>ML782089.1:946118-983060 GCA_009831015.1 Picea engelmannii | reverse complement strand
TATATATATATATAACAACAAAAAATATATATATATAAAAAGGGAGTTTAGTTGTGAAAACCCAGGCAACTGGCACAATATAAACTCGAATTTTCATTGGAAAACCAAGTCAAATTGGCCAATCAAAATTCTCCAAAAACATTTTTTATTATTATTACCTTCTAGTTTCATTTACAACATGCATTTGTACATAGCAGTTTTTGAAAAGTTTTTGTGTCAAGGACTTGAGGACAAGTCAATAAATAAGGCTGAGGGGGATAAGGTATAAATTTATGAATATTCTTTGAAGACCTTTAAATCCTTCTACAGATGGCAACATTCATTTCAAAGAGAAATGCATCCAGTAGAGGGATCTGAAGCAATGCATCCAATAGAGGAACCTGAGAAAGCACAAAGAATATCAACTTCATATATCAGAGGGACCTGAGGAAGATACTAAGCAAAAGAAATACAAGAAGAACTTTATCAAATTTGAGGACTTGCAGCAACATTCCAACCAACTTCAATCAAGCAAACACAATGAGAAAACAAGTTAGTATACATTTTTTCTTTTTAATGCTTTAAAAATTTGGAAAATTCTTCATAAGCTAAAGAAATGATAAAAATCCTATCTTTCCCCTCCCCTACATCATATTTTCATCACTTCATTTCATATACCCTCATAGCATAAATCTTTTTACTCAAGGCAACTAGTTTGGTCTCCAAGGGAGCTATAAGAAGAACTTAGGGTTTCACTATCAAACAACAAGAGCATGAAAGTTATTCTTGTAAATATTTTATGGTTCCCAAAATCCTTACATACACTTTCAAAACATGATTATCAACTTGATTAAAAAAATATATTGTTTTGGAAATGTTAAATGCTCTATTTTATGAAGACATAAGTTGCATACACATATGGAGACAGAAGTTGTTGTTTGCACACATATTGAATTGTTGTTTGCATACATATTGAGGAAGGGGCCATAAGGAGAATGCCTTAAGAATTATAAAGTGGATGGTTACTCAAAGGAAATGAATCAAGGAGTCATAAGTTGGATAAACACATTTTCAAAATCATTTCCTATGATGATTACAAGGAAGAGGGGAAGTACAAAGGTATAAATGAAGAAAAAGGGCATCCTCAGCAATGATCGACCTATACAAAGGTGATACACTTGCACATCATAGTAACCTCTTTCAAACATATGTCTTACCTCTACAAATATATGTTTACAAACATTGTTGTTTCACCCTTTCATTCCCAGGATTCAAACCTTGGATATATTTTAACATTCAAAAGTTAAATCCCACGTTTTTTTTACCTCCATAAGAAAAACATTTACCCCTGCACTCTCATTTTCATTCTCCTCTAGTGCTCCCTTCACATCCTTCATCCCCATCTCTTCTCCAAACGCATGCATTGAAACCAACGTAGCTCTGTTTCAAACACTCCAACGCCATACGAAATCCAGAATCCCCCTATTTCCGTTCCTTCCTTTGCTTACCAAGCCCAAAAATTATGTTAGATAGTTAAAAATCAAATGGTATGTTGACAATTCTACTGTCAACATACATCATTCTCGCCCTATAGAAAAAAATGTGGTAGTTGAAAGGGAATGCGTGGAGATTAAAGGAAAAGAGAATGTGTTCAAGAAAGAGTCAGCTAGGGAAAGGTAAGTGAACCCAATGACAATTTAAAAAAAAAAAAAACAAATTCGACTGAGAGAAGAACATTTTTAAAAACTAAAACCATTCACTGGTAACAGAGGTCGATTTTGAAAGCTAGGTTTCGACACAAGAAGGAATAGAAGTTCTAAAAATGCAGAACAAATTACCAGGTATGCCCCTTTCATCAAATTTTTAAAACAGAGAACAGTTTGGGGATAAAAAAAAATAAAAAAAATTGATGAAATTTTCTTTGTATTAACAAAAAATTTAGACAAAGGAAGAAATTATAGAATTGAACAGACTCTGCAAGACTTGGAATCTTGAGAAACTTTTGAACAAGAATAGACCTTCTCTTAAGCAGTGAATTTTTCTTCATTCTCTTAAAAATCTGAAGGATGGTATCTAGGTTTGAACCAGAAAGATTTAACCCCTCAAAAATTCACAGAGACTGTATGCAAATTCTTGAACAAAACCAATGGATAACCTTCTTTGAGAAATTTGATGGGTGCTATGAGGAAGTTGCTTTATAATTTTCTCATTCATTTGATGGGGAAAGGGCCACTGTTGGAAACCTCACTATTAGAATCTCTGAAGATATAATTGCACAATTCATTGGATCACCTCAAACAGGAGAAAGATATTTCAAAACTAAGCACTTTAAAGATAAATCATGGGCATGTTTTGTTTCCAAATCTAGGGTGGCAGTAGTCGATTGGAAAAAGGGAATTCCTAGGAGTTGGTTGATTCATCCTTGGGATGAATTAGCCTATCTCATCCAGAATTTTATAACTTGTGAAGGAAGATTTAGTATTATCTACCTATATCACATCAAGTTGCTACAACATTTAAAAAGTGAATATGAAATTAACATGCCCTACTTTCTACTACAAAGCCTTTCTAAGATGGCTAAGGTTGTTCAAAAACAAGGGAGGAATACAGAAAAGAGTCTATACCAGCATGGCTTCATTAAAATGATCATCATACATGAGCTACAGAAACAAAACTTGACTTGGCAGCAATTTATCAGTGGGAATGGTTTTGAAATAGTGGAAGAGGAAGTAAAAGAAGAACAAATCTTGGTTGTGACAGATGATGAGGAAGAAATACAAAACCCCAAGGCAACAAGCTCAAAACAACCTATGGGGAGGAGAAGAACAAGAAGCATGGTGAAAATGGAGAAAAAAATCCAAGAAAAAGATAAGATTTTCACCACATATGAAATAAAATCAAGGAAATGCCAACAAAACCAAAATGATGAAGCACAACAAGCATAGTATGCACACCTTCAGACTATGGAGAAACAAAGAAAGACAGGGAAAACACAATCATTGGAAAATGATGATTTTGAAGGACAAGAAACTTCTACATATGAGAAAATGAGAGAAGATGTGAAACAATTAATTGAAGATATGAAAGATGAAACTCAACCTCCACAGACAGTAGAACAAATAGAATAAATGGATGGTGGGTTCACATTAGGACTTGATAAGAAAAGCAAGAAAATAAAGAAAATGAAGAAAAAAATCAAGGAAATTGAAGTCCTGGAAAGGTACTTAAAAACAAAGAATGAAATATTAAGGACTCAAATCCATATAACACAGGAAGAAAATGAAACCTTGAAGAAAAATAATAAGAATCTTCAAAAGCAAAACAAACTAATCTCCAAGCAGGCCTACAAATGGTTTTAGCAGAAGAAGGCATACAAAGAAAAATATCAAAGACTGAAAATTCTTCATACAACTCAGGTTAATGTGGATACATTATTGCAGGAAGCAGAGGTGGCGGAAGATTACTGACAGAGGTTCAAGAACATTTTTGTTTTTGTGCATGAGGACATGCAAAGTCTTCTTTGTGGGGGAGATGTTGAGTACATTTTTATGCTTCCTTCCACTCCATAAACTATACTTTTGCCTCCAAAACCATCCATTTTTCCTTCATATTATTCCATATTTTCCATAAAATAGCTTATGCAAGGTACATTTATCATTCCTTAGCTTAAGAATTGAATTTTCGAATTTTTAGCATTAAAATTGAAAATTTATCAAAAATTACAGGATTTGACTAAATCTCGTAATTGCTCCAAGGTTCGTGTACTTGCAGGATAGCTGGGAGAAATATGAGACATGGGTCATGATACTTGATATACAAGGATGGATGAATACCTATCAGCTTCGAGATCTGAGCTTTCCAAGTGTTCGGTCAACGTTGGTCAAACAGAGCCACTTCAGCAGAAAATACCATGTTTTAGCATAAAATCATGGACAATTTTATATTTTCTTGGGATTTGTGCATATTTTATGGATCGGAAGGGGGTATTCGACCTTCCTAGCATATTATATGGATCTGATTATTATCTTTAGGAGGTTTCTTAGCATTATCAGTTTCAAAACTCTTGTATAAATACTCCAAGACATGGACTAGTATGACATCCTTATGTTAATGAAGAAAACTTTGAATTTGTCGTCTTGAGATCAGTTTTGTGTTTCGTTCTTGATGATGTCTATGAGATGATTATGTGAATACTTATGGAAGTTCCATATTAGCTGAGATGACTTAGGTGTACAAGTGAAGCACTGGAGGGCCCCCTTTGCTAAGCTAGTACACTTCTCTTTTTTCATTCTTTTCAAGCAAATTTTGGTATGAGCTTTAGTTCAGTTTACATTATGTTGTAGATAACACTGTTGTGTTTTATCTGATCAATTTATCTGGCTGATGAATGTGGGAAAGAAAAGAATGTATCTCTTGTAAAAGAGTTTAGCCTTTTAGACATTTATAAGCTTCTAGTTTAGTTTGAATGCTTACTGTTTTGAATACTTAAAACTAGTTGAATGTTTTTCTACTCTAATTGTTGATTAATGGTAAGAGATCTATGAATACACCTTATGTAAATAATCTTATAATTTCCTTTCATACTCAACACTTAGGTTAGCTTTGATTTATTTCCATTGAAAGAACAAAAGTTATCTCTAAATCCATATATTTTGGATGTGCCTCTAAGTCTTACAACCACCGGATTGACAATCAATTGCACTCTAATTTACATCAGTAGGTTGGAGCCCAACAATAACCTGTGTTTCCAATCATATCTCCTTTGGAACCTTCTGGGCCTAGCCTTATATTCTTCATGCTTAGTCTCTATTGAGTGTGATTCCTTATCCTTCACTACCATAAGTTGTGTCACCAATGTTGTTGATGTAGCAATGCTTTTCTCCAACTAAGCCAATCTGACCTATGAGTATTCCCTATCATCTTCTTCTCAATGATGTCTTCCCATTAATGGTGCTATGCTTCTATGTACGCTTGGAAACAATGTTATTCCATTGTTTTGGTACTAGTTGTGGGCGTTTACCATGTAGGTATTCTCCAAGCCTTTGAAACATGATATGATACCATCTAATCCATAATTGAGGGACTAAGAACCCACTAAATTCACCAACACGAATGACTATTGCAAAATAAGTTTGTTTTTTGTTTTTAATGACCAACTCTAGTGGAAAATTCAATGAAGTAGAATTATGTTTCCCCTCCAAAAACCATGCAAGATTTAAAATAATTTATCTTCCACTTAACAATAGGATAGGTTAATTAGTGAGCACGCATTAAAATGGAATCATAACTCAATGAATATCTCAATAACTAATCACAACAACATACCCATCATATTGCAGAGGAAAAACACACATGAGCCAAGGTTTTACTTTGGAAACGCAACATTCACTAGAGATTTTATTATGTTCAAGAGAATATTAGAAAGGAGTGAGTGATACACAAACTTTTTGTATTGTTACTCACTATGAAGATAAAAACTACAACAATCCATGGCTAAGAGACACCTTCGCTTAGAGTGAACATGCACGTTAACTCCTTTGTCCACTTAACCTTAAGTAGGCTTCCCTCCTTGAGCTTTAATTTATATTATTTTCCTTATCCCTTTCTCCTTGCATCTCCCTTAGTTTTTCTTTCCTTTACTACAACCCTCATTGTTATAATGGGCTACCTTTGGAAGGCCAACCATCGCATATGTTAGTTTCCACTTTTAATTTTCCAAGAAGAAAAATATAAAATGAAATGAAATGAAAAATATTTATTTACAAATATTTTCCAATATCCACTTTGAATCACACCTCCCCATTTGAAGGATTTTGGTCCCCAAAAGTTGGACCATTAAGGAGATGGAAGAATAATTCCTCCATTTTCCTCTGCAGATCCACCATTCCATTGCCGACAAAGGTGTCTTGTTTTCTGCTTGTTTGCCCTTGTTTCATTGCTAAAGGAGTTATGGTATTTCTCTCTTGATGTGATTTGATGTGGTATGTCTTTCCACCCTTGACCAAGCGATACTTGTTTTCCCTCCTATAGGAGGTAGAATCCCTATCCCACAAGTAGGGGCTACCCAACATCACTCCACAAGCATCCAATGGTGGAAATTCACATTCTACCTCATCAAGATAGCTCGCACTAGTGGCGAACTTGATTTTACATCGTTGAGTGATACTCATAATAATTTTTCCTTGCAACCATACTAGAGAACTTGGTTGCACTAGATCATAGTTTTCTAGACCAAGCTCATCAACTAATGTTTCAGAAACCACATTACATTGAGAACCACTATTGATCAAGGAATTTACCTTCTGGTTATTCACTTTAACTTTGATTCAGAATAGCACATGTTTATCTCCACTCACCTTTGGTTGTTGCAATGCGGTACAAACCACAACTTTGTCCAAATCAGAGGTGTTTTCTACCACTTCTTGTTTTGTCTCAGTAGCTCCCTTAGCTTTCCCCTTGGACTTTATCCACTTTCAACATAATTTTGGATTAAGTTTTCAACACTTCCCTTCCATGTGTCTATCTACATTGCAATGTTTGCAATAGCTATTAGAATTCCTCTATTTTTCAATTGTGGCTATCATCTTCTTGTCTCTTCTCTTATTGGTTTCTTGTTGGCCCATGTGATGCTCTCGTTTCATGGAGTCCAACTCAATGTAGAGAGACTTCTTGTTTGCCTCATCTATGCTATTCACACCATGAAGCTACAATTGTCTTCGGATATGGCTGAAAATTCATCCAAGATACGATTGGATTACTAAGAGGGGGGATGAATCAGTAATAGAGAAATTTAATCATTTTTAACCATATAATCGAAGTTTTATATCAATGTAGCATTATCATCCAATAACTTCAGAGTAAATAAGCAATGAACAAATGAACAATCATGCACATACACAGTACACCAGTGTTTTACGTGGAAACCCAAAGCAGGAGAAAACCACAGAATGTTTTTTCTTATATGTCTTGAAGAATTATATTCATTGGTAGCACCAACTTCCTTTGTTTTCCAGCTGCAACTAATAGGAGGCTCCAACCCCCTAGTTTCTCAGGATACAACCTGAGGGAAGCTCCAACTCCCCAATTCTATGGCTACAACCCTTTATGTTCTTCGGCTACAACCGGAAGGTGGATACAACCACCTATCCAACCACCCTGACGTATAAGTAGAATGATGGAACCATTGCCACACTATCATTGTGAGATATACTATTGTAAACCTATACCAATCAACCTGTAATCAGCCTGTACCATAAACAAGTGCATCAACCATGCACCAACCTATACCTCAACCTGTAATCAACATGTACCATAAACAAGTGCATCAACCACGCACCAATCTGTACAAAACCTGTACCATGAACAAGTGCATCAACCATGCACCAAACTTGTACACAACCTGTAACATGAACAAGTGCATCAACCATGCACCAAACCTGTACAAATAACCTGTCCAAACAACCTATCACAAGAACCTGTCTCATCAATCTTATCAACCAAATAATATCTACTCAACAAGATCAATAACCAAGACAACTCTCAAAGATGTGCATCAACCAAGCATAACACAAGAACTCATAATCATCACCAAGATCAATATGTGCTTCTAATAATATACTAATACAAGTATGCTACATCATCCATAAACCATGTGTCAACAATACTACTAACAAGTGCCTCCAACCATGTACCAAGTATGTACCAATCATGTATCAATCACTCATCAACTATGACTCATCAAGATGTACCAACATCATCAACTATACACCTCATGTATGTGCCAACTCATCAACTACTTATCTCAACCATGTACCCAACATGTACCTCAACCAAAATCCCTCATCAATTTCATCACCCAAATATGATTTGTAACTCTGTAATATACCTGGTGTATATGATCACATACTTGCAAACCTTCCTTAACTTTAACAACAAGAGACTAGAATTTTCATCAAACTTTACTTTAGTCTCACATGACTAGTTTTGGATTAGTCAACAAACCTAACTTGAAATAATCATAACTATGTACTTGTAATGAATAAATATATGAAAATAGTACAAAATGTTATTCAGTGTGTTTTATGCAATTCCTCCAGGTTTCACTACTTGGAACCTCTCAAAAAAGGAGTTATAGCAAAAATGGCATACCTTGTTGAATTTTGGCTTATTCTAGAGAGTGAACTTGTAGAGCATGCCCCGCACATAATATTTGTTGTTCGGATCTAAAATTTTTACATAGACTACTACAGACTGTACTCTAACCAAATTTGTTTTTATTACTTAATTTGGATCTGTTATGAATAAGTTATGACGTTTTTATCTGAAACAATTGTTTTAGACTAGTTTCGGGACTAGCCAAAAACCCGATTTTCCACGGAGTGTAACTCCAAAACTACAATGAACCACAAGATGAAATTTGTACCACGTCTACTTGGATATGTTTTCTCAATGGCCTATCAATTTCATGGTCTGAATCATTCTATAAAAAAAATTATTTCGAAAATGGTGAGATGGCCTGTAAATAACATACCTTAGAAAGCATCATCAAAAGAATTTATCCTCCCTTGAATTGTGGCCTTGTTTACTTCACCTTCTCTTTTAAATTCGGCTTAGATATTATTTGGTTACCTCAGCAACTATAGATATTCAGTATGCTCAAGTGTGATATAAAATGAGAGATCCTTGCCTCTTATTTATACTTTCATGTAGCTTCCTCAAGGGGTTACCTTTTAACCATCTTAACCCACTTTCCTTATTTTAGGGTTAACCAAATTCTAACCACTTGTCCAATTAGTAATTTCTCCATTAACTTTATTATTTAAAAAAATTATTTTGTATCCACTTTGACTTATAGTACACTCATCACTTCACTTTACCTCAAGGGGTTACCTTCTAACCATCTTAAACCACTTTCCTTATTTTAGGGCTAACCCACTTCTAACCACTTGTCAACTTAGTAATTTCTCCATTAACTTTATTATTTAAATAATTTATTTTGTATTCACTTTGAATTATATTACACTCATTACTTCACTTTATTAGTTACCTTCTAAAAATTTCTTAAACCACTTTGACTACTTTGACCTTTTGGGGCTTCTAGATGACCCATGAGAGTTCTCCAACTTCACATGGCCATAACTCTCTAACCGTGAGGCGTTATGTGACGTTCCACATACCACTGGAAATTAAATGACATGTACTATCCATCTAAAATATTCTTGCCTTCAAATATATCAAAACTCATACCATTATCCATAAAAAAAACTTGGGTCCATTACCCAAACCTGGGTTCTCCAACTTCTCATGGCCATAACTCTCTAACCGTGAGGAGTTATGTGACGTTTCACATACCACTAGAAATGGAATGACATGTACTATCCATCTAGAATAGTATGACCTTCAAATATAGTAAAACACATACCATTATACATGAAATAACCTTGGTTCCATTACCCAAACCTTTGTGCTACCGGAATTTGCTACCAAACTTTCTCCAAGGGTTGACATCAATCTTGAATATCACTCTCCAATGGTTAACATCAATGACAACCAACTATCCATCAACCTAATCCAATTGTCTGACAATCTCCCCCTTTGGCATTGATGGCAACACCAACATTGATGGAAACACTTAGTCATGATAACATTCATGCTTATACTGTTAATCAATGTTTCTATCTCTCCCACTTTGACACCAATGGAAACGGTATCTCCCTTTGGGGCTACTCCCCTTGACTTAAATCTCCTTGGGGATGCTTCCGCTGTCTATGTGCCTTTTATTTTTCTTTGTGTTTATAAGCCTCTAATTACTCTCTTTCCCTTCATATCAATAATATCTCCCCCTTTGACAAAGGGTATCACTCTAAAGTCATATCTCTCATTCTTCCCTTGTGACAATTGCTCCCCTTGGAAACATGCCTCTATGATCTATCTCCAAGCATTTACCTTTGCATCTGATAAATCTCTCCCCCTTTGTCCTATTTATGGTGCTTACTTGTGTACATATAAGACATATAAGATAAGCATTCAAAAGCATTCATTTTGGAGTAGAAATTACTCCTAGTCTCTAGTGAAGATACTCAAGGGATTCCTGTGAAAGCAGTTTTGTAAAGATGTATGCCACTTGTTCTTTTGTTTCCACATATTCAACTCTGATGTTCTTCTCTGTAACCTGTTCCCGTAGAAAATGATACTTGATTGGAATGTGCTTCATCTTGGACTGCATCACCAAGTTTTTTGAGATACTGATGGTGCTTGTATTATCACAATAGATTGGAATGGGATCAACATACTCAACCTGTATATTTGTCAAAGTTTGTTTCATCCATAGAACCTATGTACAACATGTTTTTGTTGTAATATACTCTACCTCGGCTGTAGATAAAGATATTGATGATTGTTTCTTGCTTATCCAAGATACTAAACACTCACTCAAGTAGAACGTTGATCCACTGGTGCTTCGTCGGTCATCAATGCAACCTGCCCAATCTGCATCTGTGTAGACAATAAGTGATAGATCCTTTCCTTTTGGATACCATAATCCAAACTCTTATGTTCCTTTGAGATATATGAAAATCCTCTTCACTGCTAATACATGTGATTCCTTTGGTGCTGCTTGAAATCGTGCCACCTGTCCAACTTCCTACATTACATCTGGTCTGGATGTTGTCACATATAGTAAGCTACCAATCATTGACCTGTATTTCCTCTAGTCTATAGACTTTGAATCATCATCTTTGCTCAACTTGCAACTGGTTTGCATAGGAGTGGTAACTGGTTTGCGATATTCCATTCTGAACCTCTTCTAATATACTTAGTTTGAGAAATAAAAATTCCTTGGTTTATTTGACATATCTAAAGACCGAAAACGAAGGATAGTTCTCCAAGTAATGACATTTCAAATTCATTCTGCATATCCTTTGCAAATTTATGGCTTAACTTGTCATTAGTACTTCCAAAACAATATCATCAACATAAATTTCAATTAATTAAATATTACCTTGGGTTACCTTGATGTAGAGGTTGTTGTCTGCGCTTCATTTCCATAGTTCATGGGGAGTTTTGTCATTGTTGTTTCTGAGAATTACTCTGTTTTGAATGTGAACTGATGTATGCACTGCATGTGTCCAAAAAATATCTGTCAATTTGGAATCCATTAGCATTGTTTGAGCCATTTCTTGTGTAATTATCATCCATTATGATAATGTTCCTTCGTCTATGAACCACTCTTTGAACCAATCTATGAATCCATGCTCTTGTCCAATATCATATATCTGTCCAAAACTACTAAGTTTTCTTATGAATCCATCTATGTCCATATTGTCCAAGACTCTACTTGCGCAACTTTCCATAATGCTGACCCATTTATCACTATACTATCGTGAAGTCTTGATTAATCTATCAAACTGTACTTTTTCTAACTGATTGCTCTGAATTTGTCTTCTCAAACTCTGCAAGATGCTCAAAGGATGGTTCTTTGGTCTATCACATCTATCGCATAGACTCGCCCTATCTAATATTCATATTACTTGGGAGTCTCTAAGCCATATGGCTCAAAACAATTCCTTCTCTGATGTGTATTCATCATCATCTTCATTGGTAGATTCATCATCATATTCATTAGTAGATTCATTATCTCTCTGAGATCTAACTTCTTTCTTTCTGTCTATGGATTCATCTTTCACTACAATTCCTGAAAGTACAATCTCTTGAACCTGTTCTTTATTTACTTGCCCTTCATTTATTTCAGTTATTTTCCAAACCTTTATGCATCTGACATCTTTCTTTTTCTCTGTATAATTTTCTTCATCTCGTTTTATTGTGAATCTTGCGATCTCTGGTACCTGGTATTTGTTCACCTGTTCTTCATGTTTTCTTATCCATACTTTCTTATATATGATTTCAGTACTATCTTTCATGGAAGTATCAATCATGCTTCTACAATCACTGGCTATGTGTCCATAGTTATGACATTTGTAACATTCAATGTTATGTGCAACCACATAGGCACTTCTTGCTTGAACATTTCTTTTATAATCCTTGCAATATGCAACCTTATGTCCAAAGTTAGTACAATAAAAACAATGACCATAAAATAAATTTGAATACCTGGGAATGAATGATCTTCTTTGTGGTGTAGTCCTTCTAAATTTTTTCCTTGACTAATCATGATCATTATTGAAGCTTCTTTGTGGCTTGAACATGGATGGTCTTCTTGAATATGTATCTTCAATAGTTTTCTTAGATTTTGGTTGATCATGATTCATTCCTTTGAGTACTTCTTCATAACTCTTTTTATTTTCTTCATTCTTCTTTTATAGCAACCTAGAGTGTTTCTCTTCATTCTCTATAACTGATGTGGATGTTTCTGTCTCTTCAATGTTCTTGTTGAGCTTGACAATTTTACTTCTCAATGTGACAACTTATTCCTCAAGCTTATCAACCTCTTCTTCTTTCTTCATTATCTAAGATTTCATGACTTCTTCTGTTATTTTCGCTTCTTCAAGATGAATTTTTAATGTGATTATTTCTTCTTCAAGTCCTTTCTCTTCTTGACCAAACTCTGCCTCAAGCTAGTTTAGATCGTTAGTTATTTCCTTAAGATGATATGTCAATATCTTCTCTCTCATTTCTACTTCTTCCTTCTGTATTGTTATGTTGATTTCCAAACATTGTTTTTGATATTCAAGATTTTCTTCGATCTTTCTGAATTCTTGTAGCCAAGTTCTTAAGTTCTCAATGACCTATTGGGATTCTTCAAAAATGTGAAAACTTTCCTTTTGTTTCATCAATTCTTTATTGAGTGAATTGTTTTCTTCTCTTATTTCATCTAAAGCACTAATCAATTCTTCTTCATAATTGTCTTCCTTTTCAATTAGTTTTTTTGTCTCATTTCCTTCATGGCATTCTTTTTCAATATGTCCACGTTTTTTACAATTAAAACAAAACAACATACCTCTGGTGATTATGTACTCTTCATCTTTTGAATCTGCTTTAAATGGTGAGCATAATTCTTCTTGATTTGTATCTGCATCTTCTTTGACATTTTTTGAATTTGTGATGGGTGAAGAATATATGTCATGTAACTTATCCCAAAGTTATTTTGTTTATGAAAATTTACCAACCTTTTCTCTTACCGGATTAGGTAATCCTTCCAAGATGAAATCCATTGCTATTTTTTCAATCTTCCTCAATTCCTTCTTGGCTGCAGTCTTTGCCCTTTTTGAACTATCATATCCTGTAACAACTGATAGCCAAATATAATGTCCCTGTGCAAATACTTGTGTCCTTATGTTGCACACCTCATACTTAAAACCATTCTGACCATTAAACATTGGTACTCCATTCTCAGAATAATCCATGATCTTCTTCCAGTGGTTAAATTGTTTCCTGAAGGAACCGGCTCTGATACCAATTGTTGGGTTACTGAGAGGGGGGGGTGAATCAGTAATAGAGCAATTTAATCCTTTTTAACCATATAATCCAAATGTTATATCAATGTAGCATTATCATCCAATAACTGCATAGTAAATAAGCAATGAGAAAATGAAAAAGTATACACATACACAGTACACCAGTGTTTTACATGGAAACCCAAACCGGGAGAAAACCACAAAATGGATTTTTCTTATATGTATTGAAGAATTGCATTCATTGGTAGCACAAACTTCCTTTGTTTTCTAGTTGCAATTGATAGGAGGCTCCAACCCCCTAGTTTCTCAGGCTACAACCTAAGGGAATCTCCAACTCCCCAATTCTATGGCTACAACCAGAAGGAGACTACAACCCCTTATGTTCTCCAGATACAACCACCTTTCCTTGCCCCATCCAACCACCCTAACGTATAAGTAGAATGATGGAACCACTGTCACACTATCACTGTGAGATATGTTAGCACCATGATTTTCATAGCTAAGGTTATAGGTTGATCAACAATTTGCAAATTCATGCATGTTAGCACCCATATTGTTTTTATGATTGGAATCATCTAACATCTCCAAGGATCGGTTTCAAAAGAAAGCTTACCATTTATTTGTTCCATTTCCATTTGCAACTGTGCATTGCAAAATCTACTACACGCTGCATAGAGCACTTCACTGCGCAAAGGATTCTGTCGTGCAGTGGATTTTGTCACGCAGTGGGCTGTCACGCAGTGGATTTCATTACGCAGTGGGTTGTCACACAATGGATTTTCATGCGCATAGGCTACAGGTCGCACTGTGCACATTACTGGTTTAGTGGTCAACTTCAAGATCAATGTTTGACCAAGGAGAGAGGAATTTTGACAATCCCCAAGATTTTTTTGTCGAGGACAAACCAAATAATAAAAACCTCTCTCATATTTGTAAAATGTGTCACGGATTGGGAGATTTGAAGGAATCTTTGAGCCCTATTTTTTAGTTTCGTGATTTCCTATCCGAGACATGTTTTTGCGACACATATTTCGGCTAGCTACAGATGAATTCAAGAAACCGAGAAAGATTTTTCTTTATAATGATCTTAAATACAAAAACCTCTCTCTGTTTCTAAAAATAGTTTTTTATCAATGAGATACAATGTCATATTTAATTCCTATTTTCCCAGTTTATTGCGCACTCCGCTGTGTTTTTTGCTATAGGTTACTTTTGCGTAGAATACTTGTTGTACAGGGATGACAAAGTGTCCAAAAATTCACACGATGACTCATCACAACCATATGGTCGAATTTTAATCATGATCAATGACTGTAAAGAATATTTCGGTTATGAATGTGATTTGGCAAAGTCGGGTTTTCTATTTTTAGTGAATCCGTTGAAGTTATTGTTCTCTTTCAAATAAAATGGATCGATGATTCTAGGAGGGAGTATTTCGACCCTAGCAACCAAGGGTGACATTACCTTTCTATATATGGGGATCATTTTCATGTAAACAGGGTTGGTTGGCAAATTTAGTAGACAACAACTATTGTATGTAATCTGAGTTTTGACCGGAATTTAATGCAAAGGTCCTATAACTTGACGAAAAGATTATAGTTGTAGCAATTGGATGCATTATGTTTTCTCTCTTTACGTATGTGCTTCCTGTCATCTTATAGTCATATATTTTTCTATCTATTTCAGAATGAATTTTTGAACGTGTCGATTCGTTGTACAACGCCCCTTGTTCGCGCCACTTAGACAAAACGTTTTCTTCTAAATCTAACTCTGAATTCACCCGTGGCGGTGCTTCGAGTTACTTCATGTAATTTATCCTGCCACACATTACAGTTTTACACTGAAGGTTGTTGCTTGCCTAGGCTTATCTTCTCAAGTTTGGTCACCAAGTCATTTGTCTCTGTCATTTCCTCAAATCGACTCCATAGCCCAAGTCTTACTTTCTTGTGCCAATATAACCAGAACCCATTATATCAAAGGTGTTAAATCTAGCCATCGTTTTCAAAGTCATATCCTAAGCGGAGACTGTGCCATTTCCGAGAGAGCCCTGTCTAGATCTGAAAGGCTAGTTTCGGGTCTCAAAGTAGGTTGAAAAAGTTACCTTCATTATCTTTTTATCAGCCAAATAGATTTACAGAGTGCTAACATTCTGGTGCCGTTGTCGGGGACAGAATTGAATAAAACTTTCCCTGGGAAGAACGACATTGTTTTAATTCTAAGGTCTAAGAGAAGTAGACACTTAGGCACATATAGGCTGTATTTTTGCTTTGGAAACTCCACACATCAGAAAATCAATTGAAGGTGATTCTACTAGCAGAATACTCCAGAGCTAAAGTTTTCATGGCAACTCCAATCAAGCTTCAAATGTGATTCAAAGACTCCACTAGAGAATGAGACCTGTTGACATAGATATAAAAGAGCAGTATGGAAAAATAAGGTACTCAATCTTAAGTTTAGTTCAAGAAGTACCTTTTTGTTTTATCAATATCTTCTTGTCCTTTCCTGAGTTTTTCAAAAGAATATTTCTTCACTTACTGCATTCAAATGAATCCCAGAGATCTACCCTTGTATATCCTTCATTGCAAACTGTAGGTATACCTCCTTCTTGTATAGCCGATATTCACCAAGCTCCTTCCTCTGAACCATATGATGTTCATGATCATTATTGTGAGCTTAATGAAACCAAAGATGAGCTTGTACCTTATGTTCTTAATCCTGTACCCTCCAAGATTCAAGAAAGATACAACCCTCTTAAATTGCCTTCCATCCTTCATGACTTTCCTATGAAACATTATAAGTACCTTCCTAGGTTCAATGGAGAGCTCAATACAAAGTTAGCAGAAAAACATATTTAGGTCTTTGAGCATTTTATAGAAATTTTTAAGATCAAACATGATGATGTGTCCATGAGGGCCTTTTCTCAGTCCTTACAAGTAGATGTCAAAGCATAGTTCAGACATTTGTAGCCTCAATCGATTAGCTCATGGGATGAACTGAGGGAAGCTTTTCGTATATTTTGGGGTGAGAGAAAGTCATGGGATCTACTCCTTTCATAGTTTTATGCCATGAGAAGAATGAAATATGAAACCATCTCAAATTTCAGTAGCAGGTTTTCTAGTCTTTATTATAAACTGCCTAAATAAGTCCAACCTCCTAAAGTTGTTGCCATGCTCCATTATGTAACAACCTTTCAATCAGACTTATCTTTGATTTTTATGAAGAGGAAGTCTATGTCTTTGAAATAGATGTTCAACAATGCTCAAGAAGTTGAAGAAAATATTCAATCATGTAAACAAATTCGAAATGAGGAGTTAGATGCTAAAGAACATGACAATGAATATGAACAAAGAACGATTTATTTGAATCTTGAGAAGAGGGTTAATAATATCATATGTCCTCTTGAATATTTAAATGTTGATGATTTTGCAAAGGATTATATTCCACTTATTGAAAAAGAAGGTGCTAATTTATCTTATGATCCATCCCATGATAATCACGGGGCTAAATGTTTTATGTATTCATTTGTAGACAGTCAAGAAAATGAATTTGAAAATCAGTTTGTTGAATAGCAGGTTGATGTCCCAAGATTTTTCTTGTCACATGACATTGCAAATGTTGTTGATTTTCCTATATATGATGAATATGATGATGGTTATGATGTTGAATTCCTAGAACAACCAGTTGCACACTCTCTATCAGAAAATGTTCATTTTCAGCAGTGTAATGAGAGCAATCAACCTATATATCACGGCTACAAAAAAGAATATGAAGAAAGTACTGAATCAACTGAAGGAAATTATTTACCTTTATGCTTTACTTCATTTAAATTGATGAAAGAAAATTTAAAGATCATCACTGCGGTAGAGGAATGTGTGTTGATGAAAAATCACGTTGATTCATGGGAAACAATTGACAAGAAATCGCAACAGTCTTCTCATGTGTTTAATGACCCTGTTGTTTTTTATATGGAAGGTTTTATTAGTTCGAAATTACATCCATTGGTCGAAGATGAATCTGAAAATGATTGTTTTCAGCAACCCAAAGAAATTGGTAAATATGCATATGATAGCAGTGAAGAAAATGAAGAAATTTTTGAATTAGATCATGAGATAACAGAGGAAGCACTGAAGTCTGACCGCATTCACAGTGGCACTGTTCTACATGAGCAAATTTTTATCAGTAAAGAGGACCAAAAACCTTCTCATACCTTTAATGAACCTATTGTTGATTACATGGAAGGGTATTTCAGTCCAGATTTGCAACCTATGATCAACTATCATCTTGGAAATTAATATGATGGTGAATCAACGTCAGTGTTAGATATGGATTGCTTGCCACTAGGGGTTTCATTTCAGCCAACACTGTCTTCTTATTCAGAAGATTGTTATTTCCAGCAGTCTCAACATGTTTTTCAGCCTTTTGTGGTGATCAACAAGTTGAATTACATGAAAAAAAGGATGCAGTAGAAGGGGTGAAACATGATTGTTGTTTTATGCACGTTCTAGAGGATCCATTTGTATTTTTGTTGGAGGCGGCAAACAGTCTCAATGTTTTTTATTTTTTGAGATTTGAATTTACAAATAAATTTTTGAATGACTTATCAGTAAACAAGCTTTGGAGAAAGCATGTGCAAATAAAGCAAAAAGTGGATAAAGTGCTTGCATGGTTGCATTGGCATTTTGATTTCACTTGATTGACATCGTTTTCAGCAGTTAGTGTAGGTAGGAGTGTGAATACGCTTGGTACTATGAGCATTTATTTTAGCAATCTGCAGTTTTCATTTTCATCTTAGTTTCAGATTTCATTTTGGAGCATATACAGTTTTGGGTTATTAGCGGATGTAGGTTACAAGTTACAGTTGGAAAGTTGAGTTTGGGAGAATCCCAATGGATTGGCACATGGTCTATTGTTCCTTGCTACCTCATAGGGAGGATAGCATCCCCGTTGGAGCCGACTGTTAGCACCATGATTTTCATAGCTAAGGTTATAGGTTGGTCAACAATTTGCAAAGTCATGCATGTTAGCACCCATATTGTTTTTATGACTGGAATCATCTAACATCTCCAAGGGTTAGTTTCAAAAGAAATCTTATCATTTATTTGTTCCATTTCCATTTGCAACTGCGTGCTGCAAAATCTTCTATGCGCTATGAAGAGCACTTCACCGCACAAAGGATTTTGTCGCACAGTGGATTTCATCGTGCAGTGGGCTATTGTGCATAGGATGTTTTCGTGTAGCGCGATGTCGTGCAATGGATTTTCCTGTGCATAGGCTACAGGTCACACTGCGCACATTACTGGTTTAGTGGTCAACTTCAAGATCAATTTCTGACCAACTGGAGAGGAATTTTGAAAATCCCCGAGAGGTTTTTGTTAAGGACAAACCAAATAATACAAACCTCTCTCATATTTGTAAAATATGTCACGGATTTGTATATTCGAAGGAATATTTGAGCCCTATGTTTTAGTTCCATGATTTCTTGTCCGAGACATGTTTTTACGACACATATTTTGGCCAGCTGGAGATGAATTTCAAAAAACCGAGAAAGGTTTTTATTTATAACTATCTTAACTACAAAACTATCTCTTGGTTTCTAAAAATAGTTTTTTATCAATGAGATACGATGTCATATTTAATGCCTATTTTCCCAGTTTTCTATTTTCCCAGTTTGTTGCGCATAGGATGTTTTCCTGCAGTGGATTTCATCGCGCAGTGGGTTGTCGCGTAGTGGATTTTCCTGCTCATAGGCTACAGGTCGCACTATGCACATTACTGGTTTAGTGGTCAACTTCAAGATCAATTTTTAACCAACTGATTGGGATATTCCAAGGAATCTTTGAGCCCTATTTTCAGTTTCGTAATTTCCTGTCCAAGACATGTTTTTGCTACACGTATTTCAGCCAGTTGGAGATGAATTTCAAGAAATCAATTTTTTTTTTCTTTATAACGAACGTGAATAAAAAAACCTGTCTTAGTTTCAAAAATAGTTTTTTATCAGTGAGATATGATGTCATCTTTAACGCCTATTTTCCCAATTTGCTACGCATTCTGCTGCATATTTTGTTGTAGGTTACTGTTGCATAGCAGACTTCTTGTATAGGGATGATAGAGTTTCCAAAAATACACATGATGACTCATCACAACCATATGGTCAAATTTTTATCATGATCAATGACTATAAAGAATATTTCAGTTATGATTATGATTTAGCAAAGTCGGGTTTTCTATTTTTAGTGAATCCGTTGAAGTTATTGTTCTCTTTCAAAGAAAACGGATCCATGATTCTAGGAGGGAGTAGTTAGACCCTAGAAGCTAAGGGTGACATTACCTTTCTATATGTGGGGATCATTGTCATGTAAACAGGGTTGGTTGGCAAATTTAGTAGACAACAACTATTGTATGTAATCTGAGTTTTGACCGGAATTTAATGCAAAGGTCCTGTAACTTGACAAAAATATTCTAGTTGTAGCAGTTGGATGTATTGTGTTTTATCACTTTCATATGTTCTTCCTGCCATCTTTTATTCATATATTTTTCTATCTATTTCGAAACGAATTTTCAAACCTGCGGATTCATTGTACAACACCCCTTGTTCGCGCCACTTAGACAAAAAAATTTCTTCTAAAGCTAACTCTGAATTCGCCCATAGTGGTGCTCTGAGTTACTTCCTGTAATTTTTCTTGCCACACATTATAGTTTTACACTGAAGGTTGTTTCTCGCCTAGCCTTATCCTCTGAAGTTTGGTCACCAAGTCATTTGTCTCTGTCATTTCATCAAATCGAATCCATATCCCAAGTCTTACTTTCTTGCACCAATATAACCAGAACCCATTATATCAAAGGTGTTAAATCTAGCCATCGTTTTCAAAGTCATATCCTACGCGGAGACCGCGCCATTTCCCAGAGATCCCTCTCTAGATTTGAAAGGCTAGTTTCGGGCCTCAAAGTTGGTTGAAAAAGTTACCTTCATCGTCTGTTTATCAACCAAACATATTTATGGATTTCTAACATTCTGGCATCGTTGTCGGGGATGGAATTGAATGAAACTTTCCCTGGGAAGAACAACATTATTTTAGTTCTAAGGTCTGAGAGCATCAAACACTTAGGCACATATAGGCTGTATTTCTGATATGTCGACTCCACATATGAGAAAATCAATTGAAGGTGATTCCACTAGCATAACAATCCAGAGCTAAAGTTTTCATGGCGACTCCAATCATGCTTCAAATGTCATTCAAAGACTCCACTGGAGAATGAGACCTGTTGATAGAGATATGGAAGACCAGTATGGAAAAATAAGGTACTCGAGCTTAAGTTTAGGTCAATAAGTACTTTTCTGTTTTATCAATATCTTCTTCTCCTTTACTGAGTTTTTCAAAAGAATATTTCTTCACTTACTGCGTTCAAATGAATCCCATAGATCTACCCTTGTATATCCTTCATTGCAAACTGTAGGTATACCTCCTTCTTGTATAGTTGATATTCACCAAGATCCTTCCTCTGAACCATATGATGTTCACGATCATTATTGTGAGCTTAATGAAACCAAATCTTAGCTTGTACCTTTTGTTCTTAATCCTGTACCTTCCAAGATTCAAGAAAGATACAGTCCTCTTAAATTGCTTTCCATCCTTCACGACTTTCCTCTGAAACATTATAAGTACCTTCCTAGGTTCAATGGAGAGCTCGATGGAAAGTTAGTTGAAAAACATATTCAGGTATTTGAGTATTTTATAGAAATTTTTGAGATCGAACATGATGATGTATCCATGAGGGCCTTTTCTTGGTCCTCACAAGGAGATGCTAAAGCATGGTTCAGACATTTGCAGCCTTAGTCGATTATCTCATGGGATGAACTGAGGGAAGATTTTCCTAGATTGTGGGGTGAGATAAAGTCATGGGATCTACTCCTTTTAGAGTTTTATGCCATGAGAAGAATGAAATATGAAACCATCTCAAATTTCAGTAGCAGGTTTGATAGTCTTTATTATAAACTACCCAAAGAAGTCCAACCTCCTGAAGTTGCTGCCATGCTCCATAATGTAACAACCTTTCAATCAGACTTATCTTTTCTTTTGATGGAGAGAAAGTCTATGTCTTTGCAATAGATGTTCAACAATGCTCAGGAAGTTGAAAACAATATTCAAGCATGTAAATAGATTCGAAATGAGGAGTTGGATGCTAAAGAACATGACAATGAATATGAACAAAGAACAATTGATTTGAATCTTGAGAAGAGGGTTAATAATATCATATGTCCTCTTGAAGCTTTAAATGCTTATGATTTTGCAAAGGATTATATTCCACTTATTGAAAAAGAATGTGTTAATTTAGTTTCTGATCCATCCCATGATAAGCACGTGGCTGATTGTTTTATGTATTCACTTGTAGACAGTCAAGAAAATGAATTTGCAAATTAGTTTGTTGAAGAGTAGGTTGATGTCCCAATCTTTTTCTTGTCAGATGACATTACAGATGTTGTTGATTTTCCTATATATGATGAATATGATGATGGTTATGATGTTGGCTTCCTAGAACAACCAGCTGCACGTTCTCTATCAAAAAATGTTCCTTTTCAATAGTGTAATGAGAGCAATCATCCTACATATCATAACTACACAGAATAATATGAAGAAAGTACCGAATCAGCTGAAGGAAATTCTTTACCTTTATCCTTTGCTTCATTTAAATTGTTGAAATAAAATTTAAAGATCATCACTGAGGCAGAGGAATGTGTGTTGATGCAAAATCGCGTTGATTCATGGGAAACAATTGACAAGAAATCGCAGCAATCTTCTCATGTGTTTAATGACCATGTTGCTTGTTATATGGAAGATTTTATTAGTTCAAAATTACAGCCATTGGTCAAAGATGAATTTGAAAATGATTGTTTTCAGCAACCCAAAGAAATTGGCAAATATGCATATGACAACAGTGAAGAAAATGAAGAAAGTTTTGAATTAGATCATGAGATAATAGAGGAAGCACTAAAGTCTGATTGCATTCATAGTGGCGTTGTTCTACATGAGAAAATTGTTATTAGTAAATAGGACCAAAAACCTTCTCATACCTTTAATGACCCTGTTGTTGATTACATGGAAGGGTATTTTAGTCCAAATTTGTAGCCTGTGATCAACTATCAGCTTGGAAATAAATATGATGGTCAATCAACGTCAGTGTTATATATGGATTGCTTGCCACTAGGGGTTTCATTTCAGCCAACATTGTCTTGTTATTCAGAATATTGTTATTTCCAGCAGTCTCAACATATTTTTCAGCCTTTTGTGGTGATCAACAGGTTGAATTACATGAAAACAAGGATGTAGTGGAAGGGGTGAAACATGATTGTTGTTTTATGCATGTTCTGGAGGATCCATTTGCAGTTTTGTTGGAGGCGGAAAACAATATCAATGTTTTTTATTTTTTGAGATTTGAATTTATAGATAAATTTTTGAATGACTTATCAGTAAACAAGCTTTGGAGCAATCATGTGCAAAGAAAGAAAAAAGTGGATAAATTTCTTGCATGGTTGCATTGGCATTTTGATTTCACTTGATTGACATCTTTTTCAGCAGTTAGCGTAGGTAGGAGTGCGAATAAGCTCGGTACTACGAGCATTTCTTTTAGCAATCTGCAGTTTTCATTTTCAGCTTAGTTTCAGATTTCATTTTGGAGAATATACAGTTTTGGGTTTTCGACAGATGTAGGTTACAAGTTACAGTTGGAAAGTTGATTTTGGGAGAAGCCCAATGGATTGGCACCTGGTCTACTGTTCTTTGCTACCTCACAGGGAGGATAACATCCTCGTTGGAGCCGACTATTAGCACCATGATTTTCATAGCTAAGGTTATAGGTTGGTCAACAATTTGAAAAGTCATGCATGTTAGAACCCTTATTTTTTTTATGACTGGAATCATCTAACATCTCCAAGGGTCAGTTTCAAAAGAAAGCTTATCATTTATTTGTTCCATTTCCATTTGCAACAGCGCGTTGCACAGAGCACTTCACTGCGCAAAGGATTCTATCGCACAGTGGATTTCATCGCGCAGTGGGATGTCGTGCATAGGATTTTGTCACGCAGTGGGCTGTCGCGCAGTGGATTTTCCTGCGCATAGGCTACAGGTCGCACTGTACACATTATTGGTTTAGTGGTCAACTTCAAGATCAATTTATGACCAAATGGAGAGGAATTTTGGAAATACTTGAGAGGTTTTTGTCGAGGACAAATAAAATAATAAAATCCTCTCTCATATTTGTAAAATGTGTCACAAATTAGGAGATTCAAAGGAATCTTTGAGCCCTATTTTTCATTTTCATGATTTCCTGTCCGAGACATGTTTTTGCGACATGTATTTCAGCCAGCTGGAGATGAATTTCAAGAAACTGAGAAAGGTTTTTCTTTATATCGATATTAAATACAAACACCTCTCTCAATTTCTAAAAATAGGTTTTTATCAATGAGGTGCGATGTCATCGTTAACGTCTATTTTCCCAGTTTGTTGCGCATTCTGTTGTGCTTTTTGTTGTAGGTTACTGTTGCGTAGCAGACTTACTGTACATGGATAACAGAGTGTCCAAAAATGCACATGATGACTCATCACAACCATATGGTCTAATTTTTATCATGATCAATGACTGTAAAGAATATTTCAGTTACGATTATGATTTGGCAAAGTTGGGTTTTCTATTTTTAGTGAATCCGTTGAAGTTATTGTTATCTTTCAAAGAAAACGGATCCATGATTCTAGGATGGCGTAGTTCGACCCTAACATCCAAGGGTGACATTACCTTTCTATATATGGGGATCATTTTCATGTAAACAGGGTTGGTTGGCAAATTTAGTAGACAACAGCTATTGTATGTAATCTGAGTTTTGACTGGAATTTAATGCAAATGTCTTGTAACTTGACGAAAAGATTATAGTTGTAGTATTTGGATGTATTGTGTTTTATCTCTTTACGTATGTGCTTCCTATCATCTTTTATTCATATCTTTTTTTGTTTATTTCAGAATGAATTTTCAAACCTGTGGATTCGTTGTACAACACCCCTTGTTCATGCCACTTAGACAAAACATTTTCTTCTAAAGATAACTCTGAATTCACCCGTAGCGGTGCTCCGAGTTACTTCCTGTAATTTCTCCTGCCACACATTATAGTTTTACACTGAAGGTTGTTACTCTCCTAGCCTTATTCTCTCAAGTTTGGTCACCAAGTCATTCATCTCTGTCATTTCCTCAAATCGACTCCATAGCCCAAGTCTTACTTTCTTGCGCCAATATAACCAGAACCCATTATATCAAAGGTGTTAAATCTAGCCATCGTTTTCAAAGTCATATCCTGCACGAAGACCGTTCCATTTCCAAGAGAGACCTCTCTATATACGAAAGACTAGTTTCAGGTCTCAAAGTTGGTTGAAAAAGTTACCTTTGTCGTCTTTTTATCAGCCAAACAGATTTACGGAGTTCTAACAGGATATACTGTTGTAAACCTGTACCAATCAACCTGTAATTATTCTGTACCATAAAGAAGTGCATCAACTATGCACCAAACTGTACCTCAACCTGTAATAAACCTGTACCATAAATAAGTGCATCAACCATGCACCAACCTATACAAAACATGTAC
The DNA here is from genome assembly GCA_009831015.1 of Picea engelmannii. Lineage (NCBI taxonomy): Eukaryota > Viridiplantae > Streptophyta > Pinopsida > Pinales > Pinaceae > Picea > Picea engelmannii. The sequence continues at coordinate 958,043 of ML782089.1, read as the reverse complement.
CATGAACAAGTGCATCAACCATGCATGAAACCTGTACAAAACCTATACCATGAACAAGTGCATCAACCTTGCACCAAACCTATACAAATTACCTGTCACAACAACCTATCCAAAAAACTTATCACAACAACCTGTCTCATCAATCTTATCAACCAAATCAGATCAATCACCAAGACAAATCTCAAAGAAGTGAATCAACCAAGCATAACACAACAACTCATAATCATCACCAAGATCAATATGTGCTTATAATAATATACCAATACAAGTATGCTACATCATTCATAAACGATATGTCAACAATATAACTAACAAGTGCCTCCAACCATGTACCAAGTATGTACCAATCATGTATCAACTACTCATCAAGATGTACCAACATCATCAACTATACACCTCATGTATGTGCCAACTCATCAACTACTTATCTCAACCATGTACCCAACATGTACCTCAACCAAAAGCCCTCATCAATTTCATCATCCAAATATGATTTGTAACTCTGTAATAGACCTGGTATATATGATCACATACCTACAAACCTTCATTAACTTTAACAACAAGAGACTAGTGTTTTCATCAAACTTTACTTTAGTCTCACATGACTAGTTTTGGATTAGTCAACAACCCTAACTTGAAATAATCATAACTATGTACCTGTAATAGATAAAGCTATGAAAATAGTACACAATGTTATTTATTGTGTTTTATGCAATTCCTCTGGGTGTCACTACTTGGAACCTCTCTGAAAAGAAGTTATAGAAAAAATGACATACCTTGTTCAATTCTAGCTTATTCTAGAAAGCGAACTTGTAGAGCATGCCCCGCACGGAATATTTTTTGTATTGAAATGAAAATTTTACACAGACTACTACAGACTATAATCTAACCAAAAAAATCTTTCTTACTTAATTTGGATCTGTTATGAAGAATTTATGACATTTTTACCCGAAACACTTGTTTTAGACTAGTTTCAGGACTAGCCAAAAACCTTATTTTCCATGGAGTTTAACTCCAAAACTACAATGACCCACAAGATGAAATTCTTACCACGGCTGCTTGGATATTTTTTCTCAATGGCTTGTCAATTTCACAGTCTGAATCATTCTATAAAAAAAATTATTGTGAAAATGGTGAGATGACCTGTAAATAACATACGTTAGAAAGCATCATCAAAAGAATTTATCCTCCCTTGAATTTTGGCCTTCTTTACTTCACCTTCTCTATGAAATTCGGGTTATATATCCTTTGGTTACCTCATTCACATGTAGATATTAAATATTCTCAAGTGTGATATAAAATTAGAGATCATTTCGTCTTATATATACTTTCATGTAGCTTCCTCAAGGGGTTACCTAGTTTTAACCCTCTTAACCCACTTTCCTTATTTTAGGGTTAACCAACTTCTAACCACTTGTCCAATTAGTAATTTATCCATTAAATTTATTATCTAAATAGTTTATTTTGTATCCACTTTGACTTATAGTACACTCATCACTTCACTTTACCTCAAGGGGTTACCTTCTAACCATCTTAAACCACTTTCCTTATTTTAAGGCTAACCCACTTCTAACCACTTGTCAACTTAGTAATTTCTCCATTAACTTTATTATTTAAATAATTTCTTTTGTATTCACTTTGAATTATAGTACACTCATCACTTCACTTTATTATTTACCTTCTAAAAATCTCTTAAACCACTTTTACTACTTTGACCTTTTGGACTTTTAGATGACTCATGAGGCTTCTCCAACTTCACATGGTCATAAGTCTCTAACCATGAGGAGTTATGTGACGTTCCACATACCACTAGAAATGGAATGACATGTACTATCCATATAGAATAGTTTTGCCTTCAAATATATCAAGAATCATACCATTATCCATCAAACAAACTTGCGTCCATTACCCAAACCTCAGTTCTCCAACTTCTCATGTTCATAAATCTCTAATCGTGAGGAGTTATGTGACGTTCCACATACCACCGGAAATGGAATGACATGTACTATCCATATATAATAGTCCTGCCTTCAAATATATTAAAACTCATACCATTATACATGAAATAACTTTGGGTCCATTACCCAAACTTTTGTGCTACCAGACTTTCTCCAAGGGTTGACATCAATCTACAATATCACTCTCCAAGGGTTGACATCAATATACAATATCACTCTCCAATGGTTGACATCAATGAAAACCAACAATCCATACCAATTATCCATCAACCTAAGCCAATTTTCTGACAGATACTTCATCACCACTATTGGCTCTTCCATAGAGATACCGAACCGAATGACCTTCCTCCTAAACTCAGAAGTGTATTCTTGCACTCTTTGTCCTTGTTCTTGTCGAAGGTACTGCCACTCCATGAGTTTTTCCTTTTTGTAGCCTATGGTATAGAATTATGACTTCAATAATTCTTTGAAGCCCTCCCATTTCGTCACCATGGGCTTCTTGCCTATCCTCAGTGCATCCACATAATTCTCCCACCATAACAAAGCATGTTCAGACATCTTCAAACATGTAAAGGAAATTTCTTATGTTTCTTGGACTTGATAAATCTCAAAGTAAACTTCCAATTGTTTCAACCAGCGATCCAACACCTCAACATTAGTTTTTACATCATACATGGGTATTTCAAGCTTTGTTTCAACTTTGAAAGTGTTGGAAACATAATCCTTTCAGGTTACTTAATTTACATAATATGAATACTCAAGTAATAGGAAATTCCATCGGGAGTCCAAGAAACGTTGGAATATGAATCCAACGGTCATAATAATGTATATATGTGTGTATCATATCAAGTAATAAATGCATCTAATGCTTATCTTTATCTTATTGTCCAACAATGGTATTAGAGTTGAGTGTTTGCATTTCCCTTCCTGTGTGAAACACATCTAACCTTATGCTTGTCAGTCTGCAAGTCTGTCCTCACATGTGCAAAAATTCCTCTGTCATCTTCCTCGGGCAAAAATGAGATGGTTGGCTCGTTGAAGAGTATCCAAAGTTTGATTTGTTTTGAGACACCTTTCTCTCCTCCGAATGTGGTTGTTCCTTGAGCAGAAGATCAACATTCATTGGCATTTGAGGTCATTTGGCCATGAAACCAACAATCGCCACTTCAACTTCATAACTTGTCATTGCATAAGCAAAGTTGCAGTGAGGCAAATGATCATACTCCCCAAAGGAAAACACGACATCCCTTTCATAGCACCGTCCTTTGCATCAAGCCACTAGTCTAGGGTTTCTAGTTGAAAGAGTAGGAAGGGATAATTTTAAGGATGGAAATTTGTATTAAAATATAGAAATATGGGCTAATCTTACTAGTCCTCAGTATGCAAATGTAAAATGTTTGGCCATAGTTTTGAAAAAATATTCAAATTTCTAAGGATTTTATATAGTTCTATAAATTTTGGGGATTTTTAAGGTAAAATAATTTTATTCTATAAAATTTGGGTTTTTAGAAAAAAATGGAAATTGGTGAATTTTTTTTTGAAAACCATGGAAAATTAGCCCATTGGAGAAATTTAGACCCTAAAATCATATAGTAGGGTTTTGTTGTTGAAAATGTTGTAGCAGTCACTCCTCTCCACAGTTTATTATTGTTATAAGCAGTAGAAACATCCATCGCCTGACAAATAGGAATCTTTGTAAACTCATGGTTGATGTGGTGCTGGACTGCATGGACAACCATTTTTTGGTAGCATGGGAATTTAGATATTTTCTTGTAAACCAGTAGCAACTGGTTCCTTCGCTCCTCTAGGCCAATAAGCTCTACATAAATAGTTTGAGTTTTTTATTGTTATCGAATAGTGAGCTGATGCATGCTTACGCCAATAAACTCTTGGTTCTTTCAAATTTTCCATACAGAGCATTGTCTTCAAGGCCTTCAATTTCATTCCGGGGAAGTCAATCCATTTTCCTGATCTTGGCTTTTTAAGTATTAAAAACGTAAAGAAACAATACCCTGGGAAACAATGCCAAGTCCGAGATACCATCGGCTTTGGAGAAAGAAAATATCTTGTCTTCATTGTGATGTCTGCGGGTTCGATCCTATCGACCTTGGCCAGCTCACAACCCGTGGATTTGAAAATTTGTGTCCACCTAGTTTTGGGAGAAACGTGCGACTTATCTTGAGACGACCCATTAGCAGAAATTCTAGTGCCTCCATGTTGTTTGTTTCTAAGAGAGCATTGGCAGATTTATCCTTAAGTATCAGTGAGATGATTGTTGAGCGCCTATGAAAAGTATTTTTAGTAGTTCTGGTTTTATACAGCTGCATAATTCTTAGAACATTGTTGGGTGACCTATGAGCATATTTTTCAAGTGAATTCATGTGTGCACTACTCCCAACAGTCCTCGCCCAATCACCTCCCCAATCTCATAATCGTTGTCCACCAAAACATTGGGATCGTCATCACATGTGTCATAACAAAGGCATGGAAATTGTATCGCACACAGCTGGTTATAATCTGACAACATAAATGGCTCCAATTTTTAGGTTTTTTATTGGAGGTTCAAGAAAGAAGGCATATTGTATCCATGCAATCCCATAATTCCTAAAAGGACTTAGAATCCCTCCAAACTACTCTTTTATTTCTAGCCTCTCGTTTGGAGTCATTTTGTTGCTTGTGCGTAGTGGGAATCATATTAGTAGCCATTGCAACTTACAACAAGATGTCTTTGCAACCGTTGTGAGAATAGAGTTCACTTGATCCAAGAACCTATGATGATATCTCTTTCATAATGCCATTGCAAAAATATTTTTTTTGTGAGGTGCCCACCTGTAAATACATTCACCAAAATCAAGATATACCTATAAATAGTTTTTCTCTCTAGGTTTACTTGTATTTTTATTGTAAACATGTGTATTTTCGGTAGAATATGACACCCTTCATTTGTTGTCTTCATAGTTGAGTTTTCATTGTAAAGTCTGGGTGGAGTTGCAAGAAACCTTTGATGTCTAAATATGTCTTTAAATGTCTCAAGTTGAGGAACTGTTAGAGTTACTGAACACTCTGAACACTCTAATCATGTCTTCTGTGGACAATACAAACACCATGTACAAAACAACTATGCAGTCTGTTGTGACCTGCTTGCAAGTTTTAGAAGCCAAAGAAACACTGCTGCAAACTCAGACTCATCTTCTTCATGATGCACTTGAAATAAAGAATCTTCAACAACATTCTGAACTTGTCCTTGTTCAGAACCCTATATTTGAAGATGATGAATATGATGAGGTTGATTTAGAGAAACAACCAGTGCAGGAGAAACTTAGTAAGATAGATCCAGAAGTTCAACTTCCTCTTTCCAATCAAATCATCAAACCTTGGGAAGAAATTAGAAATAAAAATCATAGAACAATTATCGGATATGAAAATGATGTCACCTTTCATAATCTGGATTACACCAAACCAATCCAGTTTTAGAGTGTTGGATTGCTTCAAGAAATTTCAAATTCTCTTACTCCAATTCAAGAGAAGATTATGATATGCCAAAATTGTCAACGATTTGGCCACATGGAAGATCGACGCTTCAATCTTCATCCTTGTGAGCATTGTGGACAACACAATCATCCTTTGGATAAGTGTTTCAAATGAAAGACAACTACAAAACTAAAGAACCACTATGGGTGGATGACTTATTGGCGATGGTCATCAATAATCAAGAAGATATAAGAGTCATACCGACGAATTCACTCTTGAGTATTGATGCATATTGTAGAGAAAGGATTTGCATCTTCTCACCTTGTCCTTGACAAAGGGGAACAACATAAATGATTTGATAGTCAGGATTCCAGTTTCAAAGTCCTATCAGTCGAGCAAAAACAAGCAAGCGTGATTGGTTTGTGGTTTTCCTTAAACCACCACTTAGTAGAAGACTTACAACTTCTTCTAGACAATTGTTAGTGCTTTTACTTAAACCTCCACTTGGTAAAATACATTCAAATCCTTCTACATCATAGTTTATGGTCACCTTTAAACCAACATTTGAGAGCACTTCCAATTAGCAGAAGACATCAACTTCAACTTCTAGCTAACCTAGGAAATGTTTTGGGAACCATTGAGCCTAGAGCAGGGTTCCAGAATTTGTGGTCATCCTTAAACCACCAAATTGGTTTGTGTTATTCCTTAAAACACCATCACCATTCGGTTTGTGGTCATCCCAAAACCACCAAATCCAAAGAGCACATTCAACCATCAACATATGCACACTTCCAAACTTCAGCTTCCCACTTTCAGATATTAGCTCTCACCTTGGACTCACATACACCCCTTCGGATTAAGGGGGGAATGTTGGAAACGTAATTCTTTCGGTTTACTTACTTGACGTAATATGAATAGTCAATTAATAGGAAACATCATCGGGATTCCAAGAGACCTTGGAATATTAATCCAACGGTCATAATAATGTATATATATGTGTATAATATCAAGTAATAATTGCATTCCATGTTTATCTTATTTCGTGTGTCCAACATAAAGGAATATTGGAAGATGAAGAAACATTGTTTCCATAACCTGAGTTTCCAAGCATCTTTCCTTTGGGACCTTATGGGCCAACCTTGTATTCTTCATGCTCAGTCTCTGCTAAGTGCGCTTCCTTACCCTTCATTACCGACAGTTGTGTCACCAACTCTGTCAATGTAGCAATGTTTTTCTCCAGCCGAGCCAATATGACCTTTGAGTCTTCCCCGTCATCTTCTTCATGATGATGCCCCGCCATTGATGGTGCTCTGGTTCAATGTAGGTCTGGCAACAATGCTTGTCAACTGTTTTGGTACTGGCTACAGGTGTTTACCATGCAGGTGTTCTCCAAGCCTTCGAAACCTTCTTTGATATTATGATCTGTAATTGAGGGACTAAGAGTCCACTCAATTCACCAACATGGATGAATATTGCGGAATAAGTTTTTTTTAATGTTTTTAATGACCGACTCCAGTGGAAAATTCAATGAAGTAGATTTATGTTTCCCCTCCAAAAACCATGCAACATTTAAAATAAATTATCTTCCACTTAACAATATGCTAGGTTAATTAGTGATCAAGCATTAAAATGGAATCATAACTCAATGAATATCTCAATAACTATTCACAATAGCGTACCCAACAGATTGCAGAGGAAAAACAAACATGATACGAGGTTCTACTGTGAAAACCAAACATTCACTAGATATTTTATTATGTTCAAAAGAATATTACATAGGAGTGAGATATGCACACGCTCTGTGAATTGTTACTCACAGTGAAGATCAAAACTGCAGTTGGACATGGCTCAGAGACACCTTCGCTTATAGTGAATAGGCATGTTAACTCCTTCATCCACTTAATTTCAAGTAGGTTGCCCTCCTCGAGATTTAATTTCCGCTATTGTCCCTCTCCCTTTCTCCTTGCATCTCCCTTCATTTTTATTTCCTTCGCTACAATCCTCATTGTTTTAATGGGCTAACTTTGGAAGGCCAACGATCACATATGTTTGATTCCACATCCAATTTGTCAAGAAGACAAAAATAAAATGAAATGAAACGAAACATATTTATTTTCAAAATTTTCAAATATTTTCCAAGATCCAATTCAGGTCACCAAGAGACTACCCCCAAAAAGTGCAATGCATGATCACAACCTATGGAAACTTATGCACGAAGGCACCTTGACTTCCCCATCGCGACCCCCAAGTGAAGAATGCCCACTCAACCAATCTGTATAAATCTTGGCACATTAACTCCTCAAGTCTCTAGTCAAGTCTGTCCAACTACTTGGTGCATCCAACTTGACTCCATCTCTGATACATCATCTTCGTGCACAGGAGTGCCTAATCTATCTGAAGTTTCCTTGGCAACCCCAAAATGTGCACCTTGCCTCTTACCAGGGCATCTTGGTCATCTGAATTGCCCATCCACGTCGATGCGATGGAGGTGCCATGCACTCCTCTAAGGGAGGGTCTTACAACATCCATCTTAGACATCACAAAAGCCTAATAAGAAGGGAGAAAATCTTTGTTAAGTGACATAAGCCAAATAAAGAAGGAGTGGATCCTTATCTAAGATAAAATAAAATAAAAATGGAGATCCTTAATATTACATGCTCTAATACCAATTTACAATAATTCAAAATATTACAAATAAAACAAAAACTAAATAACAACATAAAAGAACTTTGTACTATACACATTTTATATACTCATTTTTATTAATATTTATAAGAATTACAAAATTAGAAGAATGGTTAAAGTTTACAATATCTTTGATAGAGCATGACTATGTCTTCGGCACAACTTAACAACTTCTTATTATACTTGCCGATAGGCATGGTATATATCTTTGAGTTAGGTTTGACTTTCTATTAGTTCATGGTTGACCAAAACATATACACCTCTTTATCTAAAGTTTTGAAAAATAATGACTTATTTTAAATTTCAAATCTCAATTAACTGAGATCTTATTGGCCAAATACTTTGAAGTCTTATTGTTGCCTTCATTGCCCCCAATGTTATTGTAATAAATATTTCTTCCATCTAGTCATTTCATGCCTGCTCCTTCTCTCCCTATCCCCTTAAACAATAATTTCATTATTATATTCAGCAGATATATGCTACCTAATAGCCTTGTTAAAACAAGTGTTTCATGACAGTGTAGTCTCTGCCTAAAAGTAAGTGATTGATTTTGTTGTATATTTTATTTATTTATTATTTTTATTGTATATTTTATTTTATGTATATATCATTTATTTAATAGTTAATTTGTTCAGTAAATTAAGAGTAAATTAAAAGTTAATTTACCCAGAAAGATTATTCCCAACTTCTAGTTGCAAAACAAGATTATCATGGACAAGTGCAAAATATGCTCACATGTATTAATTTAATACCATTTAAACTAAATAGTTCAAATTCGTTTGTGGCAATGCAATAGCCAAATAATACACCGTCGCAACCAAATTCTATCAGTGTTTTTTTTATATTTATTTTTCTACATTGTAGTTCCCTTAATCTTGTTCATGTTATGTTATTTTTACTAATTAAATATATTTTAAAAATGAATATTTATTACAAATAATGAATAGAATATTTATTATCATATATCTAACATTATTTCCAAATATTAATATTGTACAATTTAATTACATAAAATTATTAAAGGATGTTAAATCTCTTATTTAATTTTTAAGTGCATTATTGAAGCATATACAAAACATAAATTAAGATCAAATTATAATTAGGTTTATGATTATATTTAAAAATATTAAAATAAAAGTCAAGAAATATAAAGGATAAGTACGTTAGATATTACTAAATTTTAGATGTAAAATATTGAAGTAAATAATTATGCACATTAAATATGTATTTTTATAAAGTATGGGCATGGCATTTTATAAAGTATGTACGACTTGCTCATTCCATACTTGGCCACTTTTTGGATAGTCGGTTTCCAGGCTGGTGAGATCAAAATTGCGCTTCTATTATTCTGTGTCCTCCAAACAACACCCAGAGTTCTTGGATATACAAATTGACAAGTGGACTCCAGGGTTGGTGGGCTCAAGATTGCGATTTTTTTACGGATGGTGATCCTTATCAACTATCTAACATTATCTAAAAACATTATTTCCAAATATTAAATTATTAATATCCAATACTGATATTGTAGAATTTAATTACATAAAATTATTAAAAGATGTTAAATCTCTTACTTTAAAAAATTGAAGTAAACAAAATAAAGATTTTTTAAATTCTATATTTAGAAATATTAAAATAAATAATCATTTACATTAAACATGTATTTTTATAAAATATAAATATTAATTTTTAAGTGCATTATTGAATCATATAGAAAACATAAATTAAGATGAAATTATAATTATGTTTATGATTATATTTAAAATTATTAAAATAAAAGTCAAGAAATCTAAAGGATAAGTACGTTAGATATTACTAAATTTTAGATCTAAAATATTGAAATAAATAATTATACGCATTCAAAATGTACTTTTCTAAAGTATGGACATGGGATTTTATAAAGTATGTACGACTTCCTCATTCCATACATAGCCACTTTTTGGATCGCGAGTTCTCGGGGTGGCAGGCTCAAAACTGCGCTTCTATTGTTTTGTGTCCTCCAAACAACACTCGGAGTTCTACGATATGCAAATTGATAGGCGAACTACCGAGCTCACAATTTCAAGATTGTGATTGTTGACGGATGGTGATCTCTATCAACTATATAACATTATTTGAAAACAATACTTCCAAATATTAAATAGTGAAATAAATAACTATACACATTAAATATGTACTTTTATAAAGTATGGACATGGGATTTTATAAAGTATGTATGGCTTCTTCATTCCATACTTAGCCACTTTTTGGATCGTGGGTTCCCGGGCTGGCGGGCTCAAAATTGCGCTTCTATTGTTATATGTCCTCCAAACATCACCCAAAGTTCCACGATATACAAATTGACAGGTGGACTTCCGGGTTGGCTGTCTCAATATTGCAAGGCTCAATATTGCAATTGTTGACAGATGGTGATCCCTATAAACTATCTAACATTATCTAAAAACATTATTTCCAAATATTAAATTATTAATATTAAATATTGATGTTGTACAATTTAATTACACAAAATTATTAAAGGATGTTAAATCTCATATTTTGAAAAAAATTGAAGTAAACAAAACAAATCTTTTTTAAATTTTATATTTAAAAATATTAAAGTAAATAATCATTTACATTAAACATGTATTTTTATAAAATATAGATATTAATTTTTAAGTGCATTATTGAATCATATATTAAACATAAATTAAGATGAAATTATAATTAGATTTATGATTATATTTAAAAATATTAAAATAAAAGTCAAGAAATCTAAAGGATAAGTACGTTAGATATTACTAAATTTTAGATTTAAAATATTGAAACAAATAATTATACACATTAAATATGTACTTTTATAAAGTATGGACATGAGATTTTATAAAGCATGTATGGATTCTGCATTCCATACTTAGCCACTGTTTGGATCGCGTGTTCCTATGCTGGCAGGCTCAAAATTGCATTTCTATTGTTCCATGTCCTCCAAACAGCACCCAGAGTTCTACGATATACAAATTGGCAGGCGGATTCCCGAGTTGGCAGGCTCAAAATTGTGTTTCTATTGTTTCGTTTCCTCCAAACAGCACCCAGAGTTCCGCGATATACAAATTGGTAGGTGAACTCCCGAGCTGACGAGCTCAAAATTGCAATTGTTGATGGATGGCGATCCTTATCAACTATTTAACATTATCTAAAAACATTATTTCCAAATATTAAATTATTAATATTAAATATTGTACATTTTAATTACATAAAATTATTAAAGGATGTTAAATCTCTTGTTTTAAATTTTTTTTAAAACGAAGCTTTTTTAAATTCTATATTTAAAAATATTAAAATAAATAATCATTTACATTGAACATGTACTTTTATAAAATATAGATATTAATTTTTAAGTGCATTATTGAATCATATACAAAACATAAACTAGAATGAAATTATAATTGGGTTTCTGATTATATTTAAAAATATTAAAATCAAAGTCAAGAAATCTAAAGGATAAGTACATTAGATATTACTAAATTTTAGATTTAAAATATTGAAATAAATAATTATACACATGAAATATCTAGTTTTATAAAGTATTGACATGAGATTTTATAAAGTATGTACGATTTCCTCATTCCATACTTAGCTATTTTTTGGATTGCGGGTTCTCGGGTTGGCGGGCTCAAAAATGAGCTTCTATTGTTATGTGTGTTTTAGGATAAATCCGTAAGTGCGGACACAAACCGATCTCCCCAGATCCACCTGGATCTGGAACAAACAGTGACAGAATACTACTCTTTCCCTAGTTCTAAAGTATTGAATGGACAAGAGAAGAAGGATGATATAC
>ML782089.1:883351-915053 GCA_009831015.1 Picea engelmannii | reverse complement strand
TTTTAATAATGATTTTGAATTTTTCTTTAATAAAGACAAATAATAATTATAACAAATTGGCAGTGGTTTTATAATAAATTGACAATTGTTGGGACACTCTAGCTAGTTCAATGATCCTATCTAGATACCCTCCATTTCCAAATTTACTTGGCAGGGACTAAGTTGCTATGCAACCCTTGTTTTAAAAAAATTGAAGCAAACAAAACAAATCTTTTTTAAATTCTATATTTAAAAATATTAAAATAAATAATCATTTACATTAAACATGTGTTTTTATAAAACATAGATATTAATGTTTAAGTGCATTATTGAATCATATACAAAACACAAATTAAGATGAAATTATAATTAGGTTTATGATTATATTTAAAAATATTAAAATAAAAGTCAAGAAATTTAAAAGAAAATTATGTTAGTTATTATTAAATTTTAGATTTAAAATATCAAAATAAATAATTATACACATTAAATATGTACTTTTATAAAGTATGGACATGTCATTTTATAAAGTATGTACGTCTTCCTCATTCCATACTTGGTCACTTTATGGATCACGGGTTTCAGACTAGCGGGCTCAAAATTGCACTTCTGTTGTTTCATGTCATCCAAACAACATCCATAGTTCCGCGATATACAAATTGAAAGGCAGGCTCCCAAGATTACGATTGTTGACAGATGGTGATCCCTATCAACTATCTAACATTATCTAAGAAAATCATTTCCAAATATTAAATTAGTAATATTAAATATTAATATTGTAAAATTTAATTACATAAAATTATTAAAGGATGTTAAATCTTTTTTTTTTTTTAATTGAAGTAAACAAAACAAAGATTTTTTAAATCCTATATTTAAAAATATTAAAATAAATAATCATTCATATTAAACATGCATTTTTATAAAATGTAGATATTAATTTTTAAGTGCATTATTGAATCATATACAAAACACAATTTAAAACGAAATTATAATTAGGTTTATGATAATATTTAAAAATATAAAAATAAAATTCAAGAAATCTAAAGGAGAAGTACGTTAGATATTACTAAATTTTAGATTTAAAATATTGAAATAAATAATTATACACATTAAATATGTACTTTTATAAAGTATGGACATGAGATTTTATAAAGTATGTACGACTTCCTCATTCCATACCTAGCCATTTTTTGGATCGCGGGCTCAAAATTGGGCTTCTATTGTTCTGCGTCCTCCAAACAACACTAGGAGTTCCACAATATACAAATTTTCCCAGAGCTTGTAGACTCAAGATTGAGATTGTTGACGGATGGTGATCCCTATCAACTATCTAACATTATCTAAAAACATTATTTCTAAATATTAAATTATTAATATTGTACAATTTAATTACATAAAATTATTAAAGGATGTTAAATCTCTTATTTAAAAAAAAATCACTAAACAAAACAAAGTTTTTTTAAATTCTATATTTAAAAATATTAAAATAAATAATCATTTACATTAAACATGTATTTTTATAAAATATAGATATTAATTTTTAAGTGCATTACTGAATCATATACAGAGCATAAATTAAGACGAAATTACAATTAGGTTTATGGTTATATTTAAAAATATTAAAATAAAAGTCAAGAAATCTAAAGGATAAGTACGTTAGATATTACTAAATTTTAGATTTAAAATATTGAAATAAATAATTATACACATGAAATATGTATTTTTATAAAGTATGGATAAGAGATTTTATAAAGTATGTACGGCTTCCTCATTCCATACTCGGCCACTTTTTGGATTGCGGGAATGCTGGCGGGCTTAAAATTGTGTTTTTATTGTTTTGTGTCCTCCAAATAACACCCAGAGTTCTGCGATATACAAATTGACAGGCGGACTCCCAGGCTGGTGAGCTCAAGATTGTGAATCCCTATCAACTATCTAACATTATCTAAAAACATTATTTCCAAATATTAAATAATTAATTTTAAATATTAAATAATTAATTTTAAATATTAATATTGTACAATTTAATTACATAAAATTATTAAAGGATATTAAATCTTTTGTTTTAAAAAAATTGCAAAACAAAGCTTTTTTAAATTCTATATTTAAAAATATTAAAATAAATAATCATTTACATTGAACATATATTTTTATAAAATATAGATATTAATTTTTAAGTGCATTATAGAATCATATACAAAACATAAACTAAGATGAAATTATAATTAGGCTTATGATTATATTTAAAAATATTAAAATAAAATATTAAAATTATATTAATATTAAAATATTACTAAATTTTAGATATAAAATATTGAAATAAATTATTATACACATGAAATATCTACTTTTATAAAGTATGGACATGAGATTTTATAAAGTATGTACGACTTCCTCATTCCATACTTAGCCACATTTTGGATCGCAGGTTCTTGGATTGGCGGGCTTCAAATTGGGTTTCTATTGTTTTGTGTCCTCCAAACAAGACCCAGAGTTCCGTGATATACAAATTGACAGGCGAACTCCTGTGCTGGCGGACTCAAGATTGCGATTGTTAAGCGATGATGATCCCTATCAACTATCTAACATAATCTAAAAACATTATTTCCAAATATTAAATATTAATATTGTACAATTTAATTGCACAAAAATATTAAAGGATGTTAAATCTCTTATCTTTAAAAAAAAATAATTAAAAACAAAGCTTTTTTAAATTCTATATTTAAAAATATTTACATAAATAATCATTCACATTAAACATGTATTTATATAAAATATATATATATATATATATTAATTTTTAAATGTATTATTGAATCATATCAAAACATAAATAAAAATGAAATTATAATTAGGTTTATGATTATATTTAAAAATATTAAAATAAAACTCAAGAAATATAAAGGATAAGTACGTTAGATATTACTAAATTTTAGATCTAAAATATTAAAATAAATAATTATACACATGAAATATGTACTTTTATAAAGTATGGACATTAGATTTTATAAATTATGTACGACTTCCTCATTCCATACTTAGCCACTTTTTGGATCACAAGTTCCTGGGCTGGCAGGCTCAAAATTGCATTTCTATTGTTCTGTGTTCTCCAAACAACACCCAAAGATCCATGATATACAAATTGACAAGCGAACTCTCGGGCTAGTAAACTCAAGGTTGCGATTATTGACAGATGGTAATCCCTATCAACTATCTAACAATATCTAAACACATTATTTTAAAACATTAAATTATTAATATTAAATTTTAATATTTTACAATTTATTTACATAAAATTATTAAAGAATGTTAAATCTCTTATTTAAAAATTTAAGTAAAGAAAACAAAGTTTTTTTAAATTCTATATTTAAAAATATATATAAAAAAAAAAATTTATTTACATTAAACAATATTTTTATCAAATATGGATATTAATTTTTAAGTGCATTATTGAATCATATACAAAACATATATTAAGATGAAATTATAATTAGGTTTATGATTATAATTATACATATTTCAATATGTACTTTTATAAATTATAGACATGGGATTTTATAAAGTATGTACGATTTCCTCATGTCATACTTAGCTACTTTTTGGATCACGGGTTTCTGGGATGGCGAGCTCAAAATTGTGTTTTTATTGTTATGTGTCCTCCAAACAGCATCCGAAGTTCCGCGATATACAAATTAACAAGAAAAATCTCGGGTTGACGGGCTTAAGATTGCAATTGTTGACGGATGATGATCCCTATCAACTATCTAACATTATCTAAAAACATTATTTCAAAATATTAAATTATTAATATTAAATATTGATATTGTACAAATTAATTACATAAAATTATTAAAGAGTGTTAAATCTCTTATTTAAAAAAAATTGGAGTAAACAAAAAAAATCTTTTTAAAATTTTATATTTAAAAATATTAAAATAAATAATCATTTACATTAAACATGTATTTTTATAAAATATAGATATTAATTTTTAAGTGCATTATTGAAACATATAGAAAATATAAATTAAGTTTAAATTATAATTAAGTTTATGATTATATTTAAAAATATTAAAATAAAAGTTAAAAAATCTAAAGGATAAGTACATTAGATATTACTAAATTTTAGATCTAAAATATTGAAATAAATAATTATACACATTAAATATGTATTTTTATAAAGTATGGACATGGAATTTTATAAAGTATTTACGACTAACTCATTCCATACTTAGCCACTTTTTGGATCGCAGGTTCCTGGGTTGGCAGGCTCAAAATTGTGTTTTCATTGTTCTGTGTCCTCTAAACAACATTCGAAGTTCCGTGATATACAAATTGACAGACATATTGTCAGGCTGACAGACTCAAGATTGTGATTGTTGGCAGATGGTGATCTCTATCAACTATTTAACATTATCTCAAAACATTATTTCCAAATATTAAATATTAATATTGTACAATTTAATTACACAAAAATTATTAAATGATGTTAAATCTCTTATTTAAAAAAAATTGAAGTAAACAAAACAAAGTTTTTTTAAATTCTATAATTAAAAATCTTAAAATAAATAATCATTTACATTAAACATGTATTTTTATAAAATATAGATATTAATTTTTAAGTGCATTATTGAAACATATAAAAAAACATAAATTAACTTGAAATTATAATTAGGTTTATGATTATATTTAAAAATATTAAAATAAAAGTCAAGAAATCTAAAGGATAAGTACATTAGATATTACTAAATTTTAGATGTAAAATATTGAAATAAATAATTATACACATTAAATATTTATTTTTCTAAAGTATGGACATGAAATTTTATAAAGTATGTACGACTTCCTCATTCCATACTTAGCCACTTTTTGGATCGCAGGGTCCCGGGTTGGTGGACTCAAAATTGTGCTTCTATTGTTCTGTGTCCTCCAAACAACACTCGAAGTTCCACGATATATAAATCGACAGACAAATTGTCGGGCTTGCAGGCTCAAAATTGTGATTGTTGATGGATGATGATCTCTATCAAGTATTTAACATTATCTCAAAACATTATTTCCAAATATTAAATTAGTAATATTAAATATTAATATTGTACAATTTAATTACACAAAATTGTTAAAGGATGTTAAATCTTTTATTTAAAAAAAATTGAAGTAAACAAAACAAAGCTTTTTTTAATTCTATATTTAAAAATATTAAAATAAATAATCATTTACATTACATATGTATTTTTATAAAATGTAGATATTAATTTTTAAGTGCATTATTGAATCATATATAAAACACAAATTAAGATAAAATTATAATTATGTTTATGATTATATTTAAAAATATTAAAATAAAAGTCAATAAATCTAAAGGATAAGTATATTAGATATTACTATATTTTAGATTTAAAATATTGAAATAAATAATTATACACATTAAATATGTACTTTTATAAAGTATGGACATGAGATTTTATAAAGTATGTATGACTTCCTCATTCCATACTTAGTCATTTTTTGGATCACGGGTTCCCAGGCTCGCGGGCTCAAATTGCGCTTCTATTGTTATGTGTCCTCCAAAAAACATCTAGAGTTTTGCGATATACAAATTGACAAGCAGACTCCTGGGCTCAGGAACTCAAGATTGAGATTGTTGATGAATGGTGATCCCTATCAACTATCAAACGTTATCTAAAAACATTATTTCCAAATATTAAATTATTAATATTAAATATTAATATTGTACAATTTAATTACATAAAATTATTAAAGGATGTTAAATCTCTTATTTTTTAAAAATTGCACTAAACAAAACAAAGATTTTTTAAATTATATATTTAAAAACATTAAAATAAATAATCATTTACATTAAACATGTATTTTTATAAAATATATATATTAATTTTTAAGTGTATTATTGAATCATATACAAAACATAAATTAAAATGAAATTATAATTAGGTTTATGATTGTATTTAAAAATATTAAAATAAAAGTCAAGAAATCTAAAGGATAAGTAAGTTAGATATTACTCAATTTTAGATGTTAAATATTAAAATAAATAATTATGCACATGAAATATGTACTTTTATAAAGTATGAATATAGGATTTTATAAAGTATGTACGGCTTCCTCATTCCATACTTGGTCATTTTTTGGATCGTGGTTCTGAGGCTGATGGGCTCAAAATTGCACTTCTATTGTTCTATGTCCTCCAAACAACACCCAGAGTTCCGGGATATACAAATTGACAATTGGACTCCCGGGATGACCAGCTCAAGATTGCGATTGTTGACAGATGTTGATTCCTTTCAACTATCTAACATTATCTAAAAACATTATTTCTAAATATTAAATTATTAATATTAAATATTAATATTGTACAATTTAATTACATAAAATTATTAAAGGATATTAAATCTCTCATTTAAAAAAAATTGAAGCAAACAAAACAAAGTTTTTTTAAATTCTATATTTAAAAATATCGATATAAATAATCATTTACATTAAACATGTATTTTTATAAAATATAGATATTAATTTTATTTTTATAAAATATAGATATTAATTTTATTTTTATAAATATAGATATGAATTTTTAAGTTCATTATTGAATCATATAAAAATGTATTTTTATAAAATATAGATATTAATTTTATTTTTATAAATATAGATATGAATTTTTAAGTGCATTATTGAATCATATAAAAACATAAATTAAGATGAAATTGTAATTAGGTTTGCGATTATATTTAAAAATATTAAAATAAAAGTCAAGAAATTTAAAGGATAAGTACGTTAAATATTACTAAATTTCAGATTTAAAATATTGAAATAAATAATTATACACATTAAATATGTATTTTTATAAACTATGGACATGAGATTTTATAAAGTATGTACGACTTCCTCATTCCATACTTAGCCACTTTTTGGATCGCAGGTTCTCGGGCTGACGGGCTCAAAATTGTGTTCCTATTGTTCTGTTTCTTGCAAACAACACCTGGGGTTCCGCAATAATAACCATTAACTTTCATAGATATTTTAATAAATTCTAGATATTTATTTTAATTTTAAACATGTATTTGTTTTAAAATAATTTTAATTATTCAAATTAAAATGAATAAATTTTTTATAATACTTTTATTTATTAATAATTTCATTATTATAAAATTTATCTTAATTTTATAAGAATATAAAATTTAATATAATTGTGTTTTTTTTAATATTTTGATAATTGAATTTTAAAATTTTTAACTAGATTTTTTTAAGGAGCTGACAATTTTACCAATCCTTTGGCAAATGCAAAGTCTCTAAATTCCATATCTTCATTGGGAGTGAAAACATTTCATAAGATTCACCTGATAAATCTTGCTAGGGAATTATTATCTTGTAAGAGTTATTATAGTAATTATATCTAGTTATGAAATTTTAGTTATAATATTTTTAATGAAAATTTGATTAAATTGAAACAACCTGAAAATGTTTTATAGAATCAAGACTTTTTACCTTGTTCTCCATATTGAAACTTAAAACTCTAAAACCATAATTAAATATCTCAATTATAAACATAAAATATTCAACTTCAACTTCTAAAAGGATATGCATTTTGTTATTTGTTTTACTCTCAAATTTAATCAATACAATGTCAAACAAAGTTGGACTGAAGATATTGTAACTTTTAGTATAATGACTAAAACTTAATTTAATATATTACATTAAAATATAATATTACCAATACAATATCTGAAAGATTCATTAAAAAATGTTTTCAATTAATCATTCCATGATATAAAACTAATGTTAGGTGGGAGTATCTAATCGATTATATAAAAAATAATATCAATCACATATTTGTGTTTATTATTATTCATTTTTTCTGAAAATGTCTAGGTGCACGGGTTGGCGGACTCACGGGTTCACATTTATAGACATGCTTTTGTATCACGAGTCCGACCAACGATTTCCTCATTCCATACTTCGCCACTTTTTGGATCACGAGTTCCCGAGTTGGTGGGCTCAAAATTGCGCTTCTATTGTTCTGTGTCCTCCAAACAACACTCGAAGTTCCGCGATATACAAATTGACAGGCGGACTCCTGGGCTGGCGGACTCAAGATTGCACTTATATGATTGTCATTAAATTTAACTCGTTCCTTCAGGTTAAAATAAATATTTTAAATATATTGTTACAGAGCAGAAATCTCAACTTCGAATGTTTGTTCCACAACGCTTCGAAAAAAACTATTTTCAAGGACACGTTCACACCAACACGGATCAACGATGGAACTTAATGTCATAAGTGATCAAGTATCAATTCTAAAATCTTCTCTTTACTTTCTGATCAATACTATAATGGTCACAAGATTAACGACAGTGCAAGTAACGGTATTAACATCAGTTATGTCACACAACTGTGTGATATTAAGTGAACTAATCAACAGACAAAACTGTATCTAAATGTACGAAATTATAATGGCTATCAAAAGACTACAAGTCGATTCAACCCCAACAATTAATAATTAATGGTGCATTAATCTTCTCTGCACTGGGGTTATTGTTTATTATTCAAAAAAAATCAGAGTAACATTTAAATATGAGAAGGTATGTCAATGAAAATGGTTGGCAATTTTGTGGTATGTCGGTGAAAATGGTTGGCAATTTTGTGGTAGGGTGTGAGAAGGATGAGGTGGATATTGTTGGATCGCAAAGACAAGTTCATAGCAGGAGAATCATGGTGTCTGATTCAATTGTTGTACGTATCTCCATTTCCTCTTCAAATTCTTCCAATTTTTTATTCTCTGGTGATTCATTCAGCTTTGCCTTAATAATTCTTGCAGAGAATGCTTTCAAAACCTCACAAACTTTTCTTTTTCACCTAAACTCCCTCTTCACATGCCGAGAATGATCAACAATAGATAATGACACCATAAATGTGACTTAAAATTTATAAAATTTATATTAGTCTCGGATGATATAACTATTAACTATTCATGATTACTTTTAAAAATAATAAAAAATATTTCATAATTATTGATTACTTTTAAATCTAACTTAAAATTTATATTAGTATCAGATGATATAACTATTAACTATTCATGATTACTTTTAAAAATAATAAAAACTATTTCATAATTACTGATTACTTTTAAATCTAACTTAAATTTTATATTAGTCTATGATATAACTATTCATGATTACTTTTAAAAATAAAAACTATTTTATGATTACTTTTAAATCTAAGTTAAAATTTATATTATTCTCAGAATCTAAACATCTTACTTTTTAGCTTTTTCACTAAAATCCAATAAAACAATTCTACGATTCTTCATCAAATCATAAGTTTTCTTTTTTCAATCACATTTGTGAATGCATCAATGTATTCTAACACTTGGAAAAATTTTAAATTTTTTGAACATTAAGTTTACACACCATGAAAAATTTATAAATTTCTAAGCCACCAAGATTATACACCTTGAAAAAAATTCTGAATTTATGAAATAATTTTTAAAACACTAACACCTGAAACTTTTAAATTTTTGAAACACTAAGATTATACACCATGAAAATTTTCTAAATTTCTGAGGCACCAAGATTATACACGGAAACACTAAGTTTATACAACATAAAAGAATTCTAAATTTCTGAAACACCAAGATTATACACCTTGAAATTTTTTCTGAATTTATGAAATAACTTCTGAAACAACACCTAAAAAACTTTTAAAATTTTTGAAATAATTTATGAAATAATTTTTGAAACACCAACACTTGAAACTTTTAAATTTTTGAAACACTAAGATTATACACAATGAAAAAATTCTAAATTTTTGAGGCACCAAGATTATACACGGAGACACTAAGTTTATACACCATGAAAAATTTCTAAATTTCTGAGACACCAAGATTATACACCTTGAAAAAATTTCTGAATTTATGAAATAATTTCTTAAATAACACCTAAAAAACTTTTAAATTTTTGAAACACTAAGATTATACACCATGCAAAATTTCTAAATTTCCGAGGCACCAAGATTATACACCTTCAAAAAATTATTTTGCACCAAGATTATATAGACTCAACAACTCAAATATTCAATTACAGTAATTTCAAATCTGTAATTTCAGTCAGTGATTTCCTAAATTTCAGTTGAAGTAAACTTGATAAAAAAATATGCCCTGATAAAAACGAAGGTAGGGCAATTACAATACTTCTTTAAATACTATTACATTTATATAATCTCCTTGCTTTTAAAAACGAAAGTAAATCAGTCCACCATGCTTCCACACGCTCATGCCACAATTGGATGTACATATATAATCTCCTTACTTTTAAAAACGAAAGTAAATCAGTCCACCATGCTTCCACACGCTCATGCCACAATTGGATGTACATATCATGTCTTCAGCTTACCTAAATTAGTGACAAATAGATTAATATCCACCAAACCCTCATTCTCAACTATAATTAAGAAATAATAAATTAATCTCCACCAAACCCTCATTCTGAACAAATAATAGCCCTTCTGGTGGTAAACCAAAACAACTCTGAAAGAAGAGGTGGTGTTAATAAAACACCATTTATTGTATTTGAACAACCCGAAGAAGCCCATTAATGAATAACTTTTTTACTTCGACTTGGGGGAATTTTGGTGCGGAACCCTTCTCCACTTTCTCAGTAGTCTTCTTGGGGAGGAGAACTCTGAAAGAAGAGGTGGTGTTAATAAAACACCATTTATTGTATTTGAACAACCCGAAGAAGCCCATTAATGAATAACTTTTTTACTTCGACTTGGGGGATTTTGGTACGGAACCCTTCTCCACTTTCTCAGCGGTCTTCTTGGGGAGGAGAACCTGATGAATGTTTGGTAGCACTCCACCGCTAGCGATGGTCACCTTCCCCAAAAGCTTCCCCAATTCATCATCAGTCCATAGCCACCAGACACTACTTTAGTTGACAAATTGGCTAAGAGCTTCTCAACAGTCGTGTTAAAGGCATGAGGGTTGGAGACATTGGACTTATCGGAAATATACATTCCATTAGTGTCCAATTTTCCTATGAAACTATAGTCTTCATAGCGTATGAAGCAGATAAAAGCCCACGTTCTACCGCCAACAACATTCTCACATTTTTGTGGAACGATAGTTGTTGCATCTTGTGATATTGAACAAGAAGTCCAACTAGGGATGTAGGAAACCAACCTTGCAAAGTTGAAGCAAACAAGGGCGTAGGATCTCAACCCTGCAAAGTGCAAGAACAAGTTTAACTTCCCAAATTCACTATAGACAATATTGTATCCAGAAATCGGAGGAAAATGTATTGTAACACGCCTGTTAAGTAAAAATTTAAGGTTGTGAGGCTTGTTAGGTAAACATTTAAGGCTGTCAGAACCATTCAAGGGCCTCGCACTGTGTAAATATTTAAGAAAGAATGCATGTGGTGGGTATGTTTACGTATGTTAAGTACTTAATAATAATAAATAGTAATAATAATAATAACAATAGTACAACAAACATAAAAATATTTATAATTAACGAAATTTAGGATAAATTTCGCTAGCAATGCTAAGACAATCATTCAAACTAATGCTAACATTAATCCACCTTCTAACAATGCATAAGAAAATATATGCATGTTGATCTTGGATTAAAACATGAAATAAAACATTGTAAATAACGAAGTTAACAATAAAACTTCGAATTCCAATGAGATAATAACATATAACATTTTTTTTATTATATAAAAACAAATGTTTTTAATTATATAGTAGTAACCATAGAAATGATACCAAAATTCAAAGAACACATTAATATAAAGTTAACAAATTATCTTTAAAAAAAAAAAAAAACCTAACAAACTATTAAATTTAAATTCATTGATAACAGTGACAATTTTGGTGCCTTTAGACTTACTAAGCGAGAAGTCTCTATCAAGATGCATTTCTTTATTTGTTAAAATTGTACCATCAACCTGGTTTTCTAGGAAACTGTGATTGGTGTTCAACTAAGGGCAAGAAGTGGTCATTGGATGCCTTGTATTCAATGAATAAACAAATCGCTGTCGAACTCCTAGGCGTTAGTTCATTTTAGACCATGTGAGCGGCGGAACTCAACTGACATTCAAGGTGGGGACTGGTGTAACAACCAGATTTGCTTGACTCACATAATTCTTTTTCTTTTTAACTCCAAATGAAGCACGGCTTGACATATTCCACCAAATGCACTGAGTGCACCAATATCTGTATTCAGTTAATTGATTCGATATGTATCCAGTCGAAGCTGCATCAGTATGTTCTCTACTTGTAGGAGTTCTGCTGGTTTTCGTTCTTCTCCTCAGCATCAGGAAGAAGAAAATCAGATTGCCACCAGGTCCTCCTGGATGGCCTATCATTGGAAACCTCCTTCAGTTGGGTGACAGGCCTCATGAATCTCTCTTCTGCCTTGCACAGAAATATGGAGCTCTCATGTCTCTCAAACTGGGAAACAAGTTAACAGTAGTTGTGTCATCACCATCTATGGCAAAAGAGGTGCTGAAAACAAATGACCAGACCTTCTCCAGCAGGTCAGTCACCGTAGCTGCAAGGACATTTGCATACCAAGGGGCGACTCTGGTATGGCTTCCTTATGGTCCTCAATGGAGGTTTCTCAGAAGGATCTGTACAACTGAGCTATTCTCTGCCAAAAGGCTGGACGCCCTTCAGCACCTGAGAAGAGAGGAGGTGAATAGGACCATTGGGTCCATTTTTGAGGACTCGAGGGAAGGACACAGTGTGAATATTGGGACCAGTGCCTTTGTGACCTCACTTAGCCTTGTGGGTAGGATGGTTTGTGGGAAACTTGTGTTCCATCCAGGCTCTCAAGAGGCCGCAGAGTTCAAGGATATGGTATGGGAAGTGCTAAAGTTAGCAGGGACTCCAAATTTATCTGATGTTTTTCCTTGCCTTGAAAGGTTTGATCTGCAGGGATTGAACCGCAGGATGAAGAGCCTCGCAAGGCGATTTGATAGTCTCTTTGACAGGATTATCGAGGAGCGTCTCCAAGACAGGGGAGCAGGTGTTCATGACAGTTGCAGTGAAGGGAAGGATTTTCTGGAGGTCATGCTGGATTTGAAGAAGGATGGTACACAATTCACACTGGAGGACATTAAGGGAATGCTAATGGTAAGCGAATCGAATTGACATTTTTTTAAAGAAACTCCCCATTTTTTTTGGCCCCGGTGAGCTCACGTTGGGAATTAAACCTATGCCAGGGAAGATAAAAGTACTTGTTTATCACTAAACCACAACCTGAAGGCCTTCATAGTAGTACATCTAGTGGAGTAGCATATGTTGTTAGAAAGTAGAATCTCCCATGTTTGTTGCAATCTGATCATGTGGAGAATCGGCAATCAGAGGCATTTGCTCTGCATGTTGTATTTTTCGTGTACCATGTTAAGCCCTTTTCCCACTGTTTGTTGAATTCAGATAAAATTTGTTTTGAGAAATCATTTGATTCACATGGGATCCAGTGAAGGAATTCTGATAAGACCAAGCAAGGGCCATTTTCTACTGCCCCGAAAGAAATCAACCAATTCACACGCAAGTTTTTATGGACCTCTGCTAAGGTTAAGTCCAAACTGGACTTAGCCTTAGCAGGGATTCCTAAAGAAATCCCAAGTAAAATGGTCAACTTCTTAGACATGTTTCAGGACAGTGGAAAATGGTCCTGGGTCAATTTAGTTTTCCTTACCAGAATTCATTAACAGAATCCTGTGTGAAATTAGTGGTTTTTCTCAAATAAATTTTATCGTAATTCAATGAGAAGTGAGACATGGTCCGTGAAAGACAAAACAAGATGGGGACGA
Source organism: Picea engelmannii (assembly GCA_009831015.1). Taxonomy (NCBI): domain Eukaryota; kingdom Viridiplantae; phylum Streptophyta; class Pinopsida; order Pinales; family Pinaceae; genus Picea; species Picea engelmannii. Next base: position 901,246 of record ML782089.1, on the reverse strand, counting down.
GATGCTTGTGATTGTTCAATTCTTCACAAAATCAGACTGCAACAAAAAGACCATTGGAAAAACAGAAATCAAGGCAAACATACTTCGCCATTGACTCTCTGAGATTTCTCTAAAAGAATGACAGCGGCATATCCAAGAGTTGATGGCTGTTATGTTCGTATTTGTAACCTGAATTGTGACTTTTGATTCCAATCCCTAGCCATAGATTGATTGTTTCATCTATCCCACTTCCATATGTGAAATATAAATTGTAATTAAAACACTGTCCTGAATGAGTGCTATTTTACTGGTTGTTAAAATACCTCTGGAACTACTTCAAACATTTCACATATACTTTCTCTGCTTTACTGTGTCAGATGTTATTTCCCATAATTTGTTTGCAGAGACACCTATATTCACCAAATGCCCCTAAAAGATTTGCTGCTTTCCTGGTTCTTAAAGTACATCGCTACCTACTTTGAGGATATTATATGTGGTTACTCTGTCGTTTCTTCAATTACAACCTCTGTAAGCCAATTTTTTGGCAGAAAAACCATGCAATTCTAAGTTCTAACTAAAGATATGTGCTTATTCTGGCAGGACATGTTCATTGCAGGGACCGATACCACTTCGGCAACAGTTGAATGGGCAATGGCTGAGCTTCTCAGAAAACCAACACTACTGAAAAAGGCCCAAGCAGAGCTGGATGAAGTTGTTGGTCAACAGAAGAAAATGGAGGAATCAGACATAGCAAAGCTACCATATCTACAAGCAGTAGTGAAGGAGGTCCTCAGATTACACCCAGCAGCTCCACTGATAATTCCTCGAAGATCAGATAACTCTTGCGAGATTGGTGGATATGTTGTCCCAGAGAACACACAGGTGTTTGTGAATGTCTGGGGCATCGGAAGAGATCCCAACGTTTGGAAGGAGCCTCTGGAATTCAATCCGGAAAGGTTTTTAGAATGTAATACTGACTACAGAGGCCAGGATTTTGAACTGATACCATTTGGCGCAGGAAGAAGGATTTGCATTGGGCTTCCGCTGGCACACAGAATGGTTCATTTTGTTTTGGGATCTCTGCTTCATGCCTTCAATTGGTGCATTCCAATGGTTAATAAGGATGAAGATTTTGGTGTTGATATGTCTGAGATGTTTGGGATAACTCTGCAAAAAGCAGTACCTCTGATAGCAATTCCCACCCCAAGACTGCCTATAAAGCTTTACTAGAAAGAGCATTGTATGATTGTGTGTAGCATACGCCTAAACAATAAAATCTAGTCAGAAGTAGATGGGGAAGTTCTATTTTTATAAGGATGGGGAGATCTAGTTTTAGGAGATATATACATGATCTAGATCTCTGGGCAGACTGCTGTCTTATTTTTCACCCTTCCAATGTTTCCCTGTCTGAGATTGGGGAATGGTGCATGCAAAAAACTTCCATGGGAAGTCCATAATTAGAAGTTAAAATAGTAAATGTTTAGCAAAATTCTTCAAACTAGTCATGTGTATTATATCTCTTGTCAGTTTCTTATTGTCCCCGATTTTAATCATTTTGAAAAATTATTAAAAATAAAAATTGTGATCAAAATTTGGTGGAGAGCATTCATAACCTATGATCCATTTACATGCACTTTTTCCAAGCACAGGTGATGGCCTCATTTTGGGACATTTCGGGACACTTTTTGGACTTCCTATACCTTTTTTCCTTTCACTTTTGCCTATACTATTCTATTTTTGGACCTCATCTACCTTTTTTCCTCTCATTTTTGCCTATGCTATTCTAATTTATGTATCCATCACTGTTGGATTAAAAGGCTAAAAGAGATGATGTAGAGTTTCATTTTTGCCTATACTATTCTAATTTATTTATCAATTACTGTTGGATTAAAAGGTTAAAATAGATGATGTAGATTAATTGTTTTTTTGTTTTTTGATTCTTCCTAATCAAAGATGAAGTTGACAAGTTACTTGAGCTTATTATGTCTTTTGAGAACTAACAACTAGATGCAGAAAGTGCTGCTACATAATAGTGTTGCATAGCTTCAAGGAGGCACTATGGAGTGTTCAATGTTAAAAAACTATCGATGCCATAAATCCAACACATGTTGTGACATAACAAGTTTCCACTCAGCATTGAATGAGGTTCCACCCTATGTTGGTGTATGATCAAGGATGAAGACATATGGTAGCATGAAGCATGATCAAAGGGTACATTCTATTTTTTCTGAATTTGGAAACTTCTAAAATGTGATAAGGATGATCACAAGTAACCAACTTGTTCTCGAGTTGTATAAGCAATCATGCATCTCTATGTTTTGTTTATTACATTGGTGGAGTTATTTTTGTCATTGTTATATATGTCTTTGTATAAGTTCTCCTCTACAATTCAATATGGGGGAGATGTTGTTACATACCGTTACATCATATTATGTTACATTATAACAAACAAACAAAAATAAATAATTACATACGTACATATGTACTTGAGAACATCTAAAAAATTAAACCAGCGTAAATCCATCTTAAACCTATATCTTTCAAGCACCGCGAGGAATAAATTTCTTAAATGATAAAAAAAATTACACTTAAAGAAATTTGATCCCTCTCAGTGCTTGATAAATCCCACATAACCCTTGAGGAACATCACGTTGTGACATAACTATTAAGGATCATAGCAATTCAACACAAATCAACCAAATTGAATAATGCAATGCTACATAACCATTGAGAATGTCAAAATCAAATCCCTTAAAAAACACTACAATTCAACACAAGTCTACCAAAATTAACGTCGTACTGTGACATAATCATTAAGAAACATCACAAATGTGATATACCCCTTCATAAATTCCGCAATATGACATAACCATTGAGGAGCATAGCAATTCCTTATACACCAACCAAGATGGATATTACAATGCATCATGACCATTCAGGGACATTTCACTGAAACATAACCCTTAAGGAATGTCATAAGGTGACATAACCCTTTATGAACGTTGCAATGGGATGTAACCATTGAGGGGTGTAGAAATTTGACATAATACAACAAAGATGAACATCACAATGTAACATAATCATCGAGGAACATCACAATCCAACATAACCCTTGACATACATTGCAATGTGGCATAACCCTTAAGGAATGTCACAAGGTGACATAACCCCTAATGAACATTGCAATGTGATGTAACCATTGAGGAACATAGAAATTCGACATAACACAACAAATATGAACTTTGTAATGTGACATAATCATTGGGGAACATCACAGTCCAACATAACCCTTAAGGAATGCCACAATGTGACAAAATCATTGATGGTTGTCAAAATGTGACACAACCATTGAGGAACATAGAAAATCGACATAAGTCAACCTAGATGAAAGTTGCAATGTGACATTACCATAGTCAACTATGGTAAAACCATTAAGGAATGTCACAATAGTCAACTATGGTTAAACATGGTCAACCATGGCTAACCATTGCCAACCATGATCAACCAACCTGAATTGTAGACAACCTAAGTCAACCATGGTCAACCATAGTAAGCCAAAGCCAACCATAGCAAACAATGGCCAACCAAATTCAACCATATTAAAACATGGTTAACCATAGTCATCCACAATTAAGCAAGGCTAGGCATGGTCAACTAAACTTAATCATGGTCAACCATGTTCAACCATAGTAAATCCAAAGTCAACCATCATCAACTAAAGATAACAATAGTAAAACATGGTCAACAATAGTCATTCATAGTGATGGAAAATGGTTAACCTTAGTCAACCATGATGAATGTCGCAATACAAAATAATCATTGAGGAATGTCACAATCTAACATAATTGTCAAGGAACATTGCATTGCAACATAACCATTGAGGAACATGGACATTCAACATAAATCAACCAATATGAATGGAATGCCACATTTGCTACATAACCATTGAGGAGTATCGTAATCCAACATATTCTTTCATCAACATTGCAATCCAACATAAGCTTTCAAGAACATTGCAAATCGACATAAGTCCACCTACATGAACATCGTAATATGACATATCCATTAAGGAACATCACAAATTTGACATTACCCTCATTAAATGTTGCAATGTGACAAAACCATTAAGGAATGTAACAATTCCATATAATTCGACCAAGATGAATATCACAATGCATCGTAACCATTCAGTAATAACACACTATAACATAACCCTCAAGGAATGTCACAAGGTGATAAAACCCTTAATGAACATTGCAATGCAACATAACCATTAAGGAATGTAGTAATTGGACATAAAGAAATGAAGTTGAACTTCACAATGTTACACAACCATTGGAGAATTCCACAATCCAACATAACCCTTAAGGAACATCGCAATGCGATAAAATCATTGATGGATGCCAACATGCAACACAACCATTCAAGAACATAACATCTCAACATAAGTCAACAAAGATGAACATCGTAATGTGACATTACCATAGTCAAGTATGGTTAAACATAATTAACATGGTCAATCGTAGGAAAGCATGGTTAACCAAAGTGAATCATAGTCAACCATGGTCAACAATATTCAAACATGGTTGACCATTGTCAACCATAGTGAATAATGGCCATCCAAAGTCAACCATATTAAAACATGGCTAACTATAGGCATCTAGTTAACCATGGACTATCATGGTCAACCATAGACAACCATGGTCAACCATAGTAAACTAAAGTCCACCATGGTCAACTATAGCTAAACATGATTTACCATGGAAAACCATTCTCAAACATGGCCAAACCATAGTCAACCAATGTTGACCATAATGAAACATGGTTATAGATAGTAAAACATTGTTAACCATAGTCAAACATGATCAACCATGGTTAAATATGATCACCCATGGTCAAACATGGTGAACCATAATCAACCATGGTCAAGCATTCTCAACTATAGTCAACCATATTGAATCAAAATCAACCATGGTGAACCATACTCAAACATGGTTGAACATAGTCAACCATGGTCAACCGTGATCAACTAAATGTCAACTAAATCGACCATCATCAACCACAACTAATAGTGAAACAAAGTCCACCATGGTTAACTGTAGTCAGCCATGATTAAATGAACCAACCATAGTCAGACATATTCAACCAAAGAAACATATTCATGCAAGATGAACCAAAATAAAACTTGGTCAACAATGGTGAAAAGTAATTCAACATAGTCAACCAAATTCAACCAAAGTCAACCATGGTCAACCAAATTCAACTATAATAAATCATGGTTAATCAAATTCAATCATAGTTAATCATCATCAACGATGGCCAATGAAAATCATTCATGGTAAATCATGGTCACACATAACCATACATGGTTAGCCATAGTCAACCATGGCCAACCATATCAAACATAATAAAACATGGTCAAACATAGTCATACATGGTCAATCATGGTCATACATGGTCAAGCAAGGCGATACTTAGTCAACCACGGTCATACTTAGTCAACCATGGTCATACTTGGTCAACCATGTCAACCATTGTCAACCATATCATAGATATTTCAATATTAATTATATTGATATTTTAATTCACAAATCTACTAATCATTTCTACACACCGACTATCAACTAGCATAACCACATTATTAAAGGTGGTTAATATATGTCAATCAATCAATGTCATTAATTTAAGAATGTGGAAAACGACATAGATCGATATATATCAACCACCTTTAGTAATGTGATTGTGCTAGTCAATATCAACTACCTTTAATAATGTGGTTATACTGATTAATATGTTAATATTTAAAATAAGCTTTTTGGTTAAATCTTTAATAATAAATTGAGTGTTAACTCAATATACTAAAATCAATTTAAAAATTATGACTAACTTGAAAAGCTTTCACTTTAAAATATTATAGATTTTTAAATCTATTTAAAAATATATATAATTAATTTTTAAAAAATAATTAATAATAAAAAATTTAAACATTTAAAAACTTTGAAAATAATATTGTGTTGCCTCATTCATAAACAAATCAGCTTTCGAACTCACAATCGTTAGTTTATTCTATAGACTATGTGAGTAATTGAACTTAAGCAACGTTCAAGGTGGCCCAGGTAGGGATTGGTGTAACAACCAAATCTTCTTGACTCACAAAATTCTTTTCTTTTCAAGTCCAAATGAAGCCCAACTTCACATGTTCCATCAAATGCCCTGAGTTCACCAATATCTATAATATTCAATTAGTGGATTCAATATGTTTCTAGTCGAATATGAATAGAGTGTTCTTTAATAGTGGGAATTATGTTTGTTTTCATTCTTCTTCTCATTGCTCAACATCAAGAAGAAGAAAACAAAATTTCCACCAAGTCCCCTATGATTGTCTATCATTGGAAACCTCCTTCATCTGCATGATAGGCCTCATGAATCTCTCTTATGCCTTGTACAGAAATATGGAGCTCTCATCTCTCTCAAACCGGGAAACAAGTTAACAATAGTTGTGTCATCACCATCTATGGCAAGAGAGGTGTTGAAAAATAATCACAATAAATTCTCCAATAGGTCAATCACCATACCCGCAAGGAAATTTTTATTCCAAGGGAAAAATCTAGTGTGGATTCAAAGGTTTGTACTACCGAGCACATATCTGCCAAAATACTCGAAACCTTCAACACCTGAGAAGTGAAGAGGTGAATAGGACCATTGGGTCCATTTTTTAGCACTCAAGGGAAGGACACACTATGAATATTAGGGCCAATGCCTTTGTGATCTCACTTAGCCTTGTGGGCAAGATGGTTTGTGGGAAACTTGCATTCCATCTAGGCTCTTAAGATGCTGCAACGTTCAAGGATATGGTATGGGAAGTGCTAAAGTTAGCAGGGACTCCAAATTTATTTGTTGTCTTTCCTTGACTTGAGAGGTTTGATTTAGAGGATGAAGATTCTGGCAAGGAAAATCGATCAAATCTTTGATAATATCATCAAGGAGCATATTGAGTAGGTGTTCATGATGGTTGCAGTGAAGGGAAGCATGGTTGTAGTGAAGGGAAGGGCTCACAATGGTGGTTTATACTCAAGTCTTTTGAATTAGTTGATACAAGAAGTGTATTAATATTGAAAATATTACCAAAGTAAAATGAAATGAAAAAAATTATGAGGACACACCTTCCCTAACTCTAGAACTATTCAATCAAGTCTAGCTAGGAGAGAAGTTGTCTTCCAATTGAGGTTTTTCATCAAGGGTGGTGAAATTATTGATGTTTGGTAGCATTAGACAGGTATTTCCGCACAAATCTAAGTGTCTAGATGTGTGGAAATTGTCCAAAGCCTTCTACCTTGAGACTTTACTTTAATTAAAAGAATTATCAAAGTAAAGTGCTTTTATTAATTAATTGAATTATTTAAGGAAATGTTAAAAGTAATTTTCATTTAATCTTAGCCATTGATCTCAAGTGAGGTGAGAAGTAATCTCAACTGTCAATCACTTTGGAGATTAGGGTTAGGTCATAACTCAAGATTATAAAAGCATGGAAAGAGTGAAGGAGAACTTACTTTCACATAGAGATAGAAAAGAAGGATGTTTTCTAGTGTTGAGTCATTCGAGAGTGTAGAAACAAAGAAGGAATTTTGCTTACACTTGAGAGAGAAAAGAAGGAATTTTACTCAAGAGTTGGATCACAAAGGACTTTGATTCAAGGAGATCTTGGATAGGTGGAGAAGGAATTCCATCTAGATATTAGGTCAAGGAGAAGAGGGATCAAAGGAAGTCGCAAGTGGGTTTCAAAAGAGCAAAGCCACAGGAAAGGGCGTCAAGACGTACAGATTTTGTCATATAGTCCTTGAGGTTGTGTACGGGGACGTTAGTGGAGAAATGTGCATATACATAGGTTTACTTAAGGAAAGACATGTACACCTCAAAAATCATGCTAGATATAGGTCGTACAACAGAGCAAACTTTGTCAAGTTTGTTTGTAGTTGTATTTCTCTTAGTGGGTCATTATCCCTATTACAAGAACCCTAATTTTATCATAATAAAATCATCTCAACATTGGTTTTCCCTCTGGGGTTTTACCAAGGGTATCCACCCAAAAATATTGGTGTTTATGTGTGCATGATTTGGTTTCCAGTATTGCTTTTGCTATCTTTATTTGAGTTTCATATTCCAGCAATGTATTTTTGTTTTATGAGATGTTAATATGATTAGCAATAAGAAAATCACTAGATAAAAATATACCTAGGTGCAAGAGTAAGAGGTTTTCAACTCAATTCCACTAGGGGTGTTCCCACGTGAAAGTATAAAGAAACAATTATAATGGTTTGGCCCAAGATGATGAAATCTAGATGATGATGCATTATTTGTCTCAAGTACCACTCACAACCCTGTGAGCAAATCACTTATGTAGAATTCCTAAAAATGATCACTAAGTTTCATCTTCAAGATGAAAGATATACGTGAATCATCATTAGTTAAAGTGTTCACATTGGGCAGGGGAAAATGGGATCAATCCCACAATCAAAACCCAAAAAGAAGACACCACTCCAAGTAAGATCCCTACTAACCAAATCCCTCTAATATGTGTTCACCCACTAATTAAGTGAAAAGAAGAATCTCAACTCTTATTCAACTTGACCTAGCTCTTGATGCTTGTATGAGATTCACTTTCCCAACAACATCCTTTGTTACTAAAGGGATTATTCTCAATAGAGTAAATTTCTAATTTGAAACGTTAGGGTGACTTTGGAACATTGACCTCACAACTATATTTCCAAAGTCCTTTATTAAACTAAATGTGATAGCTTCTCTAACTAACTATTGAAGTTGTTTTTTATGTAAAAGTGTTAATTTTAATGTCTCAATTAGCGAGATGAACTAATTTTATAGTTCTTAGGTGTATTTTGTGTGCATGTGTAATTGTTAAACATAAAAATATATGGAAGTAAGAATTCAAATGTAAATTAAAAGTAATGAGGATAGAGGGAAACCTCTATATTTGCTTTTGATTTGCCTGGAATGCAAAACAATGCAAGGAAAAGAGCATACAAATAATGATGAGATGTGTCCCCACACCAGGAATACTTTAAAAACAAAAATAAGTAACTCCCAATTAATTAGCAACTATGAACATTCATAAAGCAACAAAAATTATTCAAAATTTAATTAAACGTGTTTAATCAAATTAGGCTGGTTAATTCAGCATAATATGTTACCTAAGGACAATCAAAATACATATAAAATAAAGCAATGAATTTTAGTAAACAAACTAGTTAGAAAATATTTGTAGAAATGAAATTTTAACTCGTCTGCATGGCCTTAATCTGATAGGAAAAGCACATAATATGCATGGTCTTGACCTTGTATTTCATGTAGGTGGTGAACTACATGACTATTAAAACTAGCTCCCATGCATTGGTGTTAAAAAAATTTAGAGATGCAAATTTTGAAAAAATGAAAAGTTTTACTAGGTTTCCCAATTGAGATGTGAGGCAACCATAGGGTCAAATCCACATTGGTGAGTGACCAAGTTAGATGAATGGTTTTGAAAATGCCTCAAATCCAATTAAAGGAAGAAATAAGAGATTCCTTCCCCAATGGATTCATCATTTTGTTCTTGGTTATTTGCCACATTAGTCTACCAAATAACTGTGCTAATAAGTTGATCCATTGGTGTAGACAAAAAGTGTTGGAATTATTATTGTCATTTATGTCAAAGATAGGGGGATCATACAAATGTCCAAGATAAATATTACAAGCCTATAGATGTCCAAGACAAATATTGCAATATGGAGATTGTTGAAAGTATTACTTTGGAATTTTTTATGGTAAGTTTGGATGCCCTATCTTTGAAGGAAATTTTACCCTACATACCTATCTAAAATGGGAGCACAATTTATATGGTTGGAAATATTATTCCGAGACCTTTCCAACAGTATATGGAATTCCATCTAACTCTCTAGGAATGACGAGATATGAATATTTTCATCTGACAACCCAACCAGAAATTGAGGTAAGATCAACGAGTCTTTACAACTCGACCTTGAAAGTGGGAACAAAATTACTATAAATACAAGATATATTTTCACATTTGGAGAGAAACTAATAAATAGATCAAGTATGAGGTGTTATAAAGGTGACGGGGTGTCTTTATGGGATCTAAAGGTGTGGAAGAGAAGTCTAAGGGTTTTTCTCGGGGTCGTTCTTATTTTTAAGGTGCACTATGAAGGACTATAGGTATGTGATGTTGTCATGTGCACTATTCTGAGGTTGTGATGTTGCCTTCAGTGGTTATTGTCATCAGTAGATGTTACCGTCAATAGATGTTTTCGTCGATGGATGTTTCCATCAATGGATGTTGTTGTTAGTGATTACATTCTAGGAATGATTCTATGAGGCTCGCTACAAGGCTACATGTGCCTAAGTTTTGAAGGATTGTTTGTGGAATGAAGCATGCAAGTGAAGTAACAAATACTCTATGTATGAATATCTTGATTGGTTTCTACACATATATTTTTGAGTTGGTGCTTAAGTGAGGGGATTGGTGTCCCCAACAGGTTGGTGCTTGCAAACATTGTTACAATAGGTTGGTGCCTACAAGTGCTTCTAACTTGGTTCTCAGTTGATGAGATTGGTGTCTCCAGTAGGTTGGTGCCTACATCTTGTTGAGTTAGTGCTCAACTAAGGATATTGGTGTCTCCAATAGGTTGGTGCCTACAATAATTGTAACAGTAGGTTGGTGCCTACAAACATTTATAAAGATAAGTTTTTGTTTTTCTCTCGATTGGGTTTCCATGTTAATTGTTATGCATTATGACTTTATTTTATATGTGATTATTGTTTCTCAAATAATGAATGGTTGAATAAAGTAAAAGGTATCTTATATTGATTCACCCTCCCCCCCTCTTAGTATAAGAATAAGTTCAACAATTGGTATAAGAGCAGGTTCATTCAAAAATAGTTTAACTACTAGAAGGTGGATCTTCAGAACATATTGATTGTAAGGAAGGTATCCCTACAAACATAGCTCCTTTGTTTGATGGAACAAAATATGCATCATGGAGTATAATAATGGAGATATATTTGTAAGCCCTTGGGTTTGGTGTTTGGAAATCAATCATATGGGCACAGGGGCAGACCCAGGGTTCAATGCTCAAGAGCACACAAAAAAAACCCTAGCTACCGGCCCTTTCGACAACACCTGTGAAGCAGATGTAGTCTCACCCAAGGTAGAGGCAGGGGTGGTTGTAAGACTCAGGTGTCTGCAACCTTAGCTGGGACACATATATATGATTATCTTTCTTACAATGAACTTAGCATCGGTTATTCCTTAACATACATTCATTAATACACTTCGCAGAAAGCATAGAGCACCGCAGTAATTACTCAGATCTGACACTTAACAATGATAAACATGTTATACCTAATATATTAAGCACTTAGCATCGTATATATCATATCTAGCATGCATTCATATCTCATAAGCACAAAGCATCAATAGATCTATCTAAACATATCAAAGCACTTAGCAAGAGAGAGACAAACACATAAGCACAATACACAAAGTTACCATGGTTCAGCCCCACCCCAGGGCTACGTCCACAAAGTCCTCTTCTATTATTATCTTTTGTAAACCAAGTTACAACACAAAGCCTTCAAGATCCTACCCTGCCTAGGATAGGAGATCTGCGCAGCTCGCTAGATCCTCTTTCCCCGAGTAGATCCAAGCACTAAGTCCTTCCATGATCTGTGCCCTCAGCACTTACAATACTTACAGTAGGCACAAAGCTCTTACAGTCACACGGACGTCTGATCAGATAGATCTAATTTATGCACTAAGCCATTCACTTTACATCACATAGCTGGCACACACATCTCCTTTCTTACATTGCCTACCCTTCTATTTATACATACAAAAGGCCTAAATAAGGGCCAATATCCCTTTCACATTACAATATTCCCAAAATCCCAAAAAGAAAAAAAATCCCTAAAAAGAGGATGAGATCCCATGATCTCCTCTTCTCCATGCGCTCCTTCTCCGATTGGATGTCGGAGTACCAAAAATGGTCAAATATGACCAAGTATTCCTCAAAACTTGGTCAAGGGCCAACATGCCCCCAACAGTCACCTGTGACTCGTCCCGAGTCACTCAGGTCTAGCCAATTCTTCTTCAAGCACCTCGAGTTTGGCTTGAGCCGCTTCGACCTGTTTCTTTGCGATTTCCTCCTACTCAGCAAACTCCTGGATGAGTGCGTTATTGACTGGTCCTTCTAGGCATTGCTCTGCTGTAATCACGACCTATTGTAGCTCTTTCCCTTGGTTCTCAATCTCTAAAAATAGTTGGCATGCCTTATCCTGCAAAGGTTGAAGTTGCTGTGTCACTTCCATGACCTTGCTTTGGATCATGTGGGTCTGCTGCTATGTGACACGTTGCTCTTGGGATCGCTTCATTTTCTCTATGGTTGATAGATCCTTCAACTGCAACTAAAGTCTATATGTATGCTTCTTTTCCTCCTGGAGCTGCGACTCCAGTTTATGCAATTTTGAGTTCTCGGTCAAGTTCTCATGTATCTACACACTTCTGGTACTTAGTTGTTTTCATTCTTCAGTGATTTATTTAATCCTTTCTACTGTACCCCAGGCAATTATTTCTCATTGGTCGCACTCTTCTTGCTAGGTACCTGGGATGATCTAAAGCTCTAAGTCCACGACTCTTTACTGCAGTTGCTGAATAACTTTAGAAAGATTCATCACTTGACGGTCTAAGGGTTCTTTGGCCTTTTTTTCTAAGCCAGTCACATAGAAAAATGCTTCGTTGACAGCTTCTTCGATCCCGATTTGCTTCGCGAGAAGCTGCTCCTTCTCCTTTTGGATTTTTTCTCCGTCTTTATCAAATTTCTCTTGGATGGCCTCCTTCTCTTGCTGTGTAGCTCGACACTTCTTTATGATTTCCTCCTGTGCTTTCTTTAGGGCCTAGGTGGCTTGCGTTGTTACTTCTTCTACTTTTCGAAGGTGTACTTTGACTATTTTGGAAATCCTGCGGAGTTGAACTGATTCATCTCCGACTTCTATTGTTCCTTCTGGCATGGGCGCAGTGGAGACTACACGGTTAGACTGAAGTGCTCACTGCACCCCTTGGAGCTCGGCTTCAATTATATTTTACATCGTCTGTTGCTTGGCCTCCTGCTTTTCTATAATTTCTTCTATGGCTTCATTCAAAGTTGCGAGGAGAAAGCTGAAGTCATCAGGGGTGAGCGTGGTCTTCATCTTGGTCATGATCGCTTTTGATTTCTTATTAGAGGAATATTTCGAAGGTGACCCTTTTATCTTCTTTGGAACTTCGACTTCATCCTCTGGTTGTTGTTCGACTTCCTCTAGGTCTTCATTGTTACCTTCTTGATCGGGTGTGATGGAAGCTGCCTTTACAGAGTAGATATCTACATCCTAAACCTCTTCATGCTTCTTTGTTTCCTTTGTCTTCTTTGTCTGCTTCATCTTACTGGGCCTAGGTGTGTCCTATGCAGCTTCTAGGCTGTCAATGTCTGAAATGTCTGCTGGATCTACTGGAACAAGGAGGTCTGCTGACCATTCCTTGGTGATTTCTTCTAGGTCTTCTTCGGTCACCTTATAATAGGACTGAAGTTGTTCTTAGTGTTCATCAGCGCGTGGAGTTAGGTATATAAAGTGGTGGTCTACGTTGAACTTTATCAGAGATTGGAACCTTTGTAAAGTGTTCAGGGTTATGCGAGGTTCACCCCCTATGGCTGCTTTCAGTTGGTTATAGTATCTGTGAAAAATGACATTTGATTGCCACTTCTTTCTCATGTTCGTCGAGTACCATAAGGTACTGAACTTCACAGCTAATGGTTCGAATGGGTCGAGGTATAGGAAGGTTTTTCCTTCTGTTAGCTCTCATGCAACAAAGGCGATCAATATTAACAGCCAGCTAAAGTGGAATTCATGCCCCTGGTCCTAGGCTTCTCTACAGTCAATTTCTAGCTGATTGACCAAGTATTTTTCCCAATTCATTTGTAGTCCCTTTGCACATTTTCTGCGAGGTCCACTACGAAGCATGATACTTGTGTAGGTCTATTCTTATGTACCAACTTGCCTGCTATCAGCTAACATGTGAGGTGCACTACGCCACTCTCGATAGAGGCTACCTTGTAACCTCACGCACCTTTTTCAACATTTCCATAAGCCTCTTTAATCTTTTGTGAAAGAGTGCGGTCCGCGATATTTCTAGGGTAGTACTCATGGGGATCAAGGCCCTTCATGCTAAGCCTAGTAATCCTATTGATCAGTTTCGGATCAACAGTTATGCAATGATTTAACTACAAGTATCCTCTGTGGTAACTTGCTAGCAACAATTTCACATAAGCAGTCACCTCCTTATGTCTGTCGAAGTGCGGTATTTTCATAACGTTGAGCAGAGTAGACTGTGCAAGGTTCATCATCCATTGCTGAGGGATGATCTTTGAATTTCGGCCCTTAGTCCTCATTAAGTACTTAGATGGTGTGAGAATGTTGTAGGCTTTACGGTCTCCCAGGTTGAAGTTGCAAAACTTCAACGCTGTAACCTTGTCTTGATCTACGCGGTAGGTGCGAACTCCTTTCGGTAGATATGCAATGACTAGGGTGTATTCAAAGTCTCTAGGGACACTTTCCCTTTTAACCTCACCACTTAGAGGGGGAATGTAAGCTGGTAGGATGGTTGGCACTAACTTCGCGTTGGCTGCGTCGTCTCTATGCTTAGTTCTCGACTCTGCACCGACTCGAGATATTCTAGCTCGAGCAGTCAATGGGGAGGCTGCCACACCTCTCGATGATGAGGCTTGGACTCCGGTGGACATTCCTCTTTCAAACATGACTCTTTATGTCCTTAACCTAGCAAGTACTTCTCTCAATGATTCTTCTGTTGCGCTAAGCTTATCAGACATGTAAGCTCGGGATCATTGTCTCGGGTTGTCAATGGACTGTCAGTACCATAATCAGATAGAGAATAAAACTAGAGTAATCACTGTTTCATAATGTGGGTATTCTGTAAGCTCAAGTTCTCAATTGGCAAAAGTGTCTTCCGGGCATGGCGCAACGGAATAAGTAAGTATCTCTGCAACTGACTGCTTGCAATGGATATGAAGCTTCCATGACCGTTGATCTATCCGTTAAGGTGAGGTCCAATGGTCTGGTGGTGGTATTTTAATTCTTTTCTATCCGTTTGGGGAAGAATTCGAACGGGTATATCGGTTAATGACTATATTGCTTCACCACGACGAAGTACCGAGTGTCGCTGTTTTGATATCTTGGCGAAGTTCAAATTATGCATGTTTTCCTTTTGCGGGGTTCCTTCTGGCACATTCTGTAATTTTTCCAACTTCACTTTCTTCTTCATGAGTTTCCTCGACTTCTTTCCAGTGAGCTTCATCTTAGTCAACCTTTTTCCATTCCGATTCTTTTCTTCTTTTGGCATGGTAACTTCGCATTGCGAGGTAGGGTTCAGGATCGATGTTTCTTCCTTCATTGTCTCTAGGGTAGGTGCCCTACTTTCTTGTTCTTATACTCGTTTAGCTCCGACATTCAAGTCTTGATACCTAAATAGCTTCGCGTTATCCTCCTATTCTTCGATTAAGTGCGCTATTCTTCTGGCCACAAAAGCCTTTAACTCTTGCTTCTTTTGTTCTAAGTTTGCCTCTTCTTTCTTTCGACTCTGATCTTTCACAATCCAAGTTTTTCCTAACAAAACTGGAAACAGAGCACTTATTTCCATGAACTTAACAATCTCAAAATTTTCTTCTGTTGAGGTGCCATGGGTAGTCATGGCTATCTGGGTAATCCATCCACATAAGGTTACCAATTTTCCTTTAAACAATCTTACTCCTCCTAGTGAATGAACCAGTGCATGTCTTCCTAGGGTTTCCCAAGTGCTTTCAGTCATGATGTTTATCGGTGTTTCCTCATGCAGAGTACAGTCAATGTCGAAGTCCCCTATTCTCACTTCGACTTGTTCTTTCTTCTTAAGGATCTCTAATAAGCTGATGTCTCTGTGATCATTCAGGGTGTCTTTCATTTTTAGTAACATAATCTTTGATTCTTTCTGGGGTTCCTCTATAATATGAGTCTCTTGATCTCCTTTAGGTTTTGCTTGCTCTATATTCAGCTTTTCAAGTCTATCAATCATTCTATGGAAATCCAATACTTCATGGTCCATAGCCTTACAACAGAGACAATTCGTTCTTCCACCAGGGCACTCCTTAGCTAGATGTCCTGGTTTTCTGCAACTATAACATAGGGTCAATCCTCTTTTTCTTTTAAATGATCCCCAACTTTTTCTATACTGCGCACCAGGATCATGGTAGCGAGCTTGCAACAAATTCTTTCGAGGATCCTGCATCCATCTGTTAGTCCAAACATTTTTTCTATGCATAGGTATAGCATATCTATCATTATTCATATCAAACTTTCTTTCATCTAACAATGCCCTAGTTTTCAAGCTAGGACAAAATTTATCAAGCATACCTAAACCCATGCTTTAGAAACAAAAAATTCCACTTATCTTACTTCTATAAAGCACAAAGCTTCTAGATCTAAGACTTTTAACTATTCTTACCTTTATCAAAGCACATAGCTTACAGATCTTACCTTTTTCTTGTAGATCTAACCTCTTTTCTTCGCAGATATGACTTATTTTCTTCAGATTTGACCTCTTTTCTTCAAATCTGACCTCTCTTTCTTGGCATAAAGTTTCACAGGTCAAACAGAACACTGCGCACTAGGGAAATAGATCTATGCACAGAGCTTATTTTTCACAAAGCTTCTTCTTCTTCAGTTGTTAAGCCCTAATATTGGCTCATTACCCCTTAATTAGGGCATATTAGATTAGTAATGTTATTTTATTTATGTCGTCTTTATTCCATTAGTTGTAATTATACCTCCTAGTCTCCTATATATACCAAGGAGACATTTTCATTTTGAATCATCTTGTACTTGAACATTTAAGTGGGGTAAAAGGAGGTTGCCCCCTCGAAGAGGCTTATTATCTGAAATTCTCTCTTTTTCAAGGCGCTGAGTACTTTTTCTGAGGATTTTCTATGCTATATTGATATTTGGTTCTTAACATATGGTATCAGAGCTTAAGGTCTTGGGGTTTCGCTGCTACATCTGAGACACCTTGGAATTTTCGCTATAAATTTTTTTCTACAATGTTTCAGAAGGAACGACTTGGATGATATTTATTATATGGATCAAGGTACATTGGGTTAAAAATTCAGCTCCTGAGGCCTTATAATTTCGGAGATACAACCTGTACAAGATAGGGTTCTGGAATCGTCCTGAACTGAGTCATTGCGTAATTTGCGCTATAAAATTTTTTTTGAAACGTTTCAGACCCTGAGCTTAGGAGGCTATTTACATAAATTAGTAAGGTATCTATGGTAAAAGGTGAAGATTCTGGGTCATCTTAAATTTGTATATACACCTTGTGCAAGATAGGGTATCTGACTAGTCCTATTGACTAGTCTCAAGAAGGTGTTCCAGGTAAAACAATCATAAATTATTCCTAGAGTATCCAAATTGAGTGGGACTAGTTGCATTGGATCGTGGACAGTCTGCAGTATTTCTGGTGCGAGTTTCAGAATTTTATATCAATGATTTTTTTCGGAGCACACTATACAAGTGAGATCTCCTGGAAAGGCCAAAAATCGGCAAGTTGTGGGGAAGTTACCATAAATTCAACTTGTCACATCCAATTTTGATCAGACCTGTGGCATTGCAGAGAAGAAATATTAGAGAAATACATAAAATAAAGTTTCATACCCAGAAGGGCTGAAACTTGGGAGATACAATAGAAGAAATATTGTCTAGCAGAACCACCTCAAAATCAAGGTTCAAAAGTGATACTTGGCCAACATGCCACCCAAAAAGGGAACT
>ML782089.1:845258-879926 GCA_009831015.1 Picea engelmannii | reverse complement strand
TATTGTAAGTGACAGAGATCCCATCTTCACTGGACATTTTTGGACATAATTATTTTCTTGTTTGGGTACTCAATTGGCTCATAGCTCATCCTATCATCCTCAATCTGATGGACAAACCGAGATAGTGAACAAATGTCTGGAAGCATACCTTCGTTTCTTTGTCTCTGATAAACAAACACAATGGTTCAAATGGTTACCCTTGGCAGAATGGTGGTATAACACTTCCCTTGATACTGCAACAAAAATGACACCATTTATGGCACTTTATGGATACAACCCTCCTTCCATCACTTCTTCTCTAAAATAAAAATCTAAGGTTCAAGCAGTGGAAGATCACATCGAGAATCAACAACAAGTTCTTCAAATCTTAAAGGACAACCTGACCATGGCACAAAATTGCATGAAACAACAAGCAGATCAACATCGTAGTGAAAGAAGTTTTGAAGTTGGGGATTGGGTATTTTTAAGACTACAACCATATAAACAAACATCCCTCAAGCAAGCCAAGAAGGATAATAAATTATCACCGAAGTACTATGGCCCTTATAAGGTGTTGCAAAATATTGGTACTATGGCATATAAATTGGAGTTGCCTGCATCTTCACGAGTACACCCAGTTTTCCATGTTTCATGCTTAAAGAAGGTTATATGTGACAAAATCCCAGTTCAAACTATATTTCCAGAACTTGATGAGGAAGGAAAAATCATATTGGAGCCTGAAGCCATCACTGACACAAGAATTCGGCAACTGAGGAATAGATCCATTTCAGAGTATCTCATTAAATGGAGGAAACTACCAGCTGAAGATTCCACTTGAGAAGATGAGTCTTTTATACAGAATCATCCAGAGTTACTCAAGCGTTATAGACAACACTTGTCTCAAGGGGAGGGGCATGTTAAGCCCTAATATTGGCTCATTACCCCTTAATTAGGGCATATTAGATTAGTAATGTTATTTTATTTATGTCGGCTTTAGGCCATTAGTTGTAATTATACCTCCTACTCACCTATATATACCAAGGAGACATTTTCATTTTGAATCATATTGTACTTGAACATTTAAGTGGGGTAAAAGGAGGTTGCCCCCTCAAAGAGGCTTATTATCTGAAATTCTCTCTTTTTCAAGCTATTGAGTACTTTTTCTGAGGATTTTCTATGCTATATTGATATTTGGTTCTTAACATCAGTTCCCAGCAATCACAGTTTTAGGTCCCGGCAACAAAACCATTTGTTGGCACAGGGGCAGACCCAGGGTTCAACGCTCACGAGCACACCAAAAAAACCCTAGCTACCAACCCTTTCGGAAACACCTGTGAAGAAGATGCAATCTCACCTGAGGTAGAGGCAGGGGTGGTTGCAAGACTCGGGTGTCTACAACCTTAGTTGGGACACAGAGCTGTGATTATCTTTCTCACAACGCACTTAGAATCAGTTATTCCTTAACATACATTCATTAATACACTTCGCAGAAAGCACAAAGCACCACAATAATTACTTAGATCTGGCACTTAGCAACGATAAATAGGTTATACCTAATAGATTAAGAACTTAGCATCTTATATATCATATCTAGCATGCATTCATATCTCATAAGAACAAAGAATCAATAGATCTATCTAAACATATCAAAGCACTTAGCAAGAGAGAGATAAACACATCAACACAATACATAGATTTACCGTGGTTCACCCCCACCTTGGGGCTATGCCCACAAAGTCTTCTTCTGTTATTATCTTCTGTAAACCAAGTTACAACACAAAGACTTCAAGATCCTACCCCGCCTAGGACAAGAGATCTGTGCAGCTTGCTAGATCCTCTTTCCCCGGGTAGATCCAAGCACTAAGTCCTTCCTTGATCCGTGCACTCAACACTTACAATACTTACAGTAGGCACAGAGCTCTTACAGTCATATAGATGTCTGATCACATAGATCTAGTTTATGCACTAAGACATTCACTTTACTTCACATAGCTGACAGATACATCTCCTTTCTTACATTGCCTACCCTTCTATTTATACATACAAAAGGCCTAAATAAGGGCCGATATCCCTTTCCCGTTACAATATTCCCAAAAAGCCCAAAAATTCCAAAAATCCCTAAAAAGGGGCGGAGATCCCGTGATATCCTCTTCACCATGCGCTCCTTCTCTGACTGGATGTTGGAGTACCAAAAATGGTCAAAAATGACCAAGTATTCCTCAAAACTTGGTCAAGGGCCAACAAATCACAAAAGGTTATACCGATGAATCTGGGAAGGAGTCAAATGAAAACAATGAAAAAAAATAGATGCCATCTTGAGTGGCCTATCAAATTATAAGACTGTCAAGGTAATGAAGTGTACATCAACTAAACATATTTGGGGAAAGATACAAAAAATTTATGAAGGGAGATGTAGTGATTGTTCTAGTTGTGAATCAGGGATAGAAGAAGCACATTTTGTGAGAAATCTAAAAGGACCCAATAAATACAAAGGTGTTGAGGTCAATTCTCGCTTCTGAAATTTCCCTCCCTTTTCTATTTTCCCAACTTCTTTTTCCAATTATTTTCCCTCTTCTATACCTACCCTCATTCCCCTTTTCTTTTCCCTTTCTAGTTAACATACTTAGTCATTTTTCAAAAATGACAGGTTCAAAGGTTGGTGGACTTGCAGGTCTTCACCTCCATCCATATTCCCATATCATGAGTCTGACCGGCCATCTTGTTATAATACACTTAACCATTCTTGCAACCGTGGGTTCACGGGTTCAAGATTTCATCTTCCAAGTTCTGCAAACTCCATTTTGCACCCAAATACTCGCGATCTACATTATGACTGTCAGACTTGTCGTATGTACATAGCTCCCAAGTATCTTCTTTCTCCTGTATCCAAGTTCAACCAACCGCTATGCAATACTTAGCCTATTTTTGATCGTTCACAACCATAGGTTCCCGAGTTCACATTAAACCCCAAATTCAATTTGCTCTCATCCATCCCCACCATCTTCATGCTTTTCCCAATACACATTTAATATGGTTTAATGCTAATAAATGATCATGCAGGATCTGCAAAGATCATCATTAATAAGCGAAGCGCTTGAGGAGATTTTTCATTAAATTGCATTAAATCACGATTTTCCAAGGGTTATATTATTTTTATCTCTCTGAAATAATTCATTTCAAGTTATTGTCCAGTTGAAACAAAACTCTCGTCAACTTATGGTAGCAACAACCAAAAATCAGTTCTGTGGCGATACTTTGAACATTTTTGGTCGTGAAGACCAGAACTTTCAGTGGTCCAGAGCATACTTGTATTATTCATCTCCTCCTGCATAGAAAGATATAATCTAGACTTCCAAAATTTCTCACTATTCGACTAAAAAGAAATGGTTGCATGGTGTGTTGAGAAATACGTACCAAGTCAGTGAATCATACAACTCTAGGATTGTTCCCCCATCTCTCTTTCACCGCAAGTGTTTCATAAGATGTTGAAGCTCCCTGAGACAACACTTACCTTCAAAGGGGAGGATTGCATAGATTTTCTGAAAAAACATGACAATGGTCTAGACCTCTTTCCTAAGTTCTTGGAGAATCCCGCAACTATCCCAGAATGTATAACCAGGATTCAGGTCGACTCGTTCAAAAACCCCTTTCGGTAAATTTATTGGTTGTCTACCAAGATGTCAGGCCAAGAAAGCACCACCACCATTTCCCACATGATTCTTTATATTTTATATTTTATAGTTAAAGAGAAAGCTATTTTCGATTGGGGAAAACTGATTTCCATTGAAATTTCCTCCCAATTGTCACATTACAAAAGGGACAAGAAATTCTTTATTTTGGTATTTGCGATAGCATATTGCTGTCAATTTCCAAAATTGACTATCTGTAAGAGAGTGAACTGTGAAGTTGATCTAGTCACCTTCTAGTATCAATCGTTTTGGAGACACAATACTTCTTTTAATTTTTACGAAATTTACAATGATTTCATTTTAGTTCTTAAGGGATTTTTGTTTGGTAAAAATACCCCCAGGATGTTTGACCAGGAAAATAAATTCTTGGAGAAAAATGGGACGTTAGAGCAGATGGAAAATCACAGTGTTATTAGGATCCTTTGTTCCAAGGAAAATCTCTCTTTTGTTCCATACCATGTATCTAATAAATTGTTTATCATGGAAGTGGTAAGGAAATATAATTTATGGCTGCACTTTTTCCATGAGAAATAGAAAAATCAATTCATACCCTTGCCTTTGAAAATTGGAGACTTCATATTCGGGAATATAAACAAAATTGATGAGTTTGTGAACCACTTCCACAATGAAATATAAAATATGATAAAAATATAAAGGGGTTTGACCCTAACAGAATATTCATGGAACATATGTTGTAAGTAGGATTCAACAACTCATTCATTCATACTATTTTGAGTGAAGAAGAAGATACAAACTTAGGCGCTCCTACTCACAATGTTGGCGACTTGGAAACCATACTAGTACTAATGAGTTTTAAAAGAAAAAAGGAAAAGGTCCCAATGAGAAGAGCACCATATCCATTTATTACTCCTAAAACTACCACATCTCGAAGAAATTCTGCAACGACCCACCCAACTAGGAAAGTTACCAAAAATATTTCAAGTGGTGGAGGAGAAAATAATTCCCCCCCCTGGGAAAAATTGAGATCTCTCACAAGCTCCCTCTGATAAATAAGAGGAAGAACGTTGTGGAAGAGGAAGACGACCATCACATAGAAAATGACATCAACAAATTCTCTCTTGAAGAGATGGAGCTCGAGGTGGATATTGAGAAATTTTTTCCCACAATTGATCAGTCGGGAAACATGGCCCATCAAAATTAATCATTAGAGATCATTGATAATGATACTTTCAATGAAGAAGAGTTATTCGATTTCCAAATCATTGTCTTCAACAAGGAATCTAAGAAGTTGATTATTGAAAAAGGTGATATGAAAAATAAAAAAGGAAAATCTCGTTCAGAGGTTGACCTAAAGGATTTGCGACCTTCCCAAATTTCCAAAATTCACAGAGAAACTGGGGATGCTCTTGATGATTCCATCGGTGGTATAGAAGCATAAAACACGAAGTTGAAAGAAAGAATCAAGGAACTGGAAGACGCCTTAATGCCTCTTTCACTTCTTTCCAGTCCTTTGTTAATAGTCAGACCTACCACACCCGCTTTTAAATTGAAAGGATATTCAAGCCTACTTACATCAATCAAGAGATATGTAGAAAGAAATATTAAGAAAAGAATGTCATTGATCATATAGGCATGGGATGTTTCGAAAAACATTGTTTCTTTTGGCTCGAGGGTGCATGCCTTCCATGAATATTTGCAAGTTGACCTAAAGAACAAAGAAGGTTTTTACATTGATGTTGTATTACCCTTTGGAAAAAAAATCTCTAACATGACGCAACTAAGGAGAAGAGAATAAGATATGCCCTCCCCAAGTCGGATAAAACAGTTGAACGTGTGCTAGAAGGAAAAGATTAAAAATTTAAATAATATTGTTCAAGTATGCAGCCAAGCTATATCAAAGAGGGAAGAACTGTTCAAGAGGCTCACAGAGATAGAACTAGCCAGAAGTACTAACGAAGTACAAGACACTAAATTAATCCTCAACTCAATGTTCCTAACCAAGCAACAGTTTGATGAACAAGTTGAGATTTTTAAAGGGTTATCAGTTGAGAAGTTTTATGGTATACTTGAATATAATGAAGATGATATAAACAATTGGCTAGTGGACTACTCCATGAAGAATCAAGATATTGAAGAAGCATTACATATTATTTCCCTTGATTTAAGAGACTTGGAGGGAGAGTTATTCAACATCAAAATCTGGCATGAGATAAACGTGGCACCAATGAAAAATTATGTTGAAGAATGGTTCAAGAAAGCAATCGAAAAATTGGCCAATGAGGGGCAACAAACAATTGAGATGGTTCTTGTAACCGTTAATGTAGACAATAAAAGGACACCAGAAAGAAAATAAAAATATGAGAGACTGTCATAGTCTTGCTGTTCTTTTACCACCCATCATCCTCCTTCTACAAGATTAATTCTTGTTTATATTTTCTTTATGGTCTGCGGGAGCCCGAATCCTAGTCCTTAGGACAAACACATTTTAAATTTCAAAGAATATGTAATAGACTATATATTTTTAAGAAATTTCAATAGAGCTATTTCATAATCAGTTTTTACTGTGCTTTGTAACTCTGAGTTTTGAGTATAAAGTATTTGAGATTGATCTATCATTATCTTTATTTGAGCTACCCATGTGTCCACTTTGTTAAAGCTATCTTATGCATGCATATCATATTCTTTTTATTTTATGTGATAATAATTCTTTAGTTTAACTATGATGGATGGGAGGAAATTTTGTCTATCTTTTAAATGTATGAAGTGTGCGGTTCCTGGTCATTTCCCAGGAACTTTCTTTAAAAAGAAAACAATTTTTTTTAATTCTGATCAGCTTGGGGAATGAACTAAAATTTGGAATCTGGTCTAGCATTTTTTGAAAAATATATGACTTTTCCCTAGGTCAATCAGCCCCATCTGGAAATTGGATTGAATAATAAATGAAGCATATTACATCAACTATATAATCTGGTCATAACTACAACCAAGACCCGAGAAGAATTAGAAAGGTCATGGAAGATGTTAGTTCGTGAAGAAGAAAGATAAATCCTCCGGAGACAGAGGAGAGATGAGAGACAAGAACGAAGAAACCAAAGGCTAGCTAAAGCAGCACAAGGACAAGGTCGGGATTGAAGTTGGACGAATACAAGGGACCCATTACCAGAAGTAAAAGCAAGCAACTTTGTATTCTAAAAAGTGGAAATCCTATCCCTGGAACATCTCTAGATATGGTAGAAAGAAATGAAAAACCGTGAGAAGAACCATATGAGGAGAGACAAGGAGGTGGAAGAGGTCCTACAAGAAATCAAGAAAATCAAAGAAGAATAAGAGATTCCCCTTCAAATCTTCTAGGAGAGAAACATGACCTCCATGTTCTCCCTAAGGGTACCTTGAAGGAATTTTCTGGAGAAAGAACAATCGATGCAAAGAGGCACCTTCACTTATTTCTTGATGTTTGTGATTTTCATTGTGTTGAGTATGATGATGTCATGGTAAGGTTGTTTCTTCAAACCTTATCAGGAAGAGTATATGAATGGTATACAACATTACCCAGTAGATCAATTTGATCATTTAATGACCTCAAAGCCATGCTCCTGAATATGTTTGCCACTCCAATTTATTAGCATACCCTTCTCGTCGATTTCACCTAGATTGGTTTGAGGAATAATGAAAGAATATGAGATTTTAATCTTAGATTCAATAAAACCTCAAGTAAGATTCTAAAAGATAAAATACTGAATGACCCAAATGTACTCAATTTTTATAAGAATGCAATGCCACGAATGTGAAATATGTTATCAGAACATCCCAGATGGATACCTTGGAGGAAGCAATTACTAAATCCACTGAGATGGAAGAAATTATGATTGAAACAGGTGTTGACCCCGAAATTATACTAGGAAAAGTACAAAGGAATCTAGGAGGATTAAGCATTGATAATCAAGGGGCCTATAGTTCAATAAAGAATGAATAATTCAAGCCACAACTGACCCAAAATCAAACAACTGGAGGAGGATTTTTCAAGGGAACTATACCAGATGTGAGGGTAGACCCTGTTGCGACATAAGAAACCAAGCAAATAATTGAAATTGCACAAATGAACAAAACTATCAAGCAAATTCAGAATGAGATAACCAGACTAAGAAGGGAGGATAATTATGTGTCAAATCCAAGAATTTCGATCCCAGAGAAAAGAAGGAACCCTCCCCAAGAAAATGGAGTGAGGTTTGAAAACATAGATAATCCGCAAAGACCAAGGGTTCCTAGCAGCCTACTCCCAATGCAGTTGTTC
This sequence comes from Picea engelmannii, assembly GCA_009831015.1. Lineage (NCBI taxonomy): Eukaryota > Viridiplantae > Streptophyta > Pinopsida > Pinales > Pinaceae > Picea > Picea engelmannii. Next base: position 872,006 of record ML782089.1, on the reverse strand, counting down.
TAGATGATGTATATGATGAGAAAATGGTTGAGCAAGAGAACTATTATTCACCTGATGAAAGTTCCAAAACTGTATAGATGGACAGATGTGAGACGTCCATGTATATATTTGAAGAAGGCGGCAATGACCCCAACTCACAAGAAAATTTCGCCCAGACAAGAGAATTTGTAACTAGATCCAAGAATAAAAATGATTCTGTAAAGGAAAATAAAAAAGATAAAGAAAAAACGAATGAGAGAAGGGAAAATGAGAAAACAACGGATAACATTGGAAATAAGAAGCAACACCTGATGTCAAACTCCACTCAGATGACACATAATGTTGTAGAAGACTTATGTAAGTTAAGGATAACTCTTCATTTTATAGAAGTGGTGAAGATTCCCCAACAAAGGGAAAACATTTTGAGATTATTGGATGATCCATCTGAAAAAGAAGAAGTTATTGTTACCAATTCGAAACAAAGCCATAACCAATCAACCACCAAGCTGAAAGGTAAAATTCCTCCCTTTTTTATTTCGATTGAAAATCATGATGTCGCACTTCATAATTGTTTAGTTGACACTGGCACGACCAATAATATTATGCCACTGGTGATCATGGAGGAATTGGGCATGAACTGTACCAAGTATTACGATACTGGTGAAAGTATATATGCAATTAATTCTAGAAAAGTGCCAGCTTATGGAGAAATCAAGGACTTTTAGGCTTGGATCATGGTGGCCCCCTATATTATTACAATTTTCAATATTATTGTGGTAGACCTTCCTCTGACATTGGTCATCCATGATTGGGGGATATATAATGAATGATGGAATTTGCATGATGCTGCCAAGTAAAGAAGGAGAAATGATTAAGATGCCCCGTGAACACATGAAACCCTTCTCCTTAAAAAATAAGGATAATGAGTTAATGGAAGATTATATATACACCGAGATTGGAAATTATGCTATCCTAGACATGGAACATAGTGAAAGCCTAGATAAAGGTCAAGATATGGAGAATCAAGAGTATACATTTGAAGGTTATTGGAGGATGTCATTTGATGGAGCTTTTTCAAACTCCGGGAGTGGAGTTGGAATTGTCCTTGTAAGTCCATGTAATATTATGCATCCACATGCTATCGGACTGGAATTTGCATGTACTAATAATGAGGAAGAATATGAAGCTTTAATATAGGGAATGATTCTTGCACAAGAAATGAATATCGAGCATATAATTGTGACTAGCGACTTTGAGTTGGTAATTAATCTAGTCACCCAGAGGTATAAAATCAAGAAGGAAAGACTCAAATTATATTTCAAAAGAGTTAACGAATTGATGGAATCTTTCATCTCTTTCACCATTTCCTTCATTCCAAGTGACAATAATCAGAAGGAAGATTCATTTGCCTTGGTGGCCTCATTATCAAACCCATATGATATATAAAGAAAAACATATTTTCAACTAGAAAGATTATTTTGACCTTCTGTACCTGATAATGTGGAATATTTGCAAGTGTTTGAGAATGATGAACACTTGGAAAAAAATTTGTTGAACGATGATGATGATGATGAAGACAATCAAATGTCTTTTGTCTTGAAATATTGTATTCAATATGAGTCTCTTTTTACAAAATATGATCATGCTAAGAATATCCTGGAAGAAATTTCACTTCGAAAGGTGTAAGAAACAAGAAAGGTCAATCTTGGAACTAATAATTCCCCAAAATATGTCAAATTGGGAGTTGATTGCACCATCGGGGAAGTTGATCAATATGTTTCATTGTTTAAAAAATATCTTGATGTGTTCACATGGAACCATGATGATTTGAAAGCTTATAATAAAACAATATTCCAACATATCATTCCTTTGAGAGAAGAAGCAAAGTTGGTCAAGAAAAAAGAAGGACGATGAACCCCAAGTTGAAACCTTTGGTGAAGGTTGAACTGGAGAAATTCAAGAAGGTCGGAATAATATATCCCATTAGACATTATGATTGGCTTTCAAACCCTGTGATAGTAAGAAAGGAGACTGGGGAAATCCGGATGTGTGTGGATTTCAAGGATCTTAAGAAAGAAAGCATAAAGGATAACTATCATTTACCTAACATGGAGTTTCTTTTCTAGCAAGTCACGAGATTAGCTTGTATGTACATGTTGGATGGTTTTTATGGATATAACCAAGTCTTGGTTGCTAAGGAAGACAAAGCAAAGACAACATTCATAACACCTTGGGAGACATATGCATATGCTAGGATGCCCTTTGGTTTGAAGAATGAAGGAGCCACATTTAAGAGGGCCATGGATCATGCATTTAGTGGGTTTATAGGAAAATTCATGGAATATTATCAAGATGACATGACAATGCATTCAAAAACAAGGGGTGATCATATTCATCACTTGAGAATTTTTTTGACAGATGCAGATTATATGGTGTTTCTATGAATCCAAAAAAATGTTTATTCGTTGTAACTCAAGGCAAACTATTGGGTCATATTGTGTGCAAGGAAGGGATTTATATAGATCCAAAAAGAGTTAAAGCTATAAATGAACTCAATCCCCCATCATCTAAGAAAGGAGTTCAATCATTTTTTGGCAAGATCAACTTTGTGTGAAGATTTGTTCCTGACTATGGAAGCATTGTGACACCAATCAATTTGTTGTTGAAAAAGGATCAAAGGTTTAAACGGATAACGGATACAAAAGAAGCTTTCAATAATATCAAAAGAGCGATCACCACAAATCGAGTCCTCATTAGCCCATATTTTCAAAGGGATTCCATCATCTATTCATTCACTACAAAAATAGTTGTTGCATCTATTATTACTCAGAGGAATACCAAGGGTGAAGAACTCCCAATAAGATTCATGAGAAAAACCATTCATGATTATGAATTGAGGTATTAAGAACTTGAAAATCAATCCCTGGCTCTTGTGAAAGCAGTGGCGCACTTTTGGATGTACATACTAAATTGTCATGTCATTTCTTATGTTCCATCGTCGCCAGGTAAGAATCTTTTGAATCAACAATTGAGAGAAGGAAAATGGGATAACTGGCTGGCAAAGATCCAATAATATGATATTGAGATTAAACCTTTAAAGGTTTTCAAAGGAATTTTTTTATGTAAGCTCATCGCAAATAGAAATTCTATGGATGGAATGATCTCAATTTCAGTAGGAGCACCATTGGCCGATTCTAAATGGTATGGAGACATTGTATTATATTTGAGGTTAAGGAAGTTTCCAGTCACCACAAACCCTAAAGAGAAGAGAACATTGAAGATGAAGTCAAATCAATATGTGTTGATTGATGATATAATGTTCAAAATGAAATATAATGGTATATTACTGAGATGTGTTGATGAAAACAAATCCCAAGAATTAATGAGGGAATTCCATGAAGGAATATGTGGTGGGAATTTTTCACCTACGACCACCTCCCATAAAATAATAAGAGCTAGATTTTATTGGCCATCAATTTTTAGAGACACATATGCCACAAAAAGGAAGTGTGTATCTTGCCAGCAATGTTTAGGGAAAATGAAGAAATTTGTGATGTCGTTACAACCTATAACTGTAGAGAAACCATTCTCCCAATGGGGACTTGATGTTGTCGGGCCAATAAATCCAAAGTAAAGAAAGGGACATATGTACATTCTCACCGCTACATATTATTTTACGAAATGGCCAGAAGTAGTGGCATCAAAAAGGGTTGATTCTAAAGAATTAATTAAGTTCCTCAAAGATATTATTTTGTCAAGATTTGGTGTCTCAGAAAAATTTATCACTGATAATGGTTTGATTTTCATTGGTTAAAAATTTATATAATTATGTGGAGAATATGGAATTATTATGGGGCAATCATCGAATTATAATCCACAAGGAAATGGTCTTGCATAATCCACAAATAAGGCACTCATTCAGATAATGAATAAAACTATTGACAAGAACCAAAGGAATTAGCATCTGAAGTTGATTGATACATTATGGGCAAGAAGAATGACTCTAAAGGACAACACTGGGATGTCTCTGTATACATCGGTTTATGGGAAAGAAGAAAAAATGTCAATCAACCTTGAACTCAATGCTTTGACTTTTGTGGTTAATACAAAAGATGCAAAAGACAGTTCACCTATCCAAAGGAGGACCAATCAGTCGTTGAAATTGGAGGAAGAACGAAGTAAAGCCCTAAATCAAACTTCTCAGAGACAACAAAGTGTCAAGAAATATTTTGACCATAGTGCAACTGTAAAGAATTTTCAGAAGGGAGAACTGGTGTTACTCTAGAACAAAGCCAAGGAGAAACCATTGATGCATACAAAGTACGAAGCACTCTGGATTGGACCATACATCGTCGAAAATATCTTGGGTTTTAATTACTACATGCTCAAAGACATGAAGGGTAAAAGTTTAATGTTTCCTATCAACGGGAAACATTTGAAAGGTTTCTTCACCTAAAAGTTTCTCATTTCCCTATACATATTTTTTTTTTTAGTTTGTATATTCTTACCTTTGACTCCATATCCCAATGTATGGAAGCTCCTGGTCATAAATATTATGTATTCTTGACAAAACACAAGGGGTTATCATCCCACGGTTAGATCCAGTTGTTGATATCAATACCCTCTTTCGAAATTTCCCTCCCTTTTCTATTTTCCCAAATTCTTTTTCCATTTCTTTTCCCTCTTCTATACCTACCCTCATTCCCCTTTTGTTTTCTCCCTTCTCTTTTCCCTTTCTAGTTATCATACTTAGTCGTTTTTAAAAAACAACAGGTTAGCGGGTCAGCGGAATCATGGGTCTTCACCTCCATCCATATTCCCATATCATGAGTCCAACTGACCGCCTTGTTATAATACACTTAACCATTCTTGTAACCGTGGGTTCACAAGTTCAATATTTCATCTTCCAAGTTCTGCAACCTCCATTTTTCACCCAAAGACACGCGATCTACATTATGACTATCAGATTTGTCACATGTATCGAGCTCCTAAGTATCTCATTTCTCCTATATCCAAGTCCGACCGACTGCTATGCAATACTTAGCCTATTTTCGATCATTCGCACCCGCAGGTTCCTGGGTTCCTAGGTTCACAAAAAACCCCAAATTCAAATTTCTCTCATATGTCCCCGCCATCTTCATGTTTTTCCCAATATGCATTTAGTATGGTTTAATGCTAATAACTGATCATGCAAGCTCCATAAATATTGTCATTAATAAGTGAAGGGATCGAGGAGATTTTTTATTAAATTGCATTAAAGCACGATTTGGAAAGGGTTATATTATTGTTATCTCTCCGAAAGAATTCATTTCAAGTTATTATCCAGTTTAAATAACACTCTCGTCAACTTATGGAAAGAACATCCAAAAACTAGTTATGTGGCGATACTTTGAACATTTTATTTCATGAAGACCATAAATTTTAGTGGTCCAGAGCATATTCGTATTATTCATCTCCTCCTGCATAATCTAGACTGTCAGAATTGCTCGTCCAGGGTGTGTCCCTGAGGTATTCGACTGAAAAGAAATGTTTACATGGTGCGTTGAGAAATGCGTACCAAGTCAACGAATCTTACAACTCCAAGATTTTTCCCCCATCTCTCTTTCATCGCAAGTGTTTCGTAATATGTTGAACCTCCCTAAGCCAACAATTACCTTCAAAGGGGAGGATTGTAGATATTTTTTGGAAAAAAAACATGACAATCGCCTGGACCTCTTTCCCGAGTTCTTGGAGAATCTCGCAACTATCCCAGAAGACGATAACCAGGATTCAGGTCAACTCGTTCAAAAACCCCTTTTGGGAAATCGCTTGGTTGTTTACCAAGCTAACAGGTCAAGAAATCACAACCACCATTTCCCACATGATTCTTTATATTTTATATTTTACAGTTAAAGAGAAATCTATTTTCAATTGGGGAAAATTGATTTCCACTAAAATCTCTTCCCAATTGTCACATTACAAAAGGGACAAGAGATTATTTATGGCTTCTTATTTGGTGTTTGTGATAGCATATTGCTGTCAGTTTCCAAAATTAACTATATGTAAGAGAGTGAACCGTGAATTTGATGTGATCACCTTCTCGTATCAAGCGTTGTGGAGACACAATAATTTTGTCCAATTTTACGAAGTTTACAATGATTTCGTTTCAGTTTTTAAGGGACTATTGTTTGGTAAAAATACCCCTAGGATGTTTGATCAGGCAAAAAAATTCTTGGAGAAAAAGGGGACATTAGAGAAGATGTAAAATCACAGTGTTATCATGATCTTCTGTTCCAATAAAATCCCTCTTTTCTTCCATACCATGTATCTGATAAATTGTTTATCATGAAAGTGGTAAGGAAATATAATTTATGGCTGCAATTTTTCCACGAGAAAAGGAAAAAGTAATTCATTCCCTTGCCTTGGAAAATTGGAGATTTCATATTCAGGAATATATAAAAAAATTGATGAGTTTGTGAACCACTTCCACAATGTAAATCTTAAATATGTTGAAAAGATAAAGGAGTTTGACCCTAATAGAATCCCCGTGGAACATATTTTTCCAGTAGGATTCAACAACTCATTCATTCATACTATTTTGAGTGAAGAATAAGATAAAAACTTAGGCATTCCTACTCACAATGTTGGCGACTTGGAAATAGTACTTAGTACTAATGAGTTTTACAAGTAGAAAGGAAAAGGTCCCAGTGAGAAGAGTGCACGATCTCCAGTTATTACTCCTAAAACTACCACATCTCGGAGCGATGCTCCAATGACCCACCCAACTAGGAAAGTTACCAACAATAGTTCAAGCGGTGGAGGAGAAAAGAATCCCCCCCAGGAAAAATTGAGAGCTCTCACAATCTCCCACCGAGAAAGAAGAGGAAGAACGTTGTGCAAGAGGAAGAAGACCATCACATAGAAAATTATATCAATATCTTCTCTCTTGAAGACATGGAGCTTGAGGCAGATATCGATAAAAAATTTCCCACAATTGATCAGCTGGGAAACATGGCCCATCAAAATTCATCATTAGAGATCATTAAGAATGAGACTTTCAGTGAATAAGAGTCATTCTCTTTAGAAAGTGATATCTTCGACAAGGAATCTAAGAAGTTGATTATTGAAAAAGGTGATATGAAAAATAAGAAAGGAAAATATCGTGTAGAGGTTGACCTAAAGGATTTGCAGCCTTCCCAAATTTCCAAAATTTACAGAACAACCAGGGATACTCTCGATGATTCCATTGGTGGTCTAGAAGTAGAAAACACGAAGTTGAAAGAAAGGATAAAGGAACTGGAAGATGCCTTAATTCGTCTTCCACTTCTTGCCAATCCTTTTTCAATAGTCAGACCCACCACACCCTCTATTAAATTGAAAGGATCTTTAAGCCTACTTACATCAACCAAGAGCTATGTAGAAAGAAATATTAAGAGAATAATGGCATTGATCATAGAGGCATGGGAAGTTTCGAAAAACATTGTTTCTTTTGGCTCAAGGGTGCATGCCTTCCATGAACATTTGCAAGTTGACCTGAAGAACGAAGAAGGTTTTCACATTGATTCTATATTACCCTTTGGAAACAAAGTCTCTAACATGACAAAACTAAGGAGAAGAGATGATGATCTTCCCTCCCCAAGTTGGATAAAACTATTGATCGTGTTCTGGAAGGAAAAGATTAAAAATTTGAATAATATTATTCAAGCATGAAACCAAGCTATATCAAAGAGGGAAGAACTGTTCAAGAGGCTCACATAGATAGACCTAGTCAGAAGTACTAACGAAGTATAAGACCCCAAATTAATCCTCAACTCAATGTTTCTAACCAAGCAACAATTTGACGAACAAATTGATATTTTTAAAGGGTTACTAGTTGAGAAGTTTTATGGTATACTTGAATATTATGAAGATGACATAGACAAGTGGCTATTAGACTACTCCGTGAAGAATCAAGATATTGAAGAAGCATTACATGGCATTTCCCTTGATTTAAGAGACTTGGAGGGTGAGTTATTCAGCATCAAAATTCGACATGAGATAAACATGGCACCAATGAAAAATTATATTGAATAATGGTTCAAGAAATAAATCGAAAAATTGACCAACGAGGAGTAAGAAACAGTTGAGACGGTTCTGGTAACCGTTGATGAAGACAATAAAAGGACACCAGTAAGGAAGTAAAGATACAAGAGACCATCATAGTCTTGTTGTTAATTACCGCCCATCCTCCTCCTTCTACAAGCTTAATTATTGTTTATATTTTCTTAATGGTCCACCAGATCCCCAATCCCGGTCCTTAGGACAAACACATTTTAAATTTCAAAGAATATCAGACTATATATTTTTTAGAGATTTCAAGAGAGCTATTTCGGGATCAGTTTTAACCGTGCTTTGTAACTCTGAGTTTTGAGTATAAAGTATTTGAGATTGATCTATCATTATCTTTATTTGAGCTTCCCATGTGTCCACTCTATTAAAGTTCTCTTATGCATGCAGATCATCTTATTTTTATTTTATGAGATCAAAAATCTTTAGTTTTACTATGATGGATGTGAGGAAATTATGTTTATCTTTTTTAAATGTATGAAGTGTGCGGTTCCTGGTCATTTCTCAGGAACTTTCTTTAAAAAGAAAACATTTTTTTCTTTCTTTCCTGTTATCTTTCTTGCAATATTTATATTTCTTTGATTATCACAATGAACTTATGTAAAGTCCCATATTCTGAATATCTAGAGTCCCAAGAAAATATTAAATTAAAGAGGAGTACCACCTATATAAAAACGTAGGGGGATTTACATCCTCGTGAGGTTTCTGTTTCAGTCCTAATAGATTCAAGCGTCAACAAAAGGTAAGATACCCTTCAAATGCTTTAAGTGTGGTAAAAAAGGACATTTTTCTACTAAGTGTCCATATGAAAATAAGGAATATAGTGATGATGAATAATAATATCTCTCCAAAACCATGGAAACAAAGCCTACTGATGAAGAAAATCAAGATAATCAGAAAGAAAAAACAAATTTAAAATAAGAAGTATACATTGAACATTCAAAAGGATTTCAATTGTCCTAAAACATAGAATCACGTATGCAGACTGAAGAAAGAACTCTATGGACTAAAGCAAGCTCCGAGAGCTTGGTATTCAAGACTTGGAAAATACCTACAACAATAAGGTTTCAAAATAGGATCCACATATAGTAATATTTACATCAAAATAGACAATGAAGATATGTTAATCATTGTGGTTTATGTGGATGAAGATATGATATCATTGTGGTCTCCCAGAATTCGACACACCCGAGGACTTTGTTGACTTGCATGACATAATCAAACTACATGCAGAACAAGACTCATCGTGGACTGTGGAGATAGAAAAGGTGGCGAACACGATGCCAGGTCAAGTACAATAATTCATGGAGCACCCGATCAAGGCTCAAACAATGTTACATAAGTTAAGTGCTAAAATAGTCAAGTATCAGACACAGACAGTGGAAATAAAGCCTTTCGGCCCCGATGGACCAACACAGATTCCCGTGTTCCAACACATGTGAGGAACTCTTCGTCAAATGGTCAGAGTATGAGAAGAGTCATCCACTCAAGTAAAACCATTTGATGACTCTTAGAATACTAAGAGATGAAAGCACCATATGGCGATGTTTTTTTTTACTTAGCTAGCACTTTTGATAGTTATTTTTAGTTAATAATTTGTTATAAATAAGAGGATCGACTTGTTAGAAGGGGTCGATGGTTTTTGCAAAGACCCTCATTTTTGGAATTGTAAAGAACTATTTCGAAGCTACCTTAATTGAGAAGTCTTGTTTAATACCTGAGACAAGTTTTTGTTTTCATCAAAGGCGTGTGTTATTGGATCATAAGGAAGAATTACTTCTGACTTTATCTCATGAATGTATGCTGTAATGAGTAAGAGTTTCTTAATCTGTTGATAAGATATTTGATTCAATATTTTTTATAATTCTTGTTTCTAATGATGAAAAAAAAATCGTTGTGTTAATGTGTGATTAGTGATTAGATCTAAGGAAACTATTTTTCTTGCCATCATTTTATTGCATGTATGTTCTCTCCCGATAATTGTATCTTAGTCAATAATTGAAACACCAGGAAGTTGTTGTATTAGTACTAGGCTTGTCCTAGGTGTAAGATTCATTGTCTGCATGCTTGAGCACTAGGGTTATCTTGAGCTCAACCTTCTTCAATAGTTCTTTGGATGAAGTAGACATTGAAGTATATCAAGGTAGAATATGATCATCCAATCTCAATCATCTGCGATAACACAACTGCAATCAATATTTCAAAGAATCCTATTATGCACTCAAAGACAAAGCATATTCCAATCAAATACCACTTCCTAAAAGAACAAGCAGTCGAGAAAAGTGTCAAGTTGGAATAAATTACCACCAAAGAACATGTTGTAGATATTTTTACCAAACCCCTTCCTAGAGACAAATTTGAATATCTCCTAAAAATATTGGGAGTCATATACCTTTCATCTCACCAGTAAAGGGAAGCACAAGCTCAAGGGGAGAAACCCTTTTCCATTGATGTCAAAGGGGGAGAAATTGCATATAGAGTAAGAATTGTAGAAAGGGGAAATATCCAAATTGACTAAGGGTTTTAATCAATGACAAAGGGGGGAGATTTTTGGAAATATTGTTGTTATTTATTTTAAATATAGGGCGATCATACAGATTTCCAAGATAAATATTACAAGCCTACATATTTCCAAAACAAATATTGCAAGATGGATATTGTTGAAAGCATTACTTTTGGATTTTTGATGGCTAGTTTGGATACCCTATCTTTGAGGGAATTTTTACCCTACATACTTATCTCAAATGGGAGCACAATTTATATGTTTAGAAATCTTATTCCGAGATCTTTCCAATGGTATATGGAATTCCCTATAACTCCCTAAGAATGAGGAAATATGAATTTTTCTATCCGACAATCCAGCCATAAAATTGAGGTCGACTCAGCCAGTCTTTACAGGTCGGCCTTGAAAGTGGGAAAATAATTTCTATAAAAACATGAAATAATTTTTCATTTGGAGGGAAACCAAGAAAGAGATCAAGTCTGAGGTGTGCATACGTGATCTAAGGTGTACTAAAGGTGTTGGGGTGTCTTTCCAGGATCCAAAGGTGTGCAAGAGAAGTCTGAGGGATTTTATTGGGGTCTTTATTGTTCTTAAGGTGCGCTATGAAGGACTGAAGGTCCGTGATGATGTCATGTGCACTATTCTAAGGTTGTGATGTTGTCATCAATGGATGTTTCTTTTAGTGGATGTTTTCATTAGTAGATGTTTCCATCAGTGGATGTTTCCATTAGTGGATGTTGTTGTTTGTGATTACATTTTCAGAATGATGTTATGTGGCTCACTAGAAGGATACATGTGACTAAGGTTTGAAGGATTTTATGTGGAATGAAGCATGTAAGTGAATTCAAAAGTACTCTATGTATGAATATATTGGATTGGTGTCTAAACATATCTTGTTGAGTTGGTGCTCAAGTGAGGGATTGTTGTCTCCATCAGGTTGGTGCTTACAAATATTGTTACTGTAGGTCAGTGCCTACAAGTGTTGTTGAGTTGGTGCTTGTTGACGTCGAGGGATTAATGAATCCCCAACACCAATCTCTCGACCTCCCGTGGGGCTAGGCGGGAAGAGACGGGAATGTAACCCTAGGTTTAGAGCCCCAACAACGAAACACATTAGACTCTAAGCTAAGTCTCCTATAACCTAAATCCCAAGCATGAGTTCCTTTGTCTTGTACTTTTCAATATTTTAATTTTTTATGTATTTTATATTTTATAATTTGTATACTTTTAACCTTTATAATGTTTATTGATTTTGTAAATAAAGTTAGAAGAAAGTTAATGCAAAAATGAACTATCTACCAAAAGATAAACAAAGGTTTAAATAAATGTTAATAATAATAAATATTAGCTTATAGTATAACAAGATTAATGAGTAATGAGTGAATAAAAGAAAAGGAAGTGTTAAAAGGTAAATAACAAAAGTGAATTAGTTGTCATATTTTTGTTTATTTATTTGTCTTTAATATATTTTTGTTAAAAAAATAATATAATGATAAAAAAGAGATTGTGAATGTAAATAAAGAAAGAATTTACACTTTCGTGAAGTAAAATAAAAGATTTTATTTTATTTTGCTTTAAAAACTCACATGAAATAACAAGAAAATAAAATATAAACAATATCCAGAGAGAGAAAAACGATTTTTATTCATAAAATTCTCATATATTCCTTAGACTCTTGGGAGCTTTCACACCTCTGTGAAGGTCTGGACCCTGAGTGAAACTCTAACTATTCAAGATGGTTTCCTCACTCATATGAGAATATCCAAGTATAAAAGATTAACAATGAAGAAAGACATGCTTGAACAATGGCCAATAAAGCTTGAAGGTATTCATCTGCACATGAGAAAAATTGGTTAGTCATGAGAACATAGACAAATTGTAACAAACTTCAAACAAATGAACAAGTTACCTCAATGAAGCCATCAAGTTCCATTGCTAAGTCTTTCTTGGCACTCTGCAAACCACTCCTACTATGCACAACCCATCAAATCCCCCCAAAAATAAAATAAAATATGAATGATGAAAAATTAGAATAATTACTCTCTCATGCTCTTAGCATACCTCTCATGATTTTTGCTCCCCTTTTAATTTTCTTTATTTTCTACAATGAAGCTCTTATTAACGCTTTTACAACCATAAGTGCAACAATAGTTGATGTGGTATGAAAGGTGTGTTGTTTTCCCCATAATTTCCAAACATAGTCGAATTGAGTAAATAGGGGATAAAGACATAATGCTGACGGCGCCTTGTTTAGTTTGGCGAGCTCTTTTTCCATTACAATCTTCCAATGCATTACTCACTCCAATGACAACGATCACAATGTCTTAGAACTCAAATATTAGATCTTCATTACTTTAACTAGATCAATCCGTTTCCACGTCATAGTTATTTCTTTCTAAAAAAATCGCGGCCTTCAAGAGACCATTGTATATGATGAGTGATGATTTCAAAAAAGATAAATAGTAAAGTGGTCATATGGCAATCATGAAATGATTTAAAAATATATTTTACTTTTTGAAGACTTCACATGGAGTGGTAGTAAGCTCATCACTAAAAGGATAAGTCATAATATAAAAAGAAGAAACTTGATATGGACCCTTAAAGTCATAATTAAAGTATGCAGAGTGAGTCATGAGTTAAATCTTGAAAAAGGGACATGTAAACATATAAGAGTCATATGGGGAAAATTTGAAATGGATTTAGTTGGCTTTGAAAATTTATTCACCTTTTTTTATTCAAATGCTATATATTCAAATGCTATATAGGTAAGGTGGTGTATTTACCAAGAGTGATATAAGGAAACTAATGCATGTTGTGTTAATGTATGAAAATAGGACTATACGAATAATGCGAGTGAGGAAATGGATATTATTGGCAATAAGTCAAGTGCTTTGATAATTTTGCTAGGAACATTGTGCTAATTTTCACGAGAGTGGGTAAATTTTTGTGTAAGCTTTTTTATTTAAGGAGGAGCCTGGAAACGCTTTGTCATCTAAGTACTGTTGACCAAAAATGTAATCAACAAATGACAATCAATAGATGCACGTTTCTTATAGTGGCGTGCAAATTTGAAACAATGAGATTATGATCATTTTATTCTTTCAAGGAAAGGGGAAGGGTTAGGTAACAATAGGACTGAGGGTGACTCAATGTGGGACAAGAAGAGGTTGATAGGGTTAGGTGGACCATATTATACAACATGGGGAAACAAGATGGAGGTCAAGTGATTCATGGATCGAGACTTTGTGGAATAACTCATGGAAAGTGGTAAGTATGAGGGGGTTTGGTCTTGTTGTATAATAGAAAGGGACATAAGAAAATTGATAAATTTGAAAATGCTAAAAGATTGAAGAACTAAAAAAATGGCATAGACGTGTGCAGGAGGGTAAACCCAAGGGTAGCACTAAACATCCATGACATGTGTATGCAGGAGCTCTCTGAAATGGCGGGGACGAAGAAAGGGAAAGAAGGAAGACTGGGAAGGACAAGATGTCTGCTTCAAGCAAGGGTATCCTACTTTGTAAGCATGTTATAAGAGAAGCACGAGTTTCTGGCAAACAATCAAGCAATCTTGTTCAACTGCAAGCTTGTTGACTCCAAAATAAAAGGGTTAATAAATTTATCATAATATGCAAAACCCTTTCTTAATCAATGATCATTGTTCAAGCATGTCCTACTTCTAAAAGAAAAGAGAAAATACGCATGCAATCAAAAGAAAAAAGAAAAAGTGAGGTACAAAACTTAAATTAAACTAAAGAAATTAAAACCCAATTTACCCTTCCCCCCCGTTTTTTTATTTATGTACAAAAGGAAAAAAAACATTCTTGGACTCATATAGGATGAAATTTTGCATAGAGAAATGCATCAGCTACTTTATATGAATGATTAATGAATTGAAAGACGATGCATAAACAGTGTTGATCACATTTCCAACCAACAAATGCATGTGGCAAGGGCAATGGACCTATCAAGATCCAAAAAAGGTGATCACCATATTGTAGGACCTACCAACCAACAAGATAGGATTTAGGCTTGATGTTGTAAACATGAACATTAATAGCATTAGAATGATGGTTAGAAGTTTCAATATCGCGGATGAACTCTTCAAGCATCACAAGGTCATCATCTACAATCTCCTGACCGGGAAAAGAACTATCATGCTCCGAAAGAGAAAATAAAGGATTCAAATGCATAGGGATGCCTTTGAATTTATCATCATCAAAAGAAATCATGCATGCGGCAGAGATATGTATATCATAATTAAATTCCCCAACCTCTTTGAATTGAAACAATGAGTTTGTGAAAGAGTTCTGCAATGTAAAATCTTGATTATCTTTATGGGGATCTTCAAAAGAGACTCATCGCCTGTATCAATAAAATCATAAGAACCCTCATCATCTTCATTTGACCCTTCATAAGTGACATCATTAAATTGAACATTTTCATAAAGAGGGTAGAGAAGGTCGAAATCAACGTCTTCTTTTGCAAAATCAACCTCATAACTCTATGCACATGAATGAAAGATTCAGGATGAGTTGTGATCTTGAGGTTGGGTTTGCTTCTTAGGTTTGAGAATAGTATTTGAAATCTCGAAGGTTGGTTGATCATTCAACATCATTATATGATCATGAACCTCTTAACATCCAATATTTTCATCACATGTGATAAGAGTATCATGATTAGGCCCTAAAGAAGAAGGCTCCAAAGATCTCTAAAGGTAGGGATGATTTGAAGATTGATATTCAAGGAAGAGCATGCGATCATGCAAATACTTGATGATGGGGATTAAGGAAGACAAATATTTTTGGGAATCGAAAACACCAAGGGAGAAACCTGTTCTTCGGGATTGCTCCTTGAAATCAAGGAAAGTGATTAAAGCTAGCTCCAAATATTGAACTTTCTTTTCTCCCAACCGCCATCAGTAAAGAGGTGGTAAAATATCATAACAATGTAAAAGGGAAACCAAATTGGTAGGGAGAATATTAGCAGGAATGCAATTATACAACTTGATAAACCTAATATTAAAAGTGTGAATACTTTCATTATCCTTCATATGCAAATGATTAAATATCTTAAGATGTTCATAAGGGTTATCAAAGTGCCCAAAAATAGATGTAAACCAATAAGAAAGTTGAGACCATGTAGAGATGCATTCATCAGGTAATTAGGCAAATAATGAAGCAACATTACCTTGAAGGGAATTGATAAATAAGAGCATGCAATCATCATTATCAATGAATCCAAGGATGGTACAAGCATTGGAAAATGCACGAAGGTGTTCTTCCACTGTAACAACTCCATCCCCTAGGAACAAAGGTAAATGTTGCTTGAATTTGTTAGGCAAGGGATTAACTGGGTGAGAAAACTTCAAGGGGTTAGGCACAAAACATGGGGAATTATTTAGGTCCTCTTCAAACTCAAAAATCCCATACTTGTGAATGACCTTCCCAGGGTTAGTAGTTGAAACCGCAGGGTTACCACCACCAAACAAGCTTCCAATCAGTTGAGACATTGAGGTCTAGAAAACATAAAAGTAATCCTGAAAGAATTAAAAAAAATTGGAAATAACCTGTTGAGCACTCAACACACCCTAAAAAGCCTTATCAAAATTTTCACTTTTTGAGTACCACTTGGTCTTCTGCACTGTCTGACTCGATTTCATTTTTGAAAATGTTTTGTCTTTGTTTTTTTTCATGACTCTCATCACCTATTCAAGTTTGTTTGAACTTATGAAACCCCATGACTAAAATACCTTAACACCTGAATTAAGAATTGATGGCCAACATTGCACATAACGCGCTTAGGTTCGGTATCAGAAATATTTCAATAAAGTAAAGGAACCACTCGGAAAACAACAATTGTCGAGCGCCAATCTTTATCAACATCGAAAGAAGGTAGTTTTGGTTTGTGTAAATTTTTCTCATAAAGGTTCGAGAGATAGCCGATCCCCTTCGACATCGGTAAAATACGAGGAGGACAAACGTTAACGAAGGATGAAAAGAAATTGTTGATAGCCAATCCCCTTCGGCATTGGTAAAATACGAGGAGGATAGATGTTAACGAAGGATGAAAATAAATTGTTGATAGCTGATCTCAATGCACTTTATCGGGATCAGGGAAAATCGAGAAGGATCATAACAAACATTTTGACCATGATAAATTTATCCCCGATTTCCGATCCCCGATGCATTTTCGACATCAGGACTTTTTCGAGGGAGCTGATCCGAGAGTGCTTGGGTAGGTTTATCATCGATCACCGATCCTTGACACTTTTTGGGCATCGACAAGCTAGGGTTTGTTTTTAGAACGGATAGCTTAAGGAAACTCCTGAATCCGATTAATACGAGCGAATTAAGTCACTGGTATCAAACGCCACATGTCTTTACTAGGTAAGAGGGTCATATGGTCTAGTTCTATCCCGAGTCATTCTTGGTTCCCTAGGTCCTAGTCACATCTCCGAGTCAGTTTTTCCATGTCAACACTTTACAATAAGATCGATCGACGTCAGAGATTTTGCAGGAGGATATCAACAAAACATTTCATAGCACAATCCCGACCCCCGATCCACCCACTGAAAGAGAGACACGACGAGACATTTTCAGCATTAGATATGATCAAATTTGGACATTTAAGGAGATAATTAATACTCGATCCCACATTAGTTGCTACCTCATGCTCCAATTAAAACAACATTTTTGAAATCATCGATAGAACACATCACCACCCGCTCCTTCGCTGTCAACCCACGATGACTTCAAGTTCTAAATCCTCTAAAGATTCGACGACATATTTATTGAAATTTCACTCATGACCCGAATTGAATGGCTAATGTGACACGGTAAGATATTCCCTGTTTAAATATCTTGAACTGTTGTGAACAAATTTATTCTGCGTGTAAGAGAATTCCAGAGCATCCGAAGGAGAAAAACGAGCAACTCAAAGACTATACTGACCCCCTCGATTATCAAAAATCAGGTTTAACAATCTTTAGAGGTATGTATCAAAGTCTATCAATTCGCTGGTTATAACTTATATGTGTTTTTCTAGTTTTTACACAGTCTCTAAACTCTTCTCAAGTTGTAAGAACAATTCCACTGAGAAATCCAGCCACCAAACACTCACCGAGAGCACCAAATCTAAAAGAACCAAAGACACGAGAAGGTTCTTCTCCAGGGACCACAAGGCAATTGGAGTACGCCTCTAGGCCGGAGCCTATCGTCAAGAAAACAAAAAAGAAAGTTTTCATCCAGCCTCTGGCCTTTGGAGATACAGAGGAAAGCACTGGATCCAAGGTAGCACTCCCACAGTGGAGGGATCTATTCAACATGATTAGTAGAGAAGAATACCCATAGTATATCCCACACAACAACTCATACGTAAGGGCGCTCGATGACCAGGTGTTCCCCAACATCTGATGGTCATATTTACACATGGTCACAAGCATAACCCCCATTTTCCCCTACATAGAGGTCCTGAAGTGGCTCATTGACCACATGGATAGGAAAAAATGTTTTATTAACGATGAGAATGGCGGGTGCGGCAGATTTTTCCTCTCGACAAAGGTCCAGAAATACTACAAGCTTAGGGACCCAGAGGAGCAGATCAACACGGAATTCATGGTGAAGTTCTATGAATTCCATGACACCATATGGTTGATGGCCTCATGGTGGAGGGAAGACAAGAAATTCACCAATTGGAGCAATGGATGGTATAGGACAATCAACCTAAGGGAGCTATACATCTTTTTGATGGATCTCATTCGCCAATTATACAAAGAAAAGGATTGCTCCAAGTTTTCACAAGCATGGATGCCTTTGGCATACATAGTTGCAATTGTTGGGAGTGGTTTCAAATGGGGAGGAATAATATCCAAACAACTGAGCATCTGTGTGCAACAGGCTTATATGCTGAAGGAAGGAGAGGTACCAACTTTCTACATGGCCTCATACCTGCTCGATGTCATGTGTGCTAGGAATTTATTTGTCGGCATGAATCTGAGCTGGAATGTTGTAGTGCTCCCGGTCCACGTCTACTTTAGCGTGCTATGTGAAAACAAGTACAATAAATCTTACTCCAACAAGCTTGTAAATCTTTCAAGATTACTAGAATGGTGGCGACTTATCTATGAGAAGAGATGTGACAGTTGCGCTCATTCATAGGAACATGATTAAAATGAAGATCTGAAGGCCTTTTTACAATAAACAGGAGTGTCAAAAACCCTAAACATCCAAAAACCTAACCCTAGGAGAGGAAGCGCCAAAAGTCATGTGGGCCCCATTTAGGTAAGTCAATACATCAACTTCCCAGGGTTGTAATTTTTGCATACGATATTCGTTTTAGGCATACGATATTCTGTTGGAAATATCTATCCAATGAATACAATTGATTCCAATTGGAGGATACCCAAAAAAATGTCATTTAGGGCCTCAAAACGGCTCCAGAAGTTTAGGACTCGAAAAACTGCTAAAAATAGTAAATTACCAAAATTGCCAGAAAATTGTTTTGAGCCAGCTGGAAAAGGTGGGTGGACACTGATATCCACCTAGATCAATCCTCCTTCCTTAGGAAGCAATGGTATCCATTTCATTGAGTTCCCCCATCATATGAGGAAATTTTAGGTGAATTTGGCCTCGAGTGAGCCACTTGCCTTGGTGCAAGAGCTGCCCTGCTTTGACGACTCGATAAAGCTGGATCCTTTACTATCGAGTGCCCTTGATCTGTGTGTCTACAATATGATCACTAGATTCCTATTGTATGCAGTCGAGGTTGATATCTATTGGTGTCAGTTATTCTGTTACATTTGAGGTGTCCAATAATGGTGGGAAATAAGGCCGAAGGAGGTCCACGTTAAACACTTGGTGCAGGCCAAGGAAAGGAGGAATGTTGAGCTCAAAGTAATTATCCCCCACAATCTTGGTGATGGTGTAAAACCCATAATAAAGTGGGCGAAGCTTCCGATGGGGTCCTCTAAGGCATTCTTTTTGCAAGTGCAACCAAACTTTGTCGCCCACCCAAAACTTATGTGGCACCCGATGTTGATCGTGGATGTGATGTATCCGCTCAATGAACCGAGTGGATTTTTTAGCTTCAGTTGGAGAAGGAGAGGAGTCATCCTTGGTGAATGCAAGGGGAAGTGCAACATCTATGGGACCCAATGGTTGGAATCCCAACCCCACCTGAAAGGGGATGTGGTCAATTGAGATATGCAGGGCTTGGTTGTAGCTATGCTGGACAAAGGAGAGACTCTCATCCCATGTGTGAGGGTGCTTGGAATTACACATGCACAATATATGCACGATCATTCAATTTATGACCTCGGTTTGGCCATCTGTCTGGGGGTGGAAGGTCGTGGATTTGGTGAGCTTGGTGTTCAACAGTGACCATAGGATCAACCAGAATGTGCTAAGAAATCAACTATCCCGATCTGAGACAATGGTTTGTGGGATTCCAAAATATACCCAGACTCGTTAAAAGAAGAGCTTGGTAGTGGCTTCTATTTTGATGCTCTTCTTGCAGGAAACCATAATCACCATCTTAGAAAAGTGATCAACAACCACAAAAACAAAGTCATTTCTCCGCTTGGTGGAAGGGAGGCCCAACATGTAGTCCATTGAGATGGTTCCTATGGACTATTAGGAGTAGGAAGAGGGGTGTATAGGCCCTGCTTCTTAGTGGTCGGTTTGGCAATAGTGCAGGCAGTGCAGGACCTGATATACTTGTTGACCTCCTGTCGAAGTTTCGGCTAGAAGAAATGTTTTTGTAGCATCACCACTATATTTTCGAGGAAGTGTCATGCCACACGACTATAGTGGGCTTCCCAGATCAGCTTCACTCTCTCTCTTGATGGAACATAGATATGGCCCAGACGACACAACAACCCATCCTAAAGATGGAAATTATCAACAACTGTGTTTGCACCCAACATTTGGTAGGTGGTGGTGAATACTGGGTCTGTCTCATAGATTTGGATCCATCCATAGGTATCATGGCCACAAGAGTCTAACACCGTGGTTAGTGTCACGAATGACGGTCTATTGAAGCAATCAATGACGTGGTTGATGCTTCCTGTTTTATACTTTATGTTGGGGTGGAATTGTTGTAAGTATGTGGACCACTTTTGATGGAGGTCATTTTGAAATTTTCCTTGTGTCTACATGAACTCCAATGGATTATGATCAGTGTGGATGATTGTCTCCTTCCCAAGAATGTAATGTCTCCATTGTCGAAAGGCTTGCAAAATGGAGTACATTTATTTGTCGTAAGTAGGGTACTTACGAACAACATCTGATAGTGTTTCACTATGATAGGCCACAGAGTGGCCGTGCTGAGTGAGAACAATGTCCACAACATAGTCTGAAGCATTTGTCTCGATATCAAAGGGTTGTTGCAGGTTTGGTAGTGAATGTACTAGGGCTAAGCACAAGCGTTGCTTCAAATCATCAAACGCTTGTTGTTGGGACCAGCCCCACGCAAATGTTTCCTTACCACCACCCTTGGTTATTTGGCTGAGGGCCCATGCAATATGGTAGAATACCAACACAAACCTGTGGTAGAAATTGGCAAGGCCCAAGAAGCTTCAAAGCTCAATGAGTGTGGTTGGGGCTGGCTAGTCACGGATGACTTAGATATTGGCTAGATCCACATGTACGCCATGTTGATCAACGATGTAGCCCAGGTAATGGACCCTATCCATGATGAAGGAGAGTATTTCCAAGTTGGTGTATATCTTGTGCTGCTGCAGGATGTGCAGAACCTACTGAATATGTTGCAAGTGTTCTGCCCAAGACTTGTTGTAAATGAGAATGTCATCCAGATACACCACTACAAAAGTATTGGTGAATGGTCGCAAGATATCTGATCCGTATTATTTTCGGCATGAAATGAGAGTGGAGATATAATAAATAAATGCACAGAGATATCACATATATTCAATAATATAACATAAATATATCAGAGATGCAACCATAAACACAAATATACAGTAATACATGATTTCTATTAATCAAATAAATGTAAAGAGACTGTAAAAATATAGAGTGAAAGACTCGCTAGAATGGTGGCAGCTTATCTCTGAGAAGAGATGTGACGGCTACTCGCATTCACAAGAAGATGATTAAAATGAGGCTCTGAAGGCATTTTTAAAATAAAAAGGAATGCCAAAGCCCTAGACAGCTAAAAACCTAACCCTAGGAGATGAAGCGCCAAAAGTCACGTGGGCCTCGTTTGGGTAAGTTAGTACATCAACTTCCCGGGGTCGTAATTTTTGCAAACGATTTCCGTTTTAGGTGTATGATAGCTTGTTGGAAAGGTATCATCGAGGAGATTCATTTTGGGGTCTAAATCATGCCTTCAACTATAATTGAGAACCTCGATATCGAAAAACCTTCATTTAGGGCCTCAAAATGGCCTCGGAAGTTAAAAGATGCTAAAAATAGTAAATTGCAAAAATTGCCAGAAAACTATTTTGAGATAGTTGGAAAAGGTGGGTGGCCACCGATATCCACCTGGATCAATCCTCCCTCCTTAGGAAGCAATGGTATCCATTGCGTTGAGTTCCCAGGGGGGAGGGAAAAACATTTCCTAGATCTGCATCTTGGTGAGTTGCTTGTATTGCTGGAGACGTCACGCTACTTAGTTTGTGGAAGTCTGTCATGAACTTGTTGAAGCTAAGGTTGTTCAAATAGTTGAGCTACATGAGAGGAAGGTGTGAAGAATGAATCTTTGTGCTTTTTTGCAACCTTTTCAACCTGCTTCTGTTGGATAGAAGGTGCAGGAGGTGAGGTTGTAGTGGTTGCAGTGTCCTTATGTTATCCTTTTGAACAGATTGTGAAGAAGCTAAATTTTGTAGTATGAGATACTACCTTGCAAGAATTTTTAGGTGGAACAATAGTCGGAAATACCTTGGGTATTCTGTAGAGATGACCCCCCAAAGTAACAATGACACTATGGGGTTGAGACTCATAAACAACACGACACTTCCACATATATGGCTAGCCCAAGAGAACATCACAAACATCCAGTGGGGAAATATAACATAATACCTCGTCCTTGAAGGGTTGGATGCTATATGACAATCGACATTGCTGGTTGACATGGAGATATCGTCCTTGGTGAAGCCACCCGATGTTGTATGGCTGCTGGTGTGGTGTTGTCGACAATCCCAACTATTTGACGACCTCTGTTGAGATGAGGTTCTTCTCGCTTCCGCTATCAGTAATTAAATGCAGCGGGGTCCCCTATACCCACATCTATGAATGAAAATGGTGCTCCCCCTCTTCGAGATCTGTTGGTTCTTCTGGTTGAATTTCTATGGTTGCGACAATAGCAGTGGGGTATGCCTCAATGATCTATCCTTTACCAGTATTTTAGAATCGGATTCTGAATCAGGGTTCGGCTCCTTGTCTTTGATCTCGACCACCAATGACATTTTTGAGCGACATTCATTGGTGTTGTGCCAGGGGATTTTGTGGAAATCGCACCATTTTTTGGTGTCCTTCTTTTTCTTCCCGTGACCCTTCTTTTCCTGTGCCTTGGAATGGTTTTCAGGAGACTATTTGTTAGGGATGTCTTTGTCATACTTTGGTTGTTGCGTATTTATAGATCCAAAATCCCGTTTTCTATGGTGCTTAAATGTCTACTCGATTTCAACAACATATCAATAAGAAACATCGAGTGATGAGATATCCAGAAAATCCATTTCAGTCTAGATGTATCTGTGTAGAGCCCCACGGTATTTCAGAACCAAATGTTCCTCAGAGTCTTTGATACCCAGCTTGGTGTGAAAGGTATGGAAGGTATTGGTGAACTCCAGAACTGCTTGTCCCCTCTCTTGCTGCAGTGTGGTCCATCTCATGTACTGGTCATCCAAAAACCTAACCCTATGAGATGAAGCACCAAAAGTCATGTGGGCCCTGTTTGGGTAAGTTAGTACATCAATTTCCCGGGGTTGCAACTTTTGCATACGATCTCCGTTTTAGGCGTATGATATCTCGTTGGAAAGGTATCGTTGAGGAGATTCATTTTAGGGTCTCAATCATGCATTTGGATATCATTGAGAAACTAGATCTTAAAAAACCTTCATTTAGGCCCTCAAAATGGCCCCGAAAGTTAAAACCTGCTAAAAATAGTAAATTGCAAAAATTGTTAGAAAATAGTTTTGAGCCAGTTGGAAAAGGTGGGTGGCCACCGATATCCACTTGGATCAATCATCCCTCCTTAGGAAGCAATGGTCTCCATTGCGTTGAGTTCCCGGGGGAGAGGGAAAAGCATTTGTTGGATCTGCATCTTGGTGAGCTTCTTGTATTGCTGGAGATGTTGCGCTGCTTAATTTGTGGAAGTCTATCACGAACCTGTTGAAGCTGAGCTTGTTCAAAAAGTTGAGATACATGAGTGGAAGGTGTGAAAAAGGAATCTTTGCACTTTGCTGCAACCTTTTTGACCTACTTCTGTTGGATAGAAGGTGCAGGGGGTAAGGCTATAGTGGTTGCAGTGTCCTTCTGTTCTCCTTTTGAACAGATTGTGAAGAATCTAAATTTTGCAGTATGAGATACTACCTTGCAACACTTTTTAGGTGAAATAATAGTCAGAACTACCTCTGGTATTTTATAGAGATGACCCCCCAAAGTAACAATGACACTACGGGGTCGAGACTCATAAACAACATGGCGCTTCCACATATATGGCTGGCCCAAGAGAACATCATATAAATCCAGTGGGGCAATATCACATAATACCTCATCCTTGAAGCACTGGATGCCGTATGACAATCGACATTGTTGGCTGACACAGAGATCTTGTCCTTGGCGAAGCCACCCAATGTTGTATGGCTACGGGTGTGGTGTTGTCGAAAATCCCAACTGTTTGATGACCTCTACTGAGATGAGGTTCTTCTGGCTACCGCTATCAACACTAAAATGCAGAAGTGTCCCCTTTACCCACATTTGTGAATGAAAAAGGCGCTCCCCCTCTTCAGGATCTGTTGGTTCTACTGGTTGAATTGTTTCGGTTGTGACAATAGAAGTGGGGTTTGCGTCAATGATCTGTCCTTTACCAATATTTTCAGAATCAGATTCTGAATCAGGGTTCCACTCCTTGCCTTTGATCTCGACCACCAATGACTTTTTGAGTGACATTCATCGATGTTGTGCCAAAGGCTTTTGTGGAAATCGCACTATTTTCTGGTGTCCTTCTTTGTCTTCTCATGACCCTTCTTTTCCTATGTCTTGGACTAGTTTTCGAGAGACTTTTGGTTAGGGATGACTTTGTCATACTTTGGTTATTGCGGATTTACAGATCTGAAATCCCGTTTGTTCTGGTGCTTAAATTTCTGCTCGATTTTAACAACATATTGATAAGCATCACCGAGTGATGAGATGTCCAAAAAATCCATTTAAGTCTGGATGTATCTGTGTAGAGCCCCATAGTATTTCAGAAACAAATTTCACTTAGAGTCTTTGATACCCAAATTGGTGCACAAGGTATGGAAGGTTTTGTTGAACTTTGGAACTACTTTGCCCCTCTCTTGTCGTAGTGTGGTCCATCTCATGTACCGGTCCTCATAGTTTCCAATAGGGTAATACTGTTCCTTTACCACATCCACAAAAAATCCCAAGTGGGATCGACCTCTTATATTTCAGACGCCTTTGTGGAACTCTGATCCCAATACGTTTTCCACCAATGTTTGACATGGGGGAGAGCTTTAAGGAGTGCGAAGGTGATCTTTTCTTTTTCAGAAAATTTGTGAATAGAGAAATAACCTTCTAGCAGATTTAACCATTTGTCTAGGGCTTCTGCATCTATTTGTCCTTCATATACAAGAATATCAAAATTAACTTGTACCTTTAAAGGAGAGGTGCCTCCAAAGTGGCCACTTGATGAAGATGCGCCTATTGCTATCGGCAGGCATTGAAGGATGTGGGAAAAATTCTCCATCATTTCGTCCCTCTGTCGCATGAGAGCTTGCTCAAGCAACAGACTGATAGGATCGTCTGCTTTGTCATTTTTCTTTTCTTCCGCCATTGAGGGTTTCTTGGGTGTGCGAGAGAAATTGTCCTCAAGAGAGACAAGCTAGAGACCCAACTTGCTATACTCGGACATCGTCGGGGACATGCACTGAAAAGAACGATCAAGAACAACCTTCTCTGATACCACTGATACGGATTATTTTTGGCACGAAATGAGAGAGGAGATATAATAAATAAATGCATAGAGATATCGCAGATATTCAATAATATAACATAAATGTATCATAGATGCAACCATAAACAAAGATATACAGTAATACATGATTTCTATTAATCAAAGAAATGTACATAGTGAAAGACTCGATAGAATGGTGACAGCTTATCTCTGAGAAGAGATGTGGCGGCTACTCGCATTCGCAAGAAGATGATTACAATGAGACTCTAATTTTTTTTTTACAATAAACAGGAATGAAAAAACCCTAGACATCCAAAAACCTAACCCTAGGAGATGAAGCACCAAAATTCATATGGGCCCCATTTGGGTAAGTTAGTACATCAACTTCTCGGGGTCATAACTTTTGCATACGAACTCCGTTTTAGGCGTATGATAGGTCGTTGGAAAGGTATTGTCAAGGAGGTTCATGTTGAGGGATAAATCATGCATTCAGCTATCATTGATCACCTTGATATCTAAAAACCTTCATTTAGGCCCTCAAAATAGCCCCGGAAGTTAAAACCTACTAAAAATAGTAAATTGCAAAAATTGCCAGAAAACTATTTTTAGCCAGTCGGAAAAGGTAGGTGGCCACCGATATCCACCTAGATCAATCCTCCCTCCTTAGGAAAAAATGTTCTCCATTGTGTTGAGTTCCCCAGGGAGAGGGAAAAGCATTTGCTGGATCTGCAGTCTGGTGAGCTGCTCGTATTGCTGGAGACGTCGTGCTTCTTAGTTTGTGGAAGTTTGTCATGAACTAGTTGCAGCTGAGGTTGTTCAACAAGTCGAGCTACATGAGAGGAAGGTGTGCAGAAGGAATATTTGCACTTTGCTGCAACCTTGTTGACCTGCTTCTGTTGGATAGAAAGTGTAGGGGGTAAGGCTGTAGTGGTTGCAGTGTCCTTCTGTTCTCCTTTTGAACAGTGTTAAGAACCAAACATCAATATAGCATAGAAAAACCTCAAGAAAAGTACTCAACGCCTTGAAAAAGAGATAATATCAGA
>ML782089.1:813623-839512 GCA_009831015.1 Picea engelmannii | reverse complement strand
AATGGCCTAAAGCCGACATAAATAAAATAACATTACTAATCTAAATCACAACTAATGGCCTAAAGCCGACATAAATAAAATAACATTACTAATATAATATGCCCCAATTAAGTGGTAATGAGCCAATATTAGGGCTTAACAAACAGATTGTGAAGAAGATAAATTTTGTAGTATGAGATACTACCTTGCGACACTTTTTAGGTGGAACAATAGTCGGAACTACCTTTGGTATCCTGTAGATATGACACCCCAAAGTAACAATGACACTACGGGGTCGAGACTCATAAACAACATGGCGCATCCACATATATGGCTAGCCCAAGAGAACATCACAGACATCCAGTGGGGAAATATCACACAATACCTCCTCCTTGAAGGGCTCGATGTTGTAAGACAATCGATATTACTTGCTGACATGAAGAACTCTTCCTTGGTGAAGCCACTTGATGTTGTATGGCTGCGGGTGTGGTTTTGTTGACAATCCCAACAATTTGATGACCTCTGCTGAGATGAGGTTGTTCTGGCTTCTGCTATCAACAATAAAATGCAGTGGGGTCCCCTTTAACCACATCTATGAATGAGAAAGGTGCCCCCCCTCTTCGGGATTTTTTGGTTCTTCTGGTTGAATTACTGCGGTTGCGATAATAGCAGTGGGGTCTACGTCAATGATCTATCCTTTACCAGTATTTTCAGAATAAGATTCTAAATCAGGGTTCAACTCATTGTCTTTGATCTCGACCACCAATGATGTTTTTGAGCGACATTCATTCGTGTTGTGCCAGGGGATTTTGTCGAAATTGCACCATTTTTTGGTGTCCTTCTTTGTCTTCCCATGACCCTTCTTTTCCTATGTCTTGGACTGGTTTTTGGGAGACTGTTTGTTAGGGATGTCTTTGTCATACTTTGGTTGTTGTGGATTTACAGATCCAAAATCCCGTTTGTTCTGGTGCTTAAATTTCTGCTCAATTTTAACTACATATCGATAAGCAACACCGAGTGATGAGATGTCCAAAAAATCCATTTCAGTCTACATGTATATGTGTAGAGCCCCACAGTATTTCAGAACCAAATGTCGCTCGGAGTCTTTGATACCCAGCTTGGTGCACAAGGTATGGAAGGTATTGATGAACTCTAGAACTTCTTGGCCCCTCTATTGCCGCAATGTGGTCCATCTCATGTACTGGTCCTCATAGCTTCCAATAGGGTAATACTGTTCCTTTACCACATCCACAAAACATCACAAGTGGGATCGACCCCATATATTTTAGACTCCTCTATAGAAATCTACTCCCAATAATTTTCCCACCAATTTTTGACATGGGGGAGAGATTTAAGGAGTGCGAAGGTGATCTTTTCTTTGTCAGAAAATTTGTGAACAAAGAAATAAGCTTCTAGCAGTTTTAACCATTTGTGTAGGGCTTCTGCATCTATCTGTCCTTTAAATACAAGAATATAAAAATTAACTTGTACCTTAAAATGTGAGGTGCCTCCAAAGTGGCTGCTTGATGAAGATGCGTTGTTGCTATTGATAGGTGTTGAAGGATGTGGGAAAAATTCTCCATCATTTCTTTCCTCTGTCGCGTGAGAGCTTGCTCAAGCAACATACTGATAGGATCGTCTGCTCCGTCATTTTTCTTTACTTCCACCATTGAGGGTTTATTGGGTGTGCGAGAGTGATTTTCCTCAAGAGAGACAAGATCGATACCCAACTTGCTATACTCGGACCTCGTCGGGGACATGCACTACAAAGAACGATCAAGAATAACATGCTCTGATACCATTGATTCAGATTATTTTTGGCACGAAATGAGAGAAGAGATATAATAAAGAAATGCACAGAGATATCACAGATATTCAATAATATAACATAAATGTATCATAGATGCAACCATAAACACATATATACAGTAATACATGATTTCTATTAATCAAAGAAATGTACAGAGACTATAAAAATACAGAGTGAAAGACTCGCTAGAATGGTGACAACTTATCTCTGAGAAGAGAAGTGGCGACTACTCACATTAACAAAAAGATGATTACAATGAGGATCTGAAGGCATTTTTACAATAAACAGGAATGCCAAAACCCTAGACATCCAAAAACCTAACCCTGGGAGATGAAGCGCCAAAAGTCATGTGGGCCCCGTTTTGGTAAGTTAGTACATCAACTTTTCGGGGTCGTAGCTTTTGCATACGATCTCCGTTTTAGGCATATGAAAGCTCGTTGTAAAGGTATCATCGAGGGGATTCATTTTGGGGGCTCAATCATGCCTTTATCTATCATTGAGAACCTCGATATTGAAAAACCTTCATTTAGGCCCTCAAAATGGCCCCAGAAGTTAAAACCTGCTAAAAATAGTAAATTGCAAAAATTGCCAGAAAACTATTTTTAGCAAGTTGAAAAAGGTGGGTGGCCATCGATATCCACCTTGATCAATCCTCCCTCCTTAGGAAGAAATGGTCTCCATTGCGTTGAGTTCTCGGGGGAGAGGGAAAAGAATTTGTTGGATCTGCATCTTGGTGAGTTGCTTGTATCGCTAGAGACATCGTGCTGCTTAGTTTGTGGAAGTTTGTCATGAACCTGTTGAAGTTGAGGCTGTTCAACAAGTTGAGCTACATGAGAGGAAGGTGTGCAGGGGGAGAGGTTTTAGTGGTTGCAGTGTCCTTCTATTCTCCTTTTAAATAGATTTCGAAGAAGCTAAATTTTGCAGTATGAGATACTACCTTGCGGCACTTTTTAGGTGGAACAATAGTCAAAACTACCTCTAGTATTTTGTAGAGATGACCCCCCAAAGTAACAATGAAACTACAGGGTCGAGACTCATAAAAAACATGGCACTTCCACATATATGGTTGGCCCAAGATAACATCACAGACATACAGTGGGATAATATCACATAATACCTCGTCCTTGAAGGGTTGGATGCCATATGACAATCGACATTGCTGGCTGACATTGAGATCTCATCCTTGGTGAAGCCACTCGATGTTGTATGGCTGTGGGTGTGGTGTTTTCGACAATCCCAACTGTTTGATGACCTCTGTTGAGATGAGGTTCTTCTGGCTTCCGCTATCAACAATAAAATGCAGTGGGGTCCCCTTTACCCACATTTGTGAATGAAAAAGGTGCTCCCCCTCTTCGGGATTTGTTGGTTCTTTTGGTTGAATTTCTTCAGTTACGACAATAGAAATGGGGTCTGCGTCAATGATCTGTCCTTTACTAGTATTTTCAGAATCATATTTTGAATTAGTGTTAGGCTCCTTGTCTTTGATCTTAGCCACCAATGGATTTTTTGAGCGACATTCATCGGTGTTGTGCCAGGGGATTTTGTGGAAATCACACCATTTTATGGTGTCCTTCTTTGTCTTCCCGTGACCCTTCTTTTCCTATGTCTTGGACTGGTTTTTGGGAGACTCTTTGTTAGGGATGTCTTTGTCATACTTTGGTTGTTGCGGATTTATATATCCAAAATCCTGTTTGTTCTGGTGCTTAAATTTCTGCTCGATTTTAACAGCATATCGATAAGCAACACCGAGTGATGAGATGTCCAAAAAATCCATTTCAGTCTAGATGTATCAGTGTAGAGCCCCATGGTATTTCAGAACCAAATATTTCTTGGAGTCTTTGATACCTATCTTGGTGCGCAAGGTATGGAAGGTATTGGTGAACTCCAAAACTGCTTGGCCCCTCTCTTGCCACAGTGTGGTCCATCTCATGTACTGGTCCTCGTAGTTTCCAACAAGGTAATATTCTTCCTTTACCGCATCCACAAACAATCCCAAGTGGGATCGGCCCCATATATTTCAGACTCCTCTGTGGAACTCTGCTCCAAATAAGTTTCCCACCAATGTTTGACACGGGGGGGAGATTTAAGGAGTGTAAAGGTGATATTTTCTTTGTCGAAAAATTTGTGAACAGAGAAATAACCTTCTAGCATATTTAACGATTTGTCTAGGGCTTCTCCATCTATCTGTCCTTCAAATACAGGAATATCAAAATTAACTTGTACCTTGAAAGGCGAGGTGCCTCCAAAGTGCCCGCTTGATGAATATGCACTTGTTTCTATCGGTAGGCATTGAAGGATGTGGGAAAAATTCTCCATCATTTCGTCCCTCTGTTGCGTGAGAGTTTTCTCAAGCAACACACAGATAGGATTGTCTGCTCCATCATTTTTCTTTTCTTCCACCATTGAGGGTTTCTTGGGTGTGCGAGAGCGATTGTACTCAAGAGAGACAAGCTCAAGACCCAAGTTTATATACTCGGACCTCGTCGGGGACATGCACTAAAAAGAATGATCAAGAACAACCTACTCTGATACCACTGATCCAAATTATTTTTGGCACGAAATTGGAGCAGAGATATAATAAAGAAATGCACAGAGATATAAAAAATATTCAATAATATAACAAAAATGTATCAGAGATGCAACCATAAACATAGATATACAGTAATACATGATTTCTATTAATCAAAGAAATGTACAGAGACTGTAAAAATACAGAGTGAAAGACTCGCTAGAATGGTGGCAGCTTATCTTTGAAAAGAGATGTGGAGGATACTCACATTCGCGAAAAGATGATCAAAATGAGGCTCTGGAGGCCTTTTTACAATAAAAAAAAAATCCAAAACCCTAGACATCTAAAAACCTAACCCTAGGAGATGAAGTGCCAAAAGTCATGTGGGCCCCGTTTGGGTAAATTAGTACATCAACTTCTCGGGGTCATAACGTTTGCATACTATTTCCATTTTAGGCGTATGATAGCTCATTGGAAAGGTATCGTAGAGGAGATTCATTTTGTAGGCTCAATAATGTCTTTGAATATAATTGAGAACCTCGATCTCAAAAAACCTTCATTTAGGCCCTCAAAATGGTCTCGGAAGTTAAAACTTGCTAAAAATAATAAATTGCAAAAATTGTTAGAAAATTGTTTTGAGCTAGTCGGAAATGGTGGGTGGCCATCGATATCCACCTAGATCAATTATCTCTCCTTAGGAAGCAATGGTATCCATTGCATTGATTTCCCGGGGGAGAGGGAAAAACATTTGCTGGATCTGCATCTTGGTGAGCTGCTTGCATTGCTGGAGACGTCGCGCTGCTTAGTTTGTGGAAGTCTGTCATGAACTTGTTGAAGTTGAGGTTGTTCAACAAGTCGAGCTACATGAGAGGAAGGTGTGCAGAAGGAATCTTTGCGCTTTTCTACAACCTTGTCGACCTGCTCATGTTGGATAGAAGGTGCAGGGGGCGAGGTTGTAGTGGTTGCAGTGTCCTTCCGTTCTCCTTTTGAACAGATTGTGGAGAAGTTAAATTTTGAAGTATGAGATACTAACTTGTGGAACTTTTTAGGTGGAACAATAGTCAGAACTACCTTTGGTATTCTATAGAGATGACCCCCCAAAGTAACAATGACACTACGGGGTCAAGACTCATAAAGAACATGGAGCTTCCACATATATGGTTGGGCCAAGAGAACATCACAGACATCCAATGGGGCAATAACAAATAATACCTCATCCTTGAAGGTCTAGATGTCGTATGACAATCGACATTGCTGGTTGACACGGAGATCTCGTCCTTGGCGAAGCCACCCGATGTTGTATGGTTCCAGGTGTGGTGTTGTCGACAATCCCAACCTTTTGATGACCTCTTATGAGATGAGGTTCTTCTGTCTTTCCCTATCAACAAGAAAATGCAGCAGGGTCCCCTTTACCCATATCTGTGAATGAAAAGGGTGCTCCCCCTCTTCGGGATCTGTTGGTTCTTTTGGTTGAATTGTTGCGGTTGTGAAAATAGCAGTGGGGTCTACGTCAATGATCTATCCTTTACTAGTATTTTCAGAATTGGATTCTGAATCAAGGTTCAACTCCTTGTCTTTTATCTTTGCAACCAATGATTGTTTTGAGCGACATTCATCGGTGTTGTGCCAAGGGATTGTTTGGAAATCACTCAATTTTCCAGTGTCCTTCTTTATCTTCCCGTGACCCTTCTTTTCTTGTGCCTTGGAATGGTTTTCGGGAGACTGTTTGTTAGGGTTATCTTTGTCATACGTTGGTTGTTGCGGATTTATAGATCCAAAATCTCGTTTGTTCTGGTGCTTAAATTTCTGCTCGATTTTAGTAGCATATCGATAAGCAACACCGAGTGATGAGATGTCCAGAAAATCCATTTCAGTCTGCATCTATCTGTGTAGATCCCCACAGTATTTTAGAACCAAATTTCGCTCGGAGTCTTTGATACCCAGATTGGTGCAAAAGGTATGGAAGGTATTGGTGAACTCTGAACTGTTTGGCCCCTCTCTTCCCACAGTGTGGTCCATCTCATGTACAGGTCCTCATAGTTTCCAATAGGGTAATACTGTTGCTTTACCGCATCCATAAAAAATCCCAAGTGGGATCGGCCCCATATGTTTGACATATGGGTCTCCCAATAAATTTTGTACCAATGTTTGACATGGGGGAGAGCTTTAAGGAGTGCGAAGGTGATCTTTTCTTTGTTGGAAAATTTGGGAACAAAGAAATAACCTTCTAGCAGATTTAACCATTTGTTTAGGGCTTCTGCATCTATCTGTCCTTTAAATACAGGAATATCAAAATTAACTTGTACCTTGAAAGTCGAGGTGCCTCCAAAGTAGTTGATTGATGAATATTTTCCTATTGCTATCGATAGACGTTGAAGGATGTGGGAAAAATTCTCCATTATTTCATCCCTCTGTCCCGTGAGAGCTTGCTCAAGCAACACACTGATAGGATTGTCTGCTCTATCATTTTTATTTTCTTCCACCATTGAGGGTTTCTTGGGTGTGTGAGAGAGATTTCCCTCAAGAGAGACAAGCTCGAGACCCAACTTTATATACTCATACCTCGTCGGGGACATGCACTGAAAATAATGATCAAGAACAACCTGCTCTGATACCACTGATCCAGATTATTTTCGGCACGAAATGAGAGCAGAGATATAATAAAGAAATGCAGAGAGATATCACAGATATTCAATAATATAACAGAAATGTATCAGAGATGCAACCATAAACATATATATAAAGTAATACATGATTTCTATTAATCAAAGAATTGTATAGAGAATGTAAAAATATAGAGTGAAAGACTCGCTAGAATGGTGACAACTTATCTCTGAGAAATGATGTGGCAACTACTCACATTCGTAAGAAGATGATTACAATGAGGCTCTAAAGGCCTTTTTACAATAAATAGGAATTCCAAAACCCTAGACATCCAAAAACCTAACCCTAGGAGATGAAGCGCCAAAAGTCATGTGGGCTCTGTTTGGGTAAGTTAGTACATCAACTTCCTGGGGTCGTAAATTTTGCATACAATCTTCGTTTTAGGAGTATGATAGCTCGTTGGAACTGTATCGTCCAGGAGATTAATTTTGGGGGCCCAATCATGCCTTCAACTATCATTGAGAACCTCGATCTCGAAAAACCTTCATTTAGGCCCTCAAAATGGCCTAAGAAGTTAAAACCTGCTAAAAATAGTAAATTCCAAAAACTGCTAGAAAACTATTTTGAGCCAGTCGGAAAAGGTGGGTGGCCACCGATATACACCTGGATCAATCCCCCCTCATTAGGAAGAAATGGTATCCATTGCGTTGAGTTCCCGGGGGAGAGGAAAAAGCATTTGCTGGATCTGCATCTTGGTGAGCTACTTGTATTGCTAGAGACATCGCGCTGCTTAGTTTGTGGAAGTTTGTCATGAACCTGTTGAAGCTGAGGTTGTTCAAAAAGTCGAGCTACATGAGAGGAAGGTGTGCAGAAGCAATATTTTCACTTTGCTGCAAACTTGTCGACCTTCTTCTGTTGGATAGAAGGTGCAGGGGGCGAGGCTGTAGTGGTTGCAATGTCCTTCTGTTCTCCTTTCGAACAGATTATGAAGAAGCTAAATTTTGCAATATGAGATAAAACCTTGTGGCACTTTTTAGGTGGAACAATAGTCGAAACTACCTCTGGTATTATGTAGAGATGAACCCCCAAATTAACAATGACACTACGGGGTTGAGACTCATAAACAACATGGTGCTTCCACATACATGGCTAGCCCAAGAGAACATCATAGACATACAGAGGGGAAATATCACATAATACCTCATCCTTGAATGACTAGATGTCGTATGACAATCGACATTGTTGGCTGACATGGAGATCTCATCCTTGGCGAAGCCACCTGATGTTGTATGGTTGCGGGTGTGGTGTTGTCGACAATCCCAACTGTTTGACTACCTCTGCTGAGATGAGGTTCTTCTGGCTTCTGCTATCAACAATAAAATGCAACGAGGTCCCCTTTACCCACATATGTGAATGAAAAAGGTGCTCCCCCTCTTTGGGATCTGTTGGTTCTTCTGGTTGAATTGTTGCGGTTGCGACAATAGCAATGGGGTCTGCGTCAATGATCTACCCTTTACCATTATTTTTAGAATCGGATTCTGAATCAGGGTTTGGCTCCTTGTATTTGATCTCGGCCACCAATGAATTTTTTGAGCGACGTTCATCGGTGTTTTTCCAAGGGATTTTGTGGAAATCGCACCATTTTTCGGTGTCCTTCTTTGTCTTCACGTGACCCTTCTTTTCCTGTGTCATGGACTGGTTTTTAGGAGAGTGTCTATTAGGGTTGTATTTTTCATACTTTGGTTGTTGCAGATTTACAGATCCAAAATCCCATTTGTTCTAGTTCTTAAATTTCTTCTCGATTTTAACTGCATATCGATAAGTAGCACTGAGTGATGAGATATCCAGAAAATCCGTTTCAGTATGGCTTTATCTGTGTACAGCCCCATGGTATTTCAAAACCAAATGTCTCTCGGAGTCTTTGATACCCAACTTGGTGCACAAGGTATGGAAGGTATTGGTGAACTCCAGAACTGCTTGGCCCCTCTCTTGCTACAGTGTGGTCCATCTCATGTATCAGTCCTCATAGTTTCAACCAGGGTAATATTGTTCCTTTACCGCATCTAGGAAAAATCCCAAGTGGGATCGGCCCCATATATTTCAGACTCCTCTGTGGAAATCTGCTCCCAATACGTTTCCCACCAATGTTTGACATGGGGGAGAGATTTAAGGAGTTCGAAGGTGATATTTTATTTGTCGAAAAATTTGTGAACAGAGAAATAACCTTCTAGTAGATCTAACCATTTGTCTAGGGCTTCTGCATCTATCTGTCCTTCAAATACAAGAATATCAAAATTAACTTGTACCTTTAAAAGCGAGGTGCCTCCAAAGTGGCTGCTTGATGAAGATGTGCCTATTGCTATCGACAGGCATTGAAGGATATGGGAAAAATTCTCCATCATTTCGTCCCTCTGTCGCGTGAGATATTTCTCAAGCAATAGACTAATACGATTGTCTGCTTCGTCATTTTTCTTTTCTTCCACCATTGAGGGTTTCTTGGGTGTGCGAGAGAGATTGTCCTCAAGAGAGACAAGATCAAGACTCAACTTGCTATACTCGGACCTCATCGGGGACATGCACTGAAAATAATGATCAATAACAACCTTCTCTGATACCACTGATCTGGATTATTTTCAGCACAAAATGAGAGTGGAGATATAATAAAGAAATGCACAGAGATATTGCAGATATTCAATAATATAACAAAAATGTATTAGATATGCAACCATAAACACAGATATACAGTAATACATGATTTCTATTAATCAAAGAAATGTACAGAGGCTATAAAATTACAGAGTGAAAGACTCGCTAGAATGGTGGCAGCTTATCTCTGAGAAGAGATGTGGCAGCTACTCGCATTCGCCAAAATATGATTACAATGACACTATGAAGGCATTTTTACAATAAACAGGAATGAAAAAACCCTAGACATCCAAAAACCTAACCCTAGGAGATGAAGCGCCAAAATTCATGTGGGCCCTGTTTGGGTAAGTTAGTACATCAACTTCCCGGGGTTGTAACGTTTGCATACTATCTCCGTTTTAGGCGTATGATAGCTCATTGGAAATGTCTCATCGAGGAGATCAATTTTGGGGGCTTAATCATGCCTTACGCTATCATTGAGAACCTCGATCTCGGCCACCGATGACATTTTTGAGCGAAATGCATCAATGTTGTGCCAGTTTCTTTTGTGGAAATCGCAGTATTTTCGGTGTCCTTCTTTGTCTTACCGTGACCCTTCTTTTCCTATGTCTTGGAATGGTTTTCGAGAGACTGTTTTTTAGGGTTGTCTTTATCATACTTTGGTTGTTGCAGATTTACAGATCCAAAATCATGTTTGTTCTGGTGCTTAAATTTCTACTCGATTTTAAGAACATATCGATAAGCAACACCGAGTGATGAGATGTCCAGAAAATCCATTTCAGTCTAGATGTATCTGTGTAGAGCCCCACGGTATTTCAGAACCAAATGTCGCTCGAAGTTTTTGATACCCATATTGGTGTGAAAGGTATGGAAGGTATTGGTGAATTCCAGAACTTCTTGGCCCCTCTCTTGCTGCAGCGTGGTGCATCTCATGTACTGGTCCTCATAGTTTCTAACAGGGTAATACTGTTCCTTTACTGCATCCACAAAAAATACCAAGTGGGATCAACCCCATATATTTAAGACTCCTCTTTGGAACTCTGATCACAATAAGATTCCCACCAAATGTTTGACAAAGGGGAGAGATTTAAGGAGTGCGAAGGTGATCTTTTCTTTGTCGGAAAATTTGTGAACAGATAAATAACCTTCTAGCATATTTAACCATTTGTCTAGGGCTTCTGCATCTATCTGTCCTTCAAATACAGGAATATCAAAATTAACTTGTACCTTGAAAGATGAGGTGCCTCCAAAGTGGTCGTTTGATGAAGATGTGCCTGTTACTATTGGCAGGTGTTGAAAGATGTGGGAAAAATTCTCCATCATTTCGTCCCTCTGTCGCGTGAGAGCTTGCTCAAGCAACATACTGATAGGATTGTCTGCTCCGTCATTTTTATTTTCTTCCGCCAGTGAGGGTTTCTAGGGTGTGAAGGAGTGATTTTCCTCAAGAGAGACAATCTTGAGACCCAAATTGCTATACTCGTACCTTGTTGGAGACATGCACTGAAAATAACAATCAAGAACAACCTGCTCTGATACCATTGATCCAGATTATTTTCGGTATGAAATGAGAGCGGAGATATAATAAAGAAATGCACAGAGATATCGAAGATATTCAATAATATAACATAAATGTATCAGAGATGCAACCATAAACAAATATATATAGTAATACATGATTTCTATTAATCAATGAAATGTACAGACACTATAAAAATACAAAGTGAAAGACTTGCTAAAATGGTGGCAGCTTATCTCTGAGAAGAGATGTGGCGGCTGCTCGCATTTGCAAGAAGATGATTACAATGAGGCTCTTAAGGAATTTTTACAATAAACAGGAATTCCAAAACCCTAGACATCCAAAAACCTAAGCCTAGGATATGAAGTGCCAAAAGTCATGTGGGCCCTGTTTGGGTAAGTTAGTACATCAACTTCCCGGGGTCGTAACGTTTTCATACGATCTCCGTTTTAGGTGTATGATAGCTGGTTGGAAGGGTATCATCGAGGAGATTCATTTTGGGGGCTCAATAATGCCTTTAGATATCATTGAGAACCTTGATCTCGAAAAACCTTCATTTAGGCCCTCAAAATGGTCCCGGAAGTTAAAACTGCTAAAAATAGTAAATTGCAAAAATTGCTAGAAAATGGTTTTGAGGCAATCGAAAAAGGTCGGTGGACACCGATATCCACTTGGATCAATCCTTCCTCCTTAGGAAGAAATGGTCTCCATTGTGTTGAGTTCTTGGGGGAGAGGGAAAAGCATTTGCTGGATCTGCATCTTGGTGAGCTGCTTGTATTGTTGGAGACGTCGCACTGCTTAGTTTGTGGAAGGTTGTCATGAACCTGTTGAAGTTGAGGCTATTCAAAAAGTCGAGCTACATGAGAGGAAGGTGTGCAGAAGGAATCTTTGTGCTTTGCTGCAACTTTGTCGACCTACTTATGTTGGATAGAAGGTGCAGGGGGCGAGGATGTAGTGGTTGCAATGTCCTTCTGTTCTCCTTTTGAACAGATTGTGAAGCTAAATTTTGCAGTATGAGATACTACCTTGCGACACTTTTTAGGTGTAACAATAGTCGGAACTAACTTTGGTATTCTGTAGAGATGACCCCCCAAAGTAACCATGACACTATGGGGTCGAGATTCATAAACAACATGGCACTTCCACATATATGGCTGGCCCAAGAGAACATCATAGACATCCAGTGGGGCAATATCACATAATACCTCATCCTTGAAGGGATAGATTCCATATGACAATCGATATTGTTGTTTGACATGGAGATCCTGTCCTTGGCAAAGCCACCCGATGTTGTATGGTTGTGGGTGTGGTGTTGTCAACAATCCCAATTGTTTGACGACCTCTATTGAGATGAGGTTCTTCTAGCTTCCGCTATCAACAATAAAATGCAGCGAGGTCCCATTTACCCACATCTATGAATGAAAAAGGCACTCCCCCTCTTTTGGATATGTTAGTTCTTCTGGTTGAATTGCTTCGGTTGCGATAATAGCAGTGGGGTCTACATCAATGATCTGTCATTTACCAGTATTTTCAAAATTGTATTCTAAAACAAGGTTCATCTCATTATCTTTGATCTCAGCCACCAATGACATTTTTGAGAGACATTCATTGGTGTTGTGCAAGGGGATTTTGTGGAAATCGCACCATTTTCCAATGTCCTTGTTTATCTTCCCGTGACCCTTCTTTTCCTATGTCTTGGACTGGTTTTCGGGAGACTATTTGTTAGGGATGTCTTTGTCATACTTTGGTTGTTGCGGATTTACAGATCCGAAATCCCATTTGTTCTGGTGCTTAAATTTCTTCTCGATTTTAACATCATATCAATAAGCAACATCAAGTGATGAGATGTCCAGAAAATCCATTTCAGTCTAGATGTATCTGTGTAGAGCCCTAGGGTATTTCATAACCGAATGTCACTCAGAGTCTTTGATATCCAGCTTGGTGCACAAGGTATGGAAGGTATTGGTGAACTCCGGAACTACTTGTCCCCTCTCTTGCCACAGTGTGGTCCATCTCATGTACTGGTCCTCGTAGTTTCCAACAGGGTAATATTGTTCCTTTACTGCATCCACAAACAATTCCAAGTGGGATCGGCCCCATATATTTCAGACTCCTCTGTGGAACTCTGCTCCCAATAAGTTTCCCACCAATGTTTGACATGGGGGAGAGATTTTAGGAGTGCGAAGGTGATCTTTTCTTTATCAGAAAATTTGTGAATAGAGAAATAACCTTCTAGCATATTTAACCATTTGTCTAGGGCTTATGCATCTATCTATCCTTCAAATACAAGAATATTAAAATTTACTTGTACCTTGAAAGGATAGGTTCCTCCAAAGTGGACTCTTGATCAATATGCACTTGTTTATATCGACAGGCATTGAAGGATGTGGGAAAAATTCACCATCATTTCGTCCCTCTGTCGCGTGAGAGCTTGCTCAAGCAACAAACTGATAGGATCGTCTCCTCCATCATTTTTCTTCTATTCCACCATTGAGGGTTTCTTGGGTGTGCGAGAGTGATTTTACTCAAGAGAGACAAGCTCGAGACCCAACTTTATATAATTGGACCTTGTTGGGGACATGCATTGAAAATAACGATCAAGAACAACCTGCTCTGATACCACTGATCCGGATTGTTTTCGATACGAAATGGGAGCGGAGATATAATAAAGAAATGCACAAAGATATCACAGATATTCAATAATATAAAAACAATGTATCAAAGATGAAACCATAAGCACAGATATACAGTAATACACGATTTCTATTAATCAAAGAAATGTACAGAGACTGTAAAAATATAAAGTGAAAGACTCGGTAGAATGGTGGCAACTTATCTGTGAGAAGAGATGTGGCCGCTAGTCGCATTCGCAAGAAGATGATTAAAATGAGGCTCCGAAGACATTTTTACAATAAACAGGAATGCAAAAACCCTAGACATCCAAAAACCCAACCATGGGAGATGAAACGCCAAAAGTCATGTGGGCCCCATTTGGGTAAGTTAGTACATCAACTTCCCAGGGTCGTAACTTTTGCATACGATCTCTATTTTAGGCGTATGAAAGCTCGTTGGAAAGGTATCATCGAGGAGATTCATTTTGGGGGCTCAATCATGCCTTTGGACATAATTAAGAACCTATATGTTGAAAAACCTTCATTTAGGCGCTCAAAATGGACCCGAAAGTTAAAACCTGCTAAAAATAGTAAATTGCAAAAATTGTCAGAAAATTGTTTTGTGGCAGTTGGAAAAGGTGGGTGGCCACCGATATCCACCTGGATCAATCCTCCCTCCTTAGGAAGCAATGGTATTCATTGCATTGAGTTCCCAGGGGATAGGGAAAATCATTTGTTGGATCTGCATCTTGGTGAGTTGCTTGTATTGCTGAAGATGTCGTGCTGCTTAGTTTGTGGAAGTCTGTCATGAACCTATTGAAGCTGAGGTTTTTAAACAAGTCAAGCTACATGAGAGGAAGGTTTTCATAAGGAATATTTTCTGTTTGGTGCGACCTTGTCGACCTGCTTCTGTTGTATAGAAGGTGCAGGGGGTGAGGATGTAGTGGTTGCAGTGTCCTTCTGTTCTCCTTTTGAACATATTGTGAAGAAGCTAAATTTTGCAATATGAGATACTATATTGTCACACTTTTTAAGTGGAACAATATTCGAAACTACCTCTGGTATTCTTTAGAGATGACCCCCTAAAGTAACAATGGCACTACGGGGTCGAAACTCATAAATAGCATGGTGCTTCCACATATATGGCTGGCCCAATAAAACATCACAGACTTCTAGTGGGGAAATATCACATAATACCTCATCCTTGAAGGGCTGGATGCCGTATGAGAATTGACATTGCTAGCTGACACGGAGATCGCATCCTTGGCGAAGCCACCCGATGTTGTATGGCTGCGGATGTGGTGTTGTTGAAAATCCCAACTGTTTGATGACCTCTGATGAGATGAGGTTCTTCTGGCTTCTTTTATCAACAATAAAATCCAGTGGGGTCCACTTTACCCACATCTGTGAATGAAAAAGGTGCACTCCCTCTTCGGGATCTGTTGGATCTTCTGGTTGAACTGCTATGGTTGGGACAATAGCAGTGAGGTCTGCATCAATGATATGTCCTTTACCAGTATTTTCAGAATCAGATTCAGAATCAGGGTTCGACTCCTTGTATTTGATCTCAACCACCAATGATGTTTTTGAGGTACATGCATCGGTGTTTTGCCAGGGGATTTTGTGGAAATCGCACCATTTTTCGGTGTCCTTCTTTGTCTTCCCGTGACCCTTCTTTTCCTGTGTCTTGGACTGGTTTTCGGGAGACTGTTTATTAGGGTTGTCTTTGTCATACTTTGGTTGTTGTGGATTTACAAATCCAAAATCCCATTTTTTCTAGTGCTTAAATTTTGGCTCGATTTTAACAACATATCGATAAGCAACACCGAGTGATGAGATGTCCAGAAAATCCATTTCAGTCTAGATGTATCTATGTAGAGCCCCACGGTATTTCAGAACCAAATTTCACTCGGAGTCTTTGATACACAGCTTGGTGCACAAGGTATGGAAGGTATTGGTGAACTCTAGAACTTCTTTTCCCTTCTCTTGCCATAGTGTGGTCCATCTAATGTACCGATCCTCATAGTTTCCAACAGGGTAATATTGTTTGTTTACCGCATCCACAAAAAATCCCAAGTGGGATCGGCCCCATATATTTCAGACTCCTCTGTGGAACTATGCTCCCAATAAGTTTCCCACCAATGTTTGACATGGGGGAGATATTTAAGGAGTGCGAAGGTGATCGTTTCTTTGTTAGAAAATTTGTGAACAGAGAAATAACCTTCTAGCAGATTTAACCATTTGTCTAGGGCTTCTGCATCTATCTGTCCTTCAAATATAGGAATATCAAAATTAACTTGTACCTTGAAAGGTGAGGTTCCTCGAAAGTGGTCGCTTGATGAATATGCGCTTGTTTCTATCGGCAGGCATTGAAGGATGTGGGAAAAATTCTCCATCATTTCGTCCCTCTGTCGCGTGAGAGCTTGCTCAAGCAACAAACTGTTAGTATCGTCTGCTCCGTCATTTTTATTTTCTTCCACCATTGAGGGTTTCTTGAGTGTGAAAGAGCGATTGTCCTCAAGAGAGACAATATCGAGACCCAACTTTCTATACTTGGACCTCATCGGGGACATGCACTGAAGAGAACAATCAAGAACAACCTGCTCTGATACCACTGATCCAGATTATTTTCGGCACAAAATGAGAGTGGAGAAATAATAAAGAAATGAACAAAGATATCAAAGATATTCAATAATATAACATAAATGTGTCAGATGAACAAATATATACAGTAATACACGATTTCTATTAATCAAAGAAATGTACAGAGACTGTAAAAATACAGAGTGAAAGACTCGCTAGAATGGTGGCAGCTTATCTCTGAGAAGAGATGTGGCGGCTACTCGCATTCACAAGAAGATCATTACAATGAGGATCTAAAGGAATTTTTACAATATACATGAATTCAAAAACCCTAGACATCTGAAAACCTAACCCTAGGAGATGAAGCGCCAAAAGTCATGTGGGCCCCGTTTGGGTAAGTTAGTACATCAACTTCCCGGGGTCGTAATGTTTGCATACGATCTCTGTTTTAGGCGTATGATAGCTCGTTGGAAAGGTATCATTGATGAGATTCATTTTGGGGGATCAATCATGCCTTTGGATATCATTGAGAACCTTGATCTCAA
This sequence comes from Picea engelmannii, assembly GCA_009831015.1. Classification (NCBI taxonomy): domain Eukaryota; kingdom Viridiplantae; phylum Streptophyta; class Pinopsida; order Pinales; family Pinaceae; genus Picea; species Picea engelmannii. Next base: position 822,708 of record ML782089.1, on the reverse strand, counting down.
AATACCTTCATTTAGGCCATCAAAATGGCCCCGGAAGTTAAAACCTATTAAAAATAGTAAATTGCAAAAATTACCAGAAAACTATTTTGAGCCAGTCGAAAAAGATGGGTGGCCACCGATATCCACCTAGATCAATCATCCTTCCTTAGGAAGAAATGGTCTCTATTACGTTGAGTTCCCCGGGGAGTGGGAAAAACATTTGCTAGATCTGCATCTTGGTGAGTTGCTTGTATTGCTGGAGACGTCGCGTTGCTTAGTTTGTGGAAGTCTGTCATGAACCTATTGAAGCTGAGGCTATTCAACATGTTGAGCTACATGAGAGGAAGGTGTGTAGAAGGAATCTTTGCACTTTGCTGCAACCTTGTCGACTTGCTTCTGTTGGATAGAAGGTGCAGGGGGCAAGACTGTAGTGGCTGTAGTGTCCTTCTGTTCTCCTTTTGAACAGATTGTGAAGAACCAAAATTTGCAGTATGATATACTAACTTATGGCACTTTTTAGGTGGAACAATAGTCAGAACTACCTCTGGTATTATGTAGATATGACCCCCCAAAGTAACAATGACACTACGGGGTCGAGACTCATAAACAACATGGTGCTTCCACATATATGGCTGGCCCAAGAGATATCACAGACATCCAGTGGGGCAATATCACATAATACCTCATCCTTGAAGGGATGGATGTTGTATGACAATCGACATTGTTGGCTGACATGGAGATCTCGTCCTTGGAAAAGCCACCCGATATTGTATGTCTGCAGTTGTGGTGTTTTCGACAATCCCAACTATTTGACGATCTCTGCTGAGATGAGGTTCTTTTGGCTTCCGCTATCAACAATAAAATGCAACGGGGTCCCCTTTACCCACATCTGTGAATGAAAAAGGTGCTCCCCCTCTTCGGGATCTCTTGGTTCTTCTGGTTGAATTGTTGCGGTTGTGACAATAGAAGTGGGGTTTGAGTCAATGATCTGTCCTTTACCAGTATTTTCAGAATCAGATTCAGAATCAGGGTTCAAATCCTTGTCTTTGATCTTGGCCACCAATGATTTTTTTTAGCGGCATTCATCGGTGTTGTGCCAGGGTCTTTTGTGCAAATCACACCATTTTCCAGTGTCCTTCTTTGTCTTCCCGTGACCCTTCTTTTTCTGTGTCTTGGACTACTTTTCAGGAGACTGTTTGTTATGACTATCTTTGTCATACTTTGTTTGTTGTGGATTTATAGATCAGAAATCCCATTTGTTCTGGTGCTTAAATTTCTGCTTGATTTTAACATCAAGTTGATAAGCATCACTGAGTGATGAGATGTCCAGCAAATCCATTTCAGTCTGGATGAATCTATGTAGAGCCCTAGGGTATTTCAAAACCAAATGTCACTCGGAGTCTTTGATACCTAGCTTGGTGCGCAAGGTATGGAAGGTATTGGTGAAATCCAGAATTTCTTGGCCCCTCTCTTCCCATAGTGTGGTCCATCTCATGTACTGGTCCTCATAGTTTGCAACAGGGTAATACTGTTTATTTAACACATCCACAAAAAATCCCAAGTGGGATCAGCCCTAGATATTTTAGACTCGTCTGTGGAACTCTTCTCCCAATAAGTTTCCCACCAATGTTTGACATGGGGGAGAACTTTAAGGAGTGTGAAGGTGATATTTTCTTTGTCGAAAAATTCGTGAACAAAGAAATAACCTTCTAGTAGATTTAACCATTTGTCTAGGGCTTCTGCATCTATCTATCCTTCAAATACAAGAATATCAAAATTAACTTTTACCTTGAAAAGAAAGGTGCCTCCAAAGTGTCCGTTTGATGAAGATGCGCCTGTTTCTATTTGCAGGCATTGAAGGATGTGGGAAAATTTCTCCATCATTTCATCCCTCTGTCGCGTGAGAGCTTGCTCAAGCAACAAACTGATAGGATCGTTTGCTCCATAATTTTTCTTTTCTTCCTCCATTGAGGGTTTCTTGGGTGTGCAAGAGTGATTGTCCTCAAGAGAGACAAGATCGAGACCCAACTTGCTATACTCGTACCTCGTCGGGGACATGCACTGAAAATAACGATCAAGAACAACCTACTCTGATACCAATGATCTAGATTATTTTGGGCATGAAATGAGAGTGGAGATATAATAAGGAAATGCAAAGAGATATTGTATATATTCAATAATATAAAAGAAATGTATTAGATATGCAACCATAAACACAGATATACAGTAATATAGGATTTCTACTAATCAAAGAAATGTACAGAGACTATAAAAATACAGAGTGAAAGACTCGCTAGAAGATGATTACAATGAGGCTCTGAAGGAATTTTTACAATAAACAGGAATTCCAAAACCCTAGGCATCCAAAAACCTAACCATATGATATGAAGCGCCAAAAGTCATATGGGCCCCGTTTGGGTAAGTTAGTACATCAACTTCTCGGGGCCGTAATGTTTGCATACAATCTCCGTTTTAGGCGTATGATAGCTCATTGGAAAGGTATCATCGAGGAGATTCATTTTGGGGGCTCAATAATGACTTTGGATATAATTGAGAACCTCTATATTAAAAAACCTTCATTTAGGCCCTCAAAATGGCCCCGGAAGTTAAAACCTGCTAAAAATAGTAAATTGCAAAAATTGCCAGAAAACTGTTTTGAGCCAGTCGAAAAAGGTGGGTGGCCACCGATATACACCTGGATCAATCCTCTCTCTTTAGGAAGCAATGGTCTCCATTGCGTTGAGTTCCCAGGGGAGAGAGAAAAGCATTTGCTGGATCTACATCTTGGTGAGTTTCTTTTATTGCTGGAGATGTCGCACTGCTTAGTTTGTGGAAGTCTGCCATGAACCTATTGAAGTTGAGTCTGTTCAACAAGTCGAGCTACATGAGAGGAAGGTGTGAAGAAGGAATCTTTACGCTTTGATGAAACCTTGTTGACTTTCTTCTGTTGGATAGAAGGTGCAGGGGGCGAGGCTGTAGTGGTTGCAATGTCCTTCTGTTCTCCTTTTGAAGAGATTGTGAAGAAGCTAAATTTTGCAGTATGAGATACTACCTTGTGACACTTTTTAGGTGGAACAATAGTCATAACTACCTCTTGTATTCTGTATAGATGACCCCCCAAAGTAACAATGACACTACAGGGTCGAGACTCATAAATAACATGGCACTTCCACATATATGGCTGGACCAAGAGAGCATCACAGACATCCATTGAGGCAATATCACATAATACCTCGTCCTTGAAGGGATGGATACCGTATGAAAATCGACATTGTTGGTTGATACAAAGATCTCTTCCTTGGTGAAGCCACCTGATGTTGTATGGTTGTGGGTGTGGTGTTGTCGACAATCCCAATTGTTTGACGACCTCTGCTAAGATGAGGTTCTTATGGCTTCCACTATCAACAATAAAATGCAGTGGGGTCCCCTTTACCCACATCTGTGAATGAAAAATTCACTACCCCTCTTCGAGATCTGTTGGTTCTTCTGGTCGAATTGTTGTAGTTGCGACAATAGCAGTGGGGTCTTCGTCAATGATCTGTCCTTTATTAGTATTTTCAGAATCAGATTTTGAATTAGATTTCGGCTCCTTGTCTTTGATCTCGGCCACCAATGAATTTTTTGAGCAACATTCATCAGTGTTGTACCGGGGGATTTTGTGGAAATCACACCATTTTCCGGTGTCCTTCTATGTCTTCCCATGACCCTTCTTTTCCTGTGTCTTGGACTAGTTTTTGGGAGACTATTTGCTAGGGCTGTATTTTTCATACTTTGGTTGTTGTAGATTTATAGATCCGAAATCCTGTTTGTTCTGGTGCTTAAATTTCTACTAAATTTTAACAGCATAATGATAAGCAACACCGAGTGATGAGATGTCCAAAAAATCCATTTCAGTCTGGATGTATCTGTGTATATCCCCAAGGTATTTCAGAACCAAATGTCGCTCAGAGTCTTTGATACCCGGATTGGTGGGCAAGGTATGGAAGGTATCGGTGAACTCCAGAACTACTTGCCCGCTCTCTTTCCACAGTGTGGTCCATCTCATGCACTGGTCCTCATAGTTTCCAACAGGGTAATACTGTTCCTTTACCGTATCCACAAAAAATCCCAAGTGGGATCGACCCCATATATTTCAGACTCCTCTGTGGAACTCTTCTCCCAATAAGTTTTCCACCAATGTTTGACATGGGGGAGATCTTTAAGGAGTGCGAAGGTGATCTTTTCTTTGTTGGAAAATTTGTGAACAGAGAAATAACCTTTTAGCAGATTTAACCATTTGTCTAGGGCTTCTGCATATATCTATCCTTCAAATACAGGAATATCAAAATTAACTTGTACCTTGAAAGGTGAGGTGCCTCCAAAGTGTCATCTTGATGAAGATGCGCCTGTTGCTATGGACAGTCGTTGAAGGATGTGGGAAAAATTCTCCATCATTTCGTCCCTCTGTCACGTGAGATATTTCTCAAGCAACAGACTGATAGGATCGTCTGCTCCACCATTTTTATTTTCTTCCTCCATTGAGAGTTTCTTGGGTGTGCAAGACCGATTTTCCTCAAGAGAGACAAGCTCGAGACCCAACTTTTTATACTCTGACCTCATCGGGGACATGCACTAAAAATAACAATCAAGAATAGCCTGCTCTGATACCACTGATCCACATTATTTTCGACACGAAATGAGAGTGGAGATATAATAAAGAAATGAACAGAGATATCATTGATATTCAATAATATAACAGAAATGTATCAGATATGCAACCATAAACACAGATATACAGTAATACACAATTTCTATTAATCAAAGAAATGTATAGAGACTATAAAAATAAAGAGTGAAAGACTCGCTAGAATGGTGGCAGCTTATCTCTGAGAAGAGATGTGGTGGATACTCACATTCAAAAGAATATGATTACAATGATTCTATGAAGAACTTTTTACAATAGATAGGTGCCAAAACCCTAGACATCCAAAAACCTAACCCTAGGAGATGAAGCACTAAAAGTCATGTGGGCCCCGTTTGGGTAAGTTAATACATCAACTTCCTGGGGTCGTAACTTTTGCATACGATCTCCATTTTAGGAGTTTGATAGCTCGTTGGAAAGGAATCATCGAGGTGATTAATTTTGGGGGATCAGTCATGACTTCAAATATTATTGAGAACCTCAATCTTGAAACACCTTCATTTAGGCCTTCAAAATGGCCCCGGAAGTTAAAACCGGCTAAAAATAGTAAATTGTAAAAATTACCAGAAAACTGTTTTGAGCCAGTTGAAAAAGGTGGGTGGCCACATATATCCACTTGGATCAATCCTCCCTCCTTAGGAATAAATGGCCTCCATTGCGTTGAGTTCCTGGGGGAGAGAGAAAATCATTTACTGGATCTGCATCTTGGTGAGCTACTTGTATTGCTGGAGATGTCGCGCTACTTAGTTTGTGGAAGTCTGTCATGGACCTGTTGAAGTTGAGGCTATTCAAAATGTTGAGCTACATGAGAGGAAGGTGTGCAGAAGGAATCTTTGTGCTTTACTCCAACCTTGTCGACCTTCTTCTGTTGGATAGAAGGTGCAGGGGGCGAGGCTATAGTGGTTGCAGTGTCCTTTTATTCTCCTTTTGAACAGACTGTGAAGAAGATAAAGTTTGCAGTATGAGATACTACCTTGCGACAATTTTTAGGTGGAACAATAGTCCAAACTACCTCTAGTATTCTTTAGAGATGAGCCTCCAAAGTAACAATGACACTACGGGGTTGAGAATCATAAACAACATGGCGCTTCCACATATATGGTTGGCCCAAGAGAACATCACAGACATCCAGTGGGGAAATATCACATAATACCTCATCCTTGAAGGGATAGATGCTGTATGAAAATCGACATTGTTGGATGACATAGAGATCTCATCCTTGGTGAAGCCACCTAATGTTGTATTGTTGCGGGTGTGGTGTTGTCGACAATCCCAATTGTTTGATGACCTCTGCTAAGATGAGGTTCTTCTAGATTCTACTATCAACAATAAAATGCAGGGGTCCCCTTTACCCACATCTGTGAATGAAAAATGCGCTCCCCCTCTTCGGGATCTGTTGGTTCTCCTGGTTGAATTGCTGTGGTAGAGAAAATAGTAGTGGGGTCTGCGTCAATGATCTTTCCTTTACTAGTATTTTTAGAATCGGATTCTGAATCAGGGTTCGACTCCTTGTCTTTGATCTCAGACACCAATGAATTTTTTGAGTGACATTCATAGGTGTTGTGCCAGGGGCATTTGTGGAAATCACACCATTTTTCGGTGTCCTTCTTTTCCTGTTTATTGGAATGGTTTTCGGGAGACTGTTTGTTAGGGATGTCTTTTTCATACTTTGGTTGTTGCGGATTGACAGATATGAAATCTTGTTTGTTCTGGTGCTTAAATTTCTGCTCGATTTTAACAACATATCGATAAGCAGCACCGAGTAATGAGATGTCCAGAAAATCCATTTCAGTCTAGATGTATCTATGTAGATCCCAACGGTATTTCAGAACCAAATGTCACTCGGAGTCTTTGATAACCAACTTGGTGTGCAAGGTATGGAAGGTATTAGTGAACTTCATAACTACTTGTCCCCTCTCTTGCCGCAGTGTGGTCCATATCATGTTTTTCTCCCCGTAGTTTCCAACAGGGTAATACTGTTCCTTTACCGCATCCACAAAAATTCCCAAGTGGGATCGACCCCATATATTTCAGACTCCTTTGTGGAACTCTTCTCCCAATAAGTTTCCCACCAATGTTTGACATGGGGGAGAGATTTAAGGAGTGTGAAGGTGATCTTTTTTTTGTTGGAAAATTTGTGAATAGAGAAATAACCTTCTAGCAAATTTAACCATTTGTCTATGGATTCTACATCTATCTGTCCTTCAAATACAGGAATATCAAAATTAACTTGTACCTTGAAAGGTGAGGTGCCTCCAAAGTGGTCGCTTGATGAATATGCACCTGTTTCTATTGACAGGCATTGAAGGATGTGGGAAAAATTCTCCATCATTTCGTCCCTTTGTCGCGTGAGAGGTTGCTCAAGCAACAGATTGATAGGATCGTCTACTCCATCATTTTTCTTTTCTTCCGCTATTAAGGGTTTCTTGGGTGTGCGAGATAAATTGTCCTCAAGAGAGACAAGCTTGAGACCCAACTTGCTATACTCGGACCTCATCGGGGACATGCACTGAAAAGAATGATCAAGAACAACCTGCTCTGATACCATTGATCTAGATTATTTTCGGCACGAAATGAGAGCGGAGATATAATAAAGAAATGCACAGAGATATTGCATATATTCAATAATATAATAGAAATGTATCAGAGATGCAACCATACACACATATATACAATAATACATGATTTCTATTAATCAAAGAAATGTACAGAGACTGTAAAAATACAGAGTGAAAGATTCGCTAGAATGGTGGCAACTTATCTCTGAGAAGAGATGTGGTGGCTACTCGCATTCGAAAGAAGATCATCACAATGAGGCTCTGGAGGCATTTTTACAATAAATAGGATAGGAAAAACCCTAGACATCCAAAAACCTAACCCTAGGAGATGAAGTGTCAAAAGTCATGTGGTCCCCATTTGGGTAAGTTAGTACATCAACTTCTTGGGGTCGTAACTTTTGCATACGATCTCCGTTTTAGGCGTATGATATCTGGTTGGAAAGGTATTGTTGAGGAGATTCATTTTGGGGTCTTAATCATGCCTTTGGCCATTATTGAGAACCTTGATCTAGAAAAACCTTCATTTAGGCCCTCAAAATGGCCCCAGAAGTTAAAACCTGCTAAAAAAAGTAAATTGCAAAAATTGTCAGAAAAATGTTTTGAGACAGTCAGAAAATGTGGGTGGCCACTGATATCCACCTGGATCAATATCATCCATCATCCTAGTTAAAGTGTCTGGAGAATTTTTCAAACCAAAGGGCATGACAAACCATTCAAAAAGAACTTCCTTTGACTTGAAGGCGGTCTTCCATACATTTGTCTGTTCTATCAGGACCTGGTGGTAGCTTGACTTTAGATCAATCTTACTGAAGTATTTGGACCTCGTGAGTTGATCAAGGAGGTTTTCGATTAATGGAATTGGGTACCGGTTTCTGACTTTTATTTTATTCAGGGCCTGATAATCAATGTAGAGTCCCCATGTTCCATCTTTCTTCTGTACCAGCATGATTGGGCTCCCACAAGGTGATGAGCTGGGATGGATGTGCCCCTTGTGGAATGGTTCTTGGATCTATCTCTTGATCTCCTTGTTATCACCCCATAAATTATGGGAATCAACTTATGACTTGGATATTATGGATATTATCTGTATCTAGTGTTTTTATTGGAAAATTGATTTTCATTTTGCAAAAACAAAGAAAAGAGGGAAAAAAGAATTGAAACAAAGCCCCATGCAATAACACTGACTTGGTCATACCTTTCAAGCATGATCAAGTCCTTCTAAATTTTCAATGTTGATAGGCTAATGAATGCATCTGATCAGACTGTCTAATCCTGGTCAGATAGCCCATAGGTTAGAGCTAGTGAATACATCTGATCAGACCATCTAATCCTAGTCAGATATACCCTAGGATAGAATTAGTGAATAAGTCTGACCAGACTGTCTAATCCTGGTCAGATAGACCTTAGGAAGAATAAAATATTAACCCAACAGTTTAATCCGGGTTACTTGTCTCGTGAAATAGGTTAGAATTGTAGATTGGCTGCTTGGCCTACCTTGCCCAAATAAAACCCCAGTCGAAGAAAATGTTACATCAAGTCTTTCCTTGTCTTAGGATAGATGGAACAAGGTCCCCTTGGTGGTGTCTATGACAATTTTGGGAAAAAACCCATGAGAAAGCGCTAATCCTAAGTTTTCCCTACACATGACATTTTCTGCTCCCGACCTATGCTTCATGCACCTTCTGACGGTCCAGATCACGATGATTAGATCAATGGTTCACATAGCATTCCGGAGCCCCCTTGGTGTTATGCTTTTAACCAAAGGGGGGGGGTCTGAAATCGGAGATAATCTTTGCGCTGATTTGGACGGTCCAGAACAGAGTGCGCAAATCCACGACTCACATTGGATTCCGGACCCCCCCCCTCC
>ML782089.1:792563-813566 GCA_009831015.1 Picea engelmannii | reverse complement strand
GAATTGAAAATAACGCAAGCGCACATCTGGACGACTCTAAACAGAGCATGCAAATCAATGACTCACATTGGATTCCAGACCCCCCCCTCCGTTCTGCCTTTAATGGAGGGGGGGGTCCGGAATTGGTATTAAAAAGCGAGCTAAGATCTGCGGTCAGAAATCTGGCGCGCAGATCAACAGATCACGATGGATTCCGGACCCCCCCTTGGTGTTCTGCTTTTAATCAAAGGGGGGGGGTTTGAAATGAATATTCCTTATGGTGGGCCCCCCTGGTACTTGTGTCATCGTTCTATTGGTCCATAGGTCCCATCCTCCACATGCTGTCTAACACTCTGCCGCCCCTGGACGTCATCCTCCACTGAGCCCACTTGATCCACTTGCTCCTGAGGTCAGGTCACTTCCCATAACTTCCCCCTGTCCATGTGTTAGTACCATAACCCCCTTCACTCGTGGACAGCCTCGTTTGGCGACTTTTACACCCAACCACAAGCCTCCACGTCAGTCTTCCGTATACTTTGGTCTCTGTCACCTGCCATATCAACCCAAGTGGCCCGTCGTCCATTAATAACTGGATAATACGCCCGTTGTCATGCTGACCGTACCCCCCGTGCCAAACCGACCCCAATTTTGAATAAAGCTACCGTTTCCCTTTTCATTCGTTATTCATCCATCGCGCTAGAAACCTCCTATTTCCTCCATTTCTCCCACATCGCTTTCACCTACAGACCAGTTGACCCCACTAACGTATTGTTATTTGCAGGTACAGTAGCTGAAATGGTGTCGAAGACAAAACAATCAGAAGAGGAAGAGAATCCTCTCCTTCCTCCGCCGGTTGACCTGGATAAAATTCCTCTGGTTGATAAAGATCGCCTGGTAGCTGATACTATATGCAGTTTCGACTTTGCTGATCTGCAGGCATGGCTCCGGGAGGTTTTCTTGGATCAAAGCGACGAAATTGGACTCTGGGAGTCTAATTTTCCATTGTATCTTTTCCCCCAGATTCATAATTTCCCCGAGTTTTCCCTAAACTGCCAGGCCCATTACCTCCCCGACCAGAAAGCCATCACTTCGTCAGCTGGAGACGTCCTTTTCTTCATCACCCCCGAAGATATTGACCAGATGATGCAAATTACCCGTGCTGAATCTGTGTCCCCATTCAATTTAGAAATCCTCACTGAGCTATACCATAAGATGACTTTCCCTCAGAGAGCTCAGATCTTCGAGATTTTTCTTCCCACTTCTGCTCCACTCCCTACCACCAGTCCCCCTTACCCTTCTTCCTAGTTCTCCGTCAAAGGAAGTCAAATCATTTCTTCTTTGTGTGCCCTTCTTGGTTACTATTCTGATCAATGGGTAGATGAGCCCATTCTTGGTTTTCTGTCCATCTTTTCAAATGATGAACAACCGACCACACAGTTCGATTACAACACCTTCTTGGCCAACAATATCCACGAGCAATTGGTGAATTTCGCCACTGAAGGCATGTTTAGGTATTCATCCATTCTGTCTTACATGTTCATCTTTTATCAAGAAGACAGGTTCAATTTCTCCATGCAGAAGATGGACGCCGACGGGAGGCCCCAGCCAGTCACATCATGGACTTCCCTTCTGAAAAATAATTCTGTTGAATATGACTTCACTGTGTTCATTAACCAGTTTTACCACCCTGTGGTAAGTATGTTGAGTGGCATGCCTGAGCCACGAATAAATAATGAAGTCCAGAGGATTCTACAGCTCTCGGACAATGTAAAGACATGAGACTGGTATCTATGTCAGAATCACACCGAAATCAGAGTGTTCGGGTGCAAATTGGCGCCTTACAAACTACCCCGATATGTGCCGGTAAGGATTTTTGCATTAGAATATATTAGGCAGATAATGAATTCCGATGAAATTCATTTTGTTTATGTTAAGAAAAAACAACAATTGAGGATCAAGGGACAAATTGGTTCTTTCATCTGCAATAACCGAGGCACAGGGGAAGAAGCAGATAGAATTTTGAAGGAGATGAAATTCTCCACGAGTTTCATCTGGAATTATGATCCATATGGGATCATTTCAGATATGAGGGTGAAAAACAAAAATGCCCCTTACGCTCATGAGTCCAAGCCAGAGATCGAGAAATTTTCAAATCAGGCAGTATGGTTGCCTGACACTTTGATGGACCTGGAACAGTAGGTGCCCTCGACAAGTGCGCTCCCCACCACCACACCTCAGGTCCTCAAGGAGAAGAGGCCTCTATAGGAGTCTTCTCCTCCTGTAACCGAGGTGTCATCAGAAGAATTCCAAATTCACTCCAAAAAGCCGAAGACAGTTTCAACACCCGGCACAACAATAGAACTGGAAGTCCCAGCTACCACAGTGACCACCACAGGGGTCAAGCCCGTCACTCCATCATTTGGCTCGAGCCAACATAAGGAAATCACAAAAGCTATACTGAATAAATCTACAGATTCTCCCTTAGAGACTCCGCCAAGCAAGACTGGGCCCAAATTGGGCATTTTTGAAAAATATGACTTGATCAAGAAGGAAACCCAGACACTAACTAGCAGCACTTATGCCCAATTACAGAAACAGTCTTCCATGACCCAACATAGACTTCTCTCGGCATTTGATACGGAAAAGGGGAGGATGCATTTGGCTTACCTCCAAGCACAAGTGCCGTATCCCAAAGTGATATCAGATTACAAAAGGGCTACCGTCGAGTTCCAGGTCAAGGACGTGCATCCAGCGGACCAGATGGATTTGCATAAGCAGACCGGCGAGATGGTTTTCCACACTTTGGCCCACGCTACAGCTTCTGCATCAAAATTTTAGGTAGCTCTGAGCAATGCCCAGACCCAACTTAAGATGGAGAAGATATCATCTTTCGCGAAAGACAATAAAATCAAGACATTGGAGGAGCTAGTCCTCAAGATCGGTTACGACCCGACGAACATCAAGGCTGTCAAAGAAATGATCAAAAAGAAAAATGCTGACATCGCTTTCTTAAGGAAGCAACTAAATCTCCCTCCAATAGAGGACCCACAAACGAAAGAGATAGCTGAAAGGGAAGGTGAAAAGGATGAGATGCTGAAACTACTCATGGAGCAGAATTCTCAGTTAAAGGAGATGGAGGCTGAGATGGAAAGACCGCTGAAAGAGAAAGAGAAAGCAAAGACAATGGAGGGCATCCCATTGAGTGCTATCCCAATTGTAGGATTGAGCACAACCGTAGTAACAACCGTTTCATCAGCCGCATCAGCACCACTACGGGAAGGAACGACAGACTTGGCCAAGTCTATGGAGAGAATGAACCTGCAAGAGTCAGAGATCAACAGGCTTAAGAAAGAAGTCGAGAATCTCCAAGAGCTTAAGACTTCTTTCCAGACAAGCCTATCCAAAGAAAATCAGGTGAACGAGCAAATCAGGAAGGAGCTACAGCAGCTCCAAAAGCAGACCGTGGTAGGGAAGACTTTGGCCGAGGCCAAAGAAGTGATATGGGCAGAAATTACCAATTCCATAAATGAAGTCTGGCCAATGTTTCAAATTATGTTCGAACAAAACAAGTTGCTCCAAAGGAGGAAACAGGCAGTAGAGAAAATTAGAGTGGAGCTGGGAGACATGCCTGCACAAGCTAATGAGATCATCAGGTTCCTAAATTCCAAGACTAGGGAGGAACTTGAAGAATTAAAGATCGAGGACAGGACAAAAACCATACTTGAAGTCAAAAGGGTTCTGACTAAAAGGGGTCTTATGCTTCAGCTCGAGGAAAAGATTCAAGTCATGGATCAAGGAGTGCAGAAGTTTTTCAATAAGATAGATGCTCTCCAGAGGAAGGGCCTACCTGGCATGAAGGTCATCAATGATAAATTAATGACACTCCCTGATTATAAGAAAAAGTTGACTGAAGCGTCTATTTCCAAATTTGTAGGGGTACAAGGAAGTATCACAGGAAAAACATTCATAGAGGCCCTGCAGTTGGATATTGACATCCAATATGAAATTAAACATATAGTCGTCATCAAACCCACATTTGCTAAGTACACGGACATGGATGAAGTGTACCGGAGATTGCTTAAAGTCACCGTGCCAGGTCATATTAGATGGGAAGAGTTGTGCGATCTACTGGATTAGCTGATGAGCTGTCGTATCCAGTCACCTGTCCTGTCAGAAGAGGCTGCGGAGGCACCTCGCCAATGGCCTACCCTTGATATTCAGCATACTATTGTATTGAGTCATCAAAACAATTCCGATTAGTTAAGTTAGTTAGTCTAAAAATAGCATGAGCACATCCTGATCAGTTATGACAGGAGCCTTTGTATTTTGTATTATAAATACTTCAGTTTCCGAAGTATTGAGGGTTGTTGATTAGCACACCCTATCGCTATCAAACTGTACCATTTTTGAAGATATCTACCATTAATAAAGAGGAGACCCTTTACAGGATTATTGTGCATGTTCACTGGTGATGTGATTTTCTTAGTTAAATGTTTCTCTTTCTCTGTGTTCATTTTGTTTTCTGAATCTAATATTTATGAATAGCGTTATGTTGCAGGATTTATCTTTGATACCTTGTTTCCGATTCTAGGGATTTAAGTGTTTATCTTCTAATACCTTCGATTAAGAAATTCTTAAGTGCTTGTTAGTTGAAGTTATTTTTCTCGTCTTTTCCTCCGTCCATCATTTTAATTACTAAAGATCCAGTGAGGGTGTTATCTCGCCTTGTGAAGGTTTTCTTTTGCGTTTCTGATTGTATCTCGGATTTGATTAAATACAGACCCCATAGCCCAATGGATGTGTAGTTTGTCTCAACCAACTTCAAAAACCCTTTCACAACAAAACAAAACTCGTGCCTTTACCTAGCCTAAAATCTAAATTAATAAAGAAAGCTAAATCATATAGAGAGATCCCTCTCTGAAGCTGGAAGGGCTAGATCCCAGCTTTAAAAGCGGTTGGTTAAGGTTACCTTTGTAGATTTCTTCTTTTTCGACCTCTAGGAAATTTACCGAGTGATAACATAAATGGCAACCATACTGGGGAATAACTAAAACTGAATACCTCACTTTTCTTCCCCTAAAGAAAGGTTGACCCTGAGAAGAAAGTAACGATTAGAGGTTGGTTAACTCTGTACATATTATTTTCAGAATCTCCCTTTAAATCTTTTTCCCCTTTTTGATGTTCCTCTATGACTATTCCTGCAGCATTACAACCTAATATCGAGCCCGGACTAGCGAATCAAACGCATATTGCGTCAAACCTTTTTGACATAATCCTCAAAACTTCCAATAACCGGGAAGAACTCGAACGTTCATGGGAAGCCATTGAACGAGACATAGCTACTCAAGAACAATTGGAAGCTAGACGACGTCAACATAGGAATCTCCCCTAGTTTCCCTCACCATAAAACAAAATATATATATATATATATATATATATATATAAAACCAAAAAGAGCTCTGGCTCCCAAGAAAGTCCACACGCGATCTCAACCCGACCCAGAACCCTCCACCGCGATAGACAATCCTGAACAATTGCTGAGACGAAAGACCCTAACTACCAGTTTAGCGGGTCAAACTTCCCCTCATAGCTCTCCTTATTTTTCTGGAAGACCAGACATCCCTCAAAACCTTGATCTTGATCTTTTTCTGCTATGAAATCTGGTTATGACACGGTCCGAAACCTTTGCGTCTAATCTCATCTTCGACCCAACTGTGTTGCAACCTCGAATCCCCGAAGTCTTGTCTCCCACGAATAAACTACATATCATTACCCCAGTGCCGTCTAATCCCTCATCGACTTCGTCTTCCGTCACCACCTCTCCAACCATCCAGGTCGTCATCCCACCTCCTCCACCCATCATGGAAGCTCGATATTCCCCTTTGGTGTTGGTTGCGCCACTACATGACATGCCCCAAGACTACCAGACTAGACTTCCACAGTTCGATGCAACCGGAACATTAAATGCACAACAACATGTGGATAAAATGAACGACTACTTGGATCTTCAAGAAGTCGACGAAGTCGACGTTCAAATGAGACTATTCGCCCAAAGTCTGACAGGGGACGTCAAGAAATGGTTCAAAGCCTTACCCGCCGCATCAATTCCTGACCTCGTCGCGTTCCAACGAAGTTTTCTTGACAGATGGGAGGTGAAGAAAAACCCTCTCCAAATACTGTCAGAATACGAGAATATAAAAAGAAACCAAGGTGAGGCGGTACAAGACTATTGCACCCGTTTTAACAATTTGTATAATGCAATCCCCACTGAGATTAAACCTCCCCAGGGTTTGGCGTTAATTAAATTCCCTGATGGATTCGATCCTGACATGTCTTACCAACTAAGAGAAAGAAATTCCGCCACCCTCGAAGATATGCAAAAGAGTGCTATCAGTGTGGAGGCCAATCTGTTGGAAAAACGGGCACGTCAACGGACGGAACGGAAAGTCACGATCAAGGAAGAACCTTCCACGTCTAACAACGATTCCAAATTAGATACCGTAGTCAGATCATTAGCGTTACTATTAGAAATATCGAGCATTTCAGACAGAAATCCTCTGAGAGACGACACACCACCTCCTCAGATTCGGAACCCCAATTTCAGGAGAAACCCTCCTCAGATCAGACAAAGAGATCCCAGAGATCAAAGGGAACAGAGAGGCCGCGATCAGCCGATCAGACCTCCTATACAGGAGAACTATGCTGATGAAGGGGGAGACGTGATTGAATATTTGGAGGACACTCACATTAACCTTATGGGCATTCATGATAATGAGGCCATTTTCCTCACTCGAGAAGAGGAGGAACTTTTTCTGCTGGATCAAATAAGGATAAGTGAGGGAACCAGATATGAGGCACAACAGGTCCTTGAGAATGCTATTATAAAGGGACACATGCAGTATGATCTACGCAGAAGGAAGACAGTAGAGGCCCCACCCAAGAAGGCGACTGAAACGCAGAAAGCAGTCGAATCCAAGAAAACCCCTGAACCTTCTACCGAAAAGTCTCCTAGTAAGGTCCCTGAGAAGAATAAAGATGACGCTCTGGTGAAGAAAAACATCTCCATACTAAAAATATAGGCACAACCCGAAGTTTCACTTGTTAATATGCCCAGTACTTCTGAGCGGAAGGATGTGGTGGACCAATCGGAATCAACGAGTCAGACCCGAACTCCCGCACCTTTTAGCCTGGAGGTAGAATTGGCCAAAATTAAAATTCCCGTCCCACTGACAGAGTTGATAAGCCGAGGCGGTTATCATTCATAGGTACTAAAAGAGTTAGCCATTGAACCTGACATAGGTACCAAAGCCTTGACTATTGGATCAGTGACTCATTCAGACACGGTGAACCTCACTGATGATCATCCGGAGCTCCTCTTTGGACCCGAAGTGAATGGTCGGGATGATACCGATGATGTAGCTCCCTTTTACATCAGTTTGAACATACACGATTTAATATTGCATAACGCCATGCTGGATTCAGGCGCCTCACATAATTTGATGCCTAAAGCATTAATGGAAAAGCTGGGATTAGAGGTCACTAGGTCGTACAAAGATCTCCACTCGTTTGACTCCAACAAAGTCAAATGCATCGGTTTGATTAAAGATTTGTGCGTCACCCTGGTTCAGATCCCTTCAAAAAGCATGGTAATGGACGTGGTGGTTGCAGACATCCCGCCAAAATATGGTATGTTGTTATCCCGGTCTTGGGGAGCTAAGTTAAAAGGAACCCTGCAGTTGGATATGTCTTACGCCACTATCCCAGTGTTTGGACAACAGAGGAGGTTATACAGGGAAACACTGATGAAATATATGGTCAGTAGTCAAGAGAAACCTCACAATTATCCCCTTTAATTTGCTCATTCCGATTTAGATTCATTCATCTTGTACAATGATGGTGATACTGAAGGAACAGAAATTCAGCTGACGGAAGAGGCATCTAGTCAAGACGAAGGCCCAGAAAACGGTGAGGCAACAAAGATGGAAAATGAAATCACAGAATATTTCCCCACTGATTTCTGGAGTATGGATTTCGACGAGGCTGTGAGTAAAGAAGGAGCAGGAGCAGGATTCTGGTTGCATAATCATCGAAAAAGGTATTAAGAAAATCATTCCTATAAGTTAAATTTCCACTGCACTAACAACGTGGCCGAGTATGAAGCATTGATGCTCGGTCTGAAGCTGTTGAAAAAAGTCGGTGCTAAACAAATAATGGTAAGGGGTGATTCTGAATTAATTATTAAACAAATTAAAGGTGAATATGCTGCTAAACATCCACGGCTTAGAGCCTACCGGAATGCTATTCTTGATGCATTGAAGTGTTTTAACGAGGTTGACTTGCAGGCAATGCCAAGAGGACAGAATATCCTGGTCGACGGATTGGCTACTTCAGCTGCGTCATGCAAGATTCCTTTCCGCCAAACTCGCTCATACACTGTGGAAGTAAAATACAGACCGACCGTGCCCGATAATATCAGGTACTGGCAAGTGTTCGGAAATGACGATCAGATAGACGACTTTCTGCAATGCAAGAACGATTTTGAATGTACAAACATAGATTTAGAAAACGAAAAAGAGAATGTAAATAATTCTGAATTTGAAATAGATAGTGTGAATAATGTAAACACGGTAGATACAGTAGATTCAGGAAAGTTAGGAGATGACGAAATGGATGCCGATGTTTTACAATTAAAAAGAAATGTTTTACCTAGAGGTCTTGTCCCTCTGGAAGATCTGTTTGACAATGATGATGTAGCTAAGAAACCAAAAATAGAAGCCCATGGGGAAGAGGTAGAAGAATGCAATTTAGGAATAGAAGAGAAACCTAAGATGGTTAAACTGTCCAAATCCTTACCCCCAGAACAAAAGCTTAAGTACATTGAGCTATTCAAGGAATATTCAGATGTTTTTTCTTGGAGCTATGAAGATTTGAAAGCCTATGACACCAGCATTATACAACACAGGATTCCATTAAAGGAAGACCAGAAACCGTTTAGGCAGAAACTTAGGAGGATAAATCCCAAGTTGCTCCCCTTGATAGAAAAGGAGATTAAGAAAATGTATGATGCCAAGATCATAGTACCGCTACGTTTCTCTAAGTGGGTTTCTAATCTGGTCCCTACTCGCAAGAAAACTGAGGAAATCAGACTCTGCATCGATTTTCGAAATCTCAACAAAGTGTCCTTGAAGGATAATTACCCCTTGCCTAAAATGGATTACCTCCTGCAAAGAGTGGTTGGGTCCAGTTGAATTTCTCTGGTAGATGGTTTCTCAGGCTACAACCAGGTCCTAGTTCACCCAGACGATCAGGAAAAAACCGCTTTCACCACCCCATGGGGCACCTTCATGTATGTGAAGATGCCTTTCGGCCTGATGAACGCAGGATCCACCTTCCAGAGAGCAATGGACATCGCCTTCATAGAAGAGTCAGGTAAGTTTATTGTCGTCTACTTAGACGATGTGACAGTGTTTTCCCAATCTGATGATGAACACCTACGACACCTTAGACAAGTTTTCAAAAAATGTAGAAGATTCGGGATTTCATTAAACCCCAAGAAGTGTCTTTTTGGTTTAGAAGAGGGTAAATTGTTGGGACATATCATCTCTAAAGAGGGAATCAGAATCGACCCCAGCAGAATTGATGCCATACTAAAGTTAGAACACCCAAGAAACCTCAAAGAACTACAGTCCTTTATAGGGAAAATTAACTTTCTTTGAAGATTCATTCCTAATCTAGCCGAGCTCCTCCGAAACATCACAAACATGTTAAAAAGGGACGCGAAAATAAAATGGGATTCTGAATCCAGGCAATCTTTTGAACAGGTAAAACGAGCACTTACTGAAGCCCCAGTTTTGATCAGTCCCGATTTCACTAAAGATTTCTATCTTTTCTCTTTCGCCTCAGAACATACTATAGCAGCTGTACTATTGCAGAAGAACAGTGAAGGGCATGAACAACCCATATCTTTCTTCAGCAAGGCTCTAAGAGATGCTGCCCTGAACTACAATATTATGGAGAAGCAGGATTTCGCTTTGGTAAAGGCTATAAAAGACTTCAGGGTTTATATTCTTCATTCACACATCATAGCTTATGTTCCCAATGCGGTAGTAAAATATATCTTGACACAAGACAACCCTGATGGGAGAAGGGGAAAGTGGATTGCAGTTATTCTAGAATATGACGTAGATATTAAGCCCACAAAACTGATCAAAGGCCAAGGCCTTGCCAAATTGATGGCTGAATCTAATTTTCAGGCTCTTGACATTAATTTTCTAGACGTGGAAGATGAACAGGGCAAGATGGCGACTCCAATCGTTAAAGAGGTTTTTCTAAACTCTCCATGGTATGCAGACCTTATTTTTGTTTTACAAAATTTACCAGCTCCCCTTGGTTTAACTAAAACTAAAGCTAGATTTTTAAAGTTGAAAGCTTTGAAATTCTGTATTCTAGGAGGAAATTTGTATTGGAAGGACCCTGCAAGTATTCTTTTAAATTGCTTGCTCAAAGATGAAGCTGACAAAGTGTTGCAGGAGTTTCATGCAGGTGAATGCGGTGGCCATTTAAACTAGAAGGTTACAGCCAACAAAATACTCAGAGTTGGTTTTTACTGGCCCACCTTGTTTGCAGATGTGCATCAGAAAGTAATAGCCTGTCATCAGTGCCAACTGTTTGAGGGTAAAAGGAAACTCCTTCCTCTACCTCCTAAACCAATTTCAGTTGAGGCTCCGTTCCAACAATGGGGACTTGACTTCATTGGAGAAATACACCCTCCCTCTTCGGGCCAACATAGGTGGATCCTCACTGCCACTGATTACTTTACCAAATGGATCGAGGTTGTACCAAGCAGGGAAGCCACTGACTCTGTTATTATCAAATTTCTTGAAAATAATATTTTGTCTCGTTTTGGTTGTCCTAGAAAGATCATTACTGACAATGCAGCTGCCTTTCGGTCGAAGAAACTCATTGAATTTTGTAGTCGTTACCACATTGGCTTGGGGCATTCCACATCCTACTACCCTCAGGGGAATGGGTTGGCGGGATCCTCAAACAAGACTCTGGTAAATATCATCAAGAAAACGTTGCAGAAGAATAAAAAATCATGGCATGATAAGCTGGTATTTGCTTTATGGGAAGATAGACTAACCACCAAAAGGTCAATTGGCATGTCACCATACCAACTGGTCTACGGTACAGAAGCTGTGTTCCCAACTTCTTTGGGAGTCCCTATCATGAAGTTACTTCAAGAGATGCAAGCCGAACCAAATGACTCCCAGAGACGAATCAATCAAATGATTCATTTGCAACAGACTAGAGAGGATGTTTTCAACAAAACACAGGTCATCCAAGAGAACATTAAGAAGATCTTTGACAAATGAACCAAGGAGGATGATTTCGAGCTGGGAGACCTAGTGTTGAGATGGGATGCCAGGAACGAAGACAAGGGAAAGCATGGAAAATTTGATCATCTGTGGACAGGGCCTTACATGATCCAGGCTTTCAAAGGAAACAATGCCTTTTTGCTAAACAATGTCGATGGGTCAGATCTGCCAGGAGCACCTGTGAATGGCAGAATGCTGAAGCATTATATCCCTCCCCAGTAGGAGATTTGAAGAAATCACTCTCCATTGTACATACCGGTTTTTAGTTTTCAGTTTTACTTGCATTTTCTGAAGTGAGGGACATTGGTCAGTTGGTTGAAGCCCGAAGAGAAGGCCCTAAGCTGATGATCACTGTCTTTCAATATTTTCCTTAAAATCAGACCAATGAAGGCTACCATACAGATCGGTTCAGGATGACAGGAAACTAGATTCTTGGCACTTACCAGGGCAAGTACCATCCCTAGGTGGAGCCGCCTGTTATCACCCCATAAATTATGGGAATCAACTTATGACTTGGATATTATGGATATTATCTGTATCTAGTGTTTTTATTGGAAAATTGATTTTCATTTTGCAAAAAGAAAGAAAAGAGGGAAAAAAGAATTGAAACAAAGCCCCATGCAATAACAGTGACTTGGTCATACCTTTCAAGCATGATCAAGTCCTTCTAAATTTTCAATGTTGATAGGCTAATGAATGCATCTGATCAGACTGTCTAATCCTGGTCAGATAGCCCATAGGTTAGAGCTAGTGAATACATCTGATCAGACCATCTAATCCTGGTCAGATAGCCCCTAGGATAGAATTAGTAAATAAGTCTGACCAGACTGTCTAATCCTGGTCAGATAGTCCTTAGGAAGAATAACATCTTCACCCAACAGTTTAATCCGAGTTACTTGTCTCGTGAAATAGGTTAGAATTGTAGATTGACTGCTTGGCCTGCCTTGCCCAAATAAAACCCCACTCGAAGAAAATGTTACATCAAGTCTTTCCTTGTCTTAGGATAGCTGGAACAAGGTCCCCTTGGTGGTGTCTATGACAAATTTGGGAAAAAACCCATGAGAAAGCTCTAATCCTAAGTTTTGCCTACACATGACATTTTCCGCTCCCGACCTATGCTTCATGCACCTTCCGAAGGTCCAGATCACGATGATTAGATCAATGGTTCACATAGAATTCTGGACCCCCCTTGGTGTTCTACTTTTAACCAAAGGGGGGGGGTCCGAAATCGGCGATAATCTTTGCGTTGATCTGGACGGTACAGAACAGAGTGCGCAAATCCACGGCTCACATTGGATTCCGGACACCCCCCTCCGTTATGCCTTTAATGGAGGGGGGGGGGTTCGGAATTGAAAATAACGCAAGCGCACATTTGGACGGCTCTAAACAGAGCGCGCAAATCAATGGCTCACATTGGATTACGGACCCCCCCCTCCGTTCTGCCTTTAATGGAGGGGGGGGTCCGGAATTGGTATTAAAAAGTGAGCTAAGATCTACGGTCAAAAATCCGGCGCGCAGATCAACGGATCACGATGGATTCCGGACCCCCCTTGGTGTTCTTCTTTTAATCAAAAGGGGGGGGGTCTGAAATGAATATTCCTTACGGCGGGCCCCCCTGGTACTTGTGTCATCGTTCTATTGGTCCATAGGTCCCATCCTCCACATGTTGTCTGACACCCCGCGGCCCCTAGACGTCATCCTCCACTGATCCCACTTGATCCACTTGCTCCCGAGGTCAGGTCACTTCCCATAACTTCCCCCTGTCCATGTGTCAGTACCATAACCCCCTTCACTCATGGACAGCCTCCTTTGGCGACTTTTACACCCAACCACAAGCCTCCACGTTAGTCTTCCGTATACTTTGGTCTCCGTCACCTGCCATATCACCCCAAGTGGCCCGTTGTCCATTAATAACTGGATAATATGCTCGTTGTCATGCTGACCGTACCCCCCACGCCAAACCGAAACCAATTTTGAATAAAGCTACCGTTTCCCTTTTCATTCGTTATTCATCCATCGCGCCAGAAACCTCCTATTTCCTCCATTGCTCCCGCATCGCTTTCACCTACAGACCAGTTGACCCCACTAACGTATTGTTATTTGCAGGTACAGTAGTTGAAATGGTGTCGAAGACAAAACAATCAGAAGAGGAAGAGAATCCTCTCCTTCCTCCGCCGGTTGACCTGGATAAAATTCCTCTGGTTGATAAATATCGCCTGGTAGCTGATACTATATGCAGTTTCGACTTTGCTGATCTGCAGGCATGGATCCAGGAGGTTTTCCTGGATCAAAGTGATGAAATCAGACTCTGGGATTCTAATTTTCCATTGTATCTTTTCCCCCAGATTCATAATTTCCCCGAGTTTGCCCTAAAATGCCAGGCCCATTACCTCCCCGACCAGAAATCCATCACTTCGTCAGCTGGAGACGTCCTTTTCTTCATCACCCCCGAAGATATTGACCAGATGATGCAAATTACCCATGCTGAATCTACGTCCCCATTCAATTTAGAAATCCTCACTGAGCTATACCATAAGATGACTTTCCCTCAGAGAGCTCAGATCTTCAATCTTTTTCTTCCCACTTCCGCTCCACTCCCTACCACCAGTCCCCCTTACCCTTCTTCCATGTTCTCCGTCAAAGGAAGTCAAATAATTTCTTCTCTGTGTGCCCTTCTTGGTTACTATTCTGATCAATGGGTAGATGAACCCATTCTTGGTTTTCTGTCCATCTTTTCAAATGATGAACAACCGACCACACAGTTCGATTACAGCACCTTCTTGGCCAACAATATCCACGAGCAATTGGTGAATTTCGCCACTGAAGGCATGTTTAGGTATTCATCCATTCTGGCTTACATGTTTGTCTTTTATCAAGCAGACAGGTTCAATTTCTCCATGCAGAAGATGGATGCCGATGGGAGGCCCCAGCCAGTCACATCATGGACTTCCCTTCTGAAAAACAATTCTGTTGAATATGACTTCACAGCATTCATTGACCATTTTTACCACCCTGTGGTAAGTATGTTGAGTGGCATGCGTGAGCCACGAATAAATAATGAAGTCCAGAGGATTCTACAGCTCTCGGACAATGTAAAGACAGGAGACTGGTATCTATGTCAGAATCACACCGAAATCAGAGTGTTCGGGTGCAAATTGGCGCCTTACAAACTACCCCGATATGTGCCGGTAAGGATTTTTGCATTAGAATATATTAGGTAGATAATGAATTCCGATGAAATTCATTTTGTTTCTCGTAAGAAAAAACAACAATTGAGGATCAAGGGACAAATTGGTTCTTTCATCTGCAATAACCGAGGCGCAGGGGAAGAAGCAGATATAATTTTGAAGGAGATAAAATTCTCCACGAGTTTCATCTGGCATTATGATCCATATGGGATCATTTCAGATATGAGGGTGAAAAAAAAAATGCCCCTTACGCTCATGAGTCCAAGCCAGAGATCGAGAAATTTTCAAATCAGGCAGTATGGTTGCTTGACACTTTGATGGACCTAGAACAGAAGGTGCCCTCGACAAGTGCGCTCCCCGCCACCACACCTCAGGTCCTCAAGGAGAAGAGGCCCCGACAAGAGTCTTCTCCTCCTGTAACCGAGGTGTCATCAAAAGAATTCCAAATTCACTCCAAAAAGCCGAAGACAGTTTCAACACCCGGCACAACAGTAGAACTGGAAGTCCCAGCTACCACAGTGACCACCACAGGGGTCAAGCCCGTCACTCCACCGTTTGGATCGAGCCAACATAAGGAAATCACAAAAGCTATACTGAAGAAATCTACAGATTCTCCCTTAGAGACTCCGCCAAGCAAAACTGGGCCCAAATTGGGCATTTTTGAAAAATCTGACTTGATCAAGAAGAAGAAACAGACACTAACTAGCAACACTTATGCCCAATTCCAGAAACAGTCTTCCACGACCGAGCATAGACTTCTCTCGGCATTTGATACGGAAAAGGGGAGGATGCATTTGGCTTACCTCCAAGCACAAGTGTCGGATCCCAAAGTGATATCAGATTACAAAAGGGCTACCGTCGAGTTCCAGGTCAAGGACGTGCATCCAGCGGACCAGCTGGATCTGCATAAGCAGACCGACGAGATGGTTTTCCACACTTTGGCCCATGCTACAGCTTCTGCATCAAAATTTCGGGTAGCTCTGAGCAATGCCCAGACCCAACTTAAGATGGAGAAGATATCATCTTTCGCGAAAGACAATAAAATCAAGCCATTGGAGGAGCTGGTCCTCAAGATTGGTTACGACCCGACGAACGTCAAGGCTGTCGAAGAAATGATCAAAAATAAAAATGCTGACATTGCTTCCTTAAGGAAGCAGCTAAAGCTCCCTCCAACAAAGGACCCACAAACGAAAGAGATAGTTGAAAGGGAGGGTAAAAAGGACGAGATGCTGAAACTACTCATGGAGCAGAATGCTCAGTTAAAGGAGATGGAAGCTGAGATGGAAACACTGCTAAAAGAGAAAGAGAAAGCAAATACAATGGAGGGCATCCCATTGAGTGCTATCCCAATTGCAGGATTGAGCACAACCGCAGTAACATCCGTTCCATCAGCCGCATCAACACCACTACCGAAAGGAATGACAGACTTGGCCAAATCTATGGAGAGAATGAACCTGCAAGAGTCAGAGATCAACAGGCTTAAGAAAGAAGTCGAGAATCTCCAAGAGTTTAAGACTTCTTTCCAGACAAGCCTATCCAAAGAAAAGCAGGTGAACGAGCAAATCAGGAAGGAGCTACAGCAGCTCCAAAAGAAGATCGTGGCAGGGAAGACTTTGGCCGAGGCCAAAGAAGTGATATGGATAGAAATTACCAATTCCATAAATGAAGTCTGGCCAATGTTTCAAATTATGTTCGAACAAAACGAGTTGCTCCAAAGGAGAAAACAGGCATTAGAGAAAATTAGAGTGGAGCTGGGAGACATGCCTGCACAAGCTAATGAGATCATCAGGTTCCTAAATTCCAAGACTAGGGAGGAACTTGAAGAATTAAAGATTGAGGACAGGACACAAACCATACTTGAAGTCAAAAAGGTTCTGACTAAAAGGGGTCTTATGCTTCAGCTCGAGGAAAAGATTCAAGTCATGGATCAAGGAGTGCAGAAGTTTTTCAATAAGATAGATGCTCTCCCGAGGAAGGGCCTACCTGGCATGAAGGTCATCAATGATAAATTAATGACACTCCCTGATTATAAGAAAAAGTTGACTGAAGCGTCTATTTCCAAATTTGCGCATGTTCACTGGTGATGTGATTTTCTTAGTTAAATGTTTCTCTTTCTTTGTGTTCATTTTGTTTTCTGAATCTAATCTTTATGAATAGCGTTATGTTGCAGGATTTATCTTTGATACCCTGTTTCCGATTCTATGGATTTAAGTGTTTATCTTCTAATACCTTCGATTAAGAAATTCTTAATTGCTTGTTAGTTGAAGTTATTTTTCTCTTCTTTTCCTCCGTCCATCATTTTAATTACTAAAGATCCAGTGAGGGTGTTATCTCGCCTTGTGAAGGTTTTCTTTTGCATTTCTGATTGTATCTCAGATTTGATTAAATACAGACCCCATAGCCCAATGGATGTGTATTTTGTCTCAACCAACTTCAAAAACCCTTTCACAACAAAACAAAACTCGTTCCTTTACCTAGCCTAAAATCTAAATTAATAAACAAAGCTAAATCATATAGAGAGATCCCTCTCTGAAGCTGGAAGGGCTAGATCCCAGCTTTAAAAGCGGTTGGTTAAGGTTACCTTTGTAGATTTCTTCTTTTTTGACCTCTAGGAAATTTACCGAGTGCTAACACTCCTCATTCTCTAACATAGAGTGACGATAGAATGGCCCATTGGGAAACGATGCGTCGAGGGTTAGATCGATGGGGTGCTTCACTTGACAGTGTAGAGGTACCCCGGTAGGTGAGGAGAAGATATCCGAGTATTCTTCGACGACCTTATCTACTTGCTTCTACTATGTAGAGAGGTTGACCGTAGAGACCCTGGATATGGCTGTGATCTTTCGCTCATTCCAAGAGAGAATCATGAAGAAGACAAACTTCCCCGTATGAGAGATGACCTTCCTACATTGCTTGGCAGAGATCAAAGAAATATCACTAGGTGGGACTGCCTCGGGTTACACAAGGATGATTTTAGGGGCTAAATTTCGCTCATGGGATAATTTTCCATGGTTTTTCCAAAAAAGAGATTCATTTTTTTAAAAATGATTCGCCCAAATTCTATAGGATACAATTATTTTACCTTAAAAATTGCCAAAAGTTTATAAAAACTATACAAAATCCTTAGAAAATTGAATATTTTTACGAAACTATCGCCAAACATTTATAGTTGGCATATGAAGGATTAGTAAGATTCACCAAGGTTTCTACATTTAAAAATAAATTTCCATTCTTAAAATCATCCCTGCTCTGGTATCCTGTACAATTTCCTATTCAAAGTAATAATAACACCACGAGGCCTAGACTCATATACAACATGACATTTCCATAAATAAGGTTAGCCCGAAAGATCACAAACTTTGAGAGGAGAAACATCACACAATACCTCATCTTTGAAGCATTTGATGTTGTACAACAATCAACACTGTTGGTTGACGCAAAGATCGCTTCCTTGGTGGAGCCATCCAATGGTGTAGGGTTGTGTGTGCGACGTTGTCGACTGGGCCAGCTGCTTGACAACCTCTGCTAAGATGATGTTCTTCTGGCTACTGCTATCAATGATGAAGTGTAGTGGGGTAAATTTTACCCACATATGTGAATGGAAGAGGCACTCTCCTTCTTCTGGCTCATCTGGTTCATTAGGCTGGAGCTTGGTGGTAGCAACGGTGGCACTGGGTTCCATGTCAATGATCTATCTTCCCCTTTCTGGTTCTGACTTAGAGTCATAACCCGCATATGATTCAGAGGCTTTCACTTCGACCGCCAGCGACTGATTTGAGTGACAGTCAGCAGTGTTATGCCAAGGGCTCTTATGGAAGTCACACTACTTCCTAGTATCTTTCTTTGTCTTTCCAGTGTCTTTCTTTGCTTGTGGCTTGGACTGGTTGTCCTGATATTGTCCATATTTGATCTTTCCTTTGTTCTATGGGTTGGGGCCACGCTTTCCTAGCTTTTGTTGTGAGGGGTTCCCAGGCCCAAATTGCCGCATCTTTTGTTTGACCTTCTGCTCGATTTTGACGGCATATTGGTAGGCCTCACCCAAGGACGAGATGTCCAGAAATTCCATTTTGTTCTAGATGTATCTATGCAGAGCACCACCATACTTGAGCACCATATGTCACTCTAAATATTTGATACCCAACTTGGTGAGCAAGGTATGGAAAATATTTGTGAACTTTGACATGGCTTGGTCTCTTTCTTGCCGCAGTGTGGTCCATTTGGTATACAAGTCATCATAACTTCCAACAGGGTAGTATTGTTCCGTAATAACATCCCTAAAGGAATCCCAGGTGGTCATGACTATAAATAATGAGGGTTCCTCTATTTCCTTTTTCTCACAGAAAGTTTCCCACCAATATTTGACATAGGGAATGACTTTGAGTAGTCTAAAAGTAATCTTTTCTCTATTCAAAAAGTTATGGACATAAAAATATCCTTCTAGTAGATTCAACCACTTGTATACACCATTTTCATCTATCTGAACTTCAAATATAGGAATATTGAAGTTTATTTGTACCTTGAAGGGGGCAGCGCCTCCGCTCGAAGAATATGCATCACTTGTTGGTAACCGCTGAAGGATTTACGTGAAAATATCCATCATCTCATTCCTCTGTTGCATGAGGGTTTTCTCAAGAAACATTTTGAAAGGATCTCCTGTCTCGTCGTCTTTTTTTTCTCCTGCCATGAGAGGTTTTCTTGGCGTGTGAGAGCTTTGGTCCTCAAGATAAACAAGCTCGAGACCCGATTCTTTGTACTCTGACCTTGCTGGGGACATGCATTAAGACGACAAGGAGTAGATCGTTTTGATACCAGTGATCTGAATTTTATGAGCATAACAAAATGAATATATATTATTAACATATGCTTAACAAAAAATAACAGAGATACAATAAAACTATTTTTCTATTCAATAAGGAAATAAGATTAAATTGTAAAATGCAGTGGAAAACAAGCTTGTTGGAATGGTGGTGGCTTATCTCTCAGAAGAGATGTGACGGTTGTGATCATTTGCAAGAAGATGATTACAATGAGGATTTGAAGGATGTTTTACAATAAACAGGAGTGTCAGAAACCCTAGACATAAAAAACCCTAACCCTAGGAGATGACGTGCCAAAAGTCATGTGGGCCCCGTTTGGGTAAGTCAATACATCAATTTCCCGGGGTCGTAGCTTTTGCATACGATCTCCGTTTTAGGCATACGATAGCCCGTTGGAAAGATATATCTGAGAACTAAACTTGTTGACAAAAATTTCATTATGAAATATTTCGTTTGGAAGATACCCAAAAAAACGTCATTTAGGGCCTCAAAACGGCTCTGGAAGTTTAGGATCCGAAAAACTGTTAAAAACAGTAAATCACCAAAATTGCCAGAAAGTTGTTTTGAGCCAGCTGGAAAAGGTGGGTGACCACCGATATCCAACTATATCACTTGATCCTCCAACATGCATTGCAAGTGTCATCCTGCTGGCCATATGCTCACAATAAGTTTTAGGACAAAGTCTGTTGATTAAGGTTGGTTGTCATTGATGTCAACCCTTGAAGAAAGCCCCATAGCACAAAGGTTTGGGTAATGGACCCAAGATTTTTTAATGTAAATATGACTCATTATTGTCTTTTCATGGTTGATAAGAAGTAAATATGGATGAATTCCAAAGTGGTCCCCTTATGGTGAAAGCCCTCACGGGAAGACGCTTTGCGGAGTAAGAGAACCCATGCTTAATTGTGGAATAATGAGATGAAGGACAATGAATTTGTTAGGGAAAATATCCTATATGGATATTTCTTGTCAATCCATTTCTTGTGGTATGTATAATGTCACATAAATCCTCACAGTTAGAGAGTTATGACCATGTGAAGTTGGAGAACCCAGGTTAGGGTAATGGGCCAAGTTTGTTTGATGGATAACGATATGATTTTTTCTATATTTGAAGGTAATACTATTCTATATGGATAGGACATGTTGTTGATATTGAGAGGGGGGTGAATCAGTATCAGGTACAATTTAAAAACCTTTTTCAACTTATACTTAAACCATTCAATTATATCCAATGAGAAATGAACAATAGTATAAGAGTTACACCAATACACCACAATACACCATGCACAATATATGAGAAATAATTAATAGTTTTTGTTCAAGGGAAGTAATGACTTCCAAAGGTAGCTACAACTTCCAAATGTAAAGGGAGGGATAAACCTTCAAGAGGAAGATACAATCCTCCAATATCAAGAGAGATTTGAAATATCTATCCTTGCCCCTTCCTTCCACCCAAGAATATATGAGAGATAATAAAACTTTACATTAAATCATCACAATCAACCAATCATCACATAGAACCTGATAATGCTTTCTGAGACTTCTTCAATTTCTGCAATTATTCAATTCTTGGAGTACTCTGATCCTGTAGATAATGTTACTCAATGTATTCTCTGAAACTCCTCTAATTTTCACTCCTTG
>ML782089.1:745776-781810 GCA_009831015.1 Picea engelmannii | reverse complement strand
AGGCCATGGATGAAGAATTGGATCAAATAGAGAAAAATGACACTTGGGAATTGGTTCCAAGACCAAAGAATAAGAATGTGATCGGCACAAAATGGGTTTTCAGGAATAAATTGAATGAAGATGGACATGTTACAAGGAAAAAAACTAGATTGGTATGTAAAGGATATGCACAGATTGAAGGAATTGACTTTGAAGAGACATTTTCCCCAGTTTCCAGAATGGAAGCAATCCGTTTACATTTAGTTTATGCATGCTTCAAAAAAGTTAAAGTATATCAGATGGACATAAAATCATCTTTTCTGAATGGGGAGCTTGAAGAAGAAGTCTACATTGAACAACCAGAAGGATTTCAGTTGTCAGAGAATAAATATTATGTATGTAAATTAAAGAAGACCTTGTATGGTCTAAAATAGGCTCCTAGAGCATGGTACTCTAGACTGGATAAGTATCTGCAGCAGGCAGGGTTTACAAAAGGAAGTGCAAACAACAACCTCTACATCAAGGTAAGTCAAGGTAATATTTTATTAATTGAATTTTATGTTGATGATATTATTTTTGGTGGTGATGATGACAGGGTAAGACAGAAATTTGCAAAAGACATGCATAATGAATTTGAAATGTTGTTACTTGGAGAACTATTCTTCTTTCTGGGACTTTAGATACGTCAAAGAAACCAATGAATTTTTATTTCTCAAACCAAGTATATCAGAGAAATCATAAAGAGGTTTGGAATGGAAGATTGCAAACTAGTTATCACTCCCATGCAAACCAGTTGTAAGTTGAGAAAAGATGATGATTTGAAGTCTACATATTAGAGGCAATACAGTTCAATGATTGGCAGCCTACTATATGTGACATTATCCAGACTAGATGTAATGCAAGTAGTTGGACATGTGGCATGATTTCAAGCAGCACCAAAGGAATCACATGTATTAGCAGTAAAGAGGATTTTCGGATATCTTAAAGGAATGGAAGAGTTTGGATTATGGTATCCAAAAGGAAAATATCTATCACTTATTGCCTACACAGATGTAGATTGGGCAGGTTGTATTGATGATCGACGAAGCACTAGTGGAACAATGTTCAACTTAGGTGAGTGTTTGGTATCAAGGCTAAGAAAGAAACAATCATCATTATCTCTATCTACAGTCGAGGAAGAGTATATTGTAACAACAACATGTTGTACACAGGTTCTTTGAATGAAACAAACTTTGACATATATACAATATGACTATGATGAGCCCATTCCAATATATTGTGATAATACAAGTTCCATCAGTATCTCAAAAATCCCGGTGATGCACTCCAAGACGAAGCACATTCCAATCAAGTATCACTTTCTACGGGAACAGGTTGCAGAAAAGAACATCAGAGTTGAGTATGTGGGCACAAAAGAACAAGTGGAAGACATCTTTACAAAACCACTTCCATGGGAAGCCTTTGAATATCTTCGCCAAAGACTTGCATTTATTTATACTCCAAAATGAATTCTTTTTTAATGCTTATCTTATATGTCTTAGATGTACTCGAGGAAGAACCATAAGAGGACAGTTCAGTCAGGGGGAGCAACCCCGGATGGAAAGATACCTTTGCCATTGATGACAAAGGGGGAGAGATTTATTAGATGCAGAGGACAGAGGCATGGTTCTAGGGGGATCAGATTTATCAGATGCAGAGGACAGAGGAAAATTTATTAGATACAGAGGATAGAGGCATGGTTCCAGGGGGAGCATGAGTGATATGATTTCAGTATTGCATCAGAGTATTTCCATCAATGCCAAAGGGGGATATTGTTGATTAAGGTTGGTTTTCATTGATGTCAACCCTTGAAGAAAGCCCCATAGCACAAAGGTTTGGGTAATGGACCCAATATTGTTTTATGTAAAGATGACTCATTATTGTCTTTTCATGGTTGATAAGAAGTAAATATGGATGAACTCCAAAGTGGTCCCCTTATGGTGAAATCCCTCACAGGAAGACGCTTTGTGAAGTAAGAGAACCCATGCTTAATTGTGGAATACTGAGATGAAGGACAATGAATTTGTCAGGGAAAATATCCTATATGGATAGTTCTTGTCATTCCATTTATGGTGGTATGTATAATGTCACATAACTCCTCAGGGTTAGAGAGTTATGACCATGTGAAGTTGGAGAACCCAGGTTTGGGTAATGGACCCAAGTTTGTTTGATGGATACTGATATGATTTTTTATATATTTGAAGGTAATACTATACTAGATGGATAGTACATATCATTCCATTTCTGGTGGTATGTGGAATGTTACATAAATCCTCACAGTTTGAGAGTTATGGCCTTACGAAGTTGGGGGACTCATATATGTCATCTAGACACCCCAAAAGGTCAAAGTAGTCAAAGTGGTTTAAGAGATTTTAAAGGTAAATAATAAAGTGAAGTGATGAGTGTATTATAATTCAAAGTGAATACAAAATAAATTATTTCAATAATAAATTTAATGGAGAAATTAGAAGTGAGTTTACCCTAAAATAAGGAAAGTGGGCCAAGTGACCTAGAAGATGTTTTTAAGGAAGCTACTTGAAGAGTATAAATAAGAGGCAATTCTCTCTCATTTTAATAAAAAATGAGAATATTGAATATATATAGGTGTCTGTGGTAACCAAGGATATCTAAGCTGAAATTCTGAGGGAAGGTGAAGAAAACAAGGCCAAAATGCAAGGAAGGATAAATTCTTTTGATGGTGCTTTCTAAGGTATGTTATTTATAGGTCATCTCACCATTTTCACTATAACTATTTTTCTATAATGACCCAGACTGTGAAATTGCTATGCCATTGAAAAAACATATCTAAGTATCTATGATAAAAAAATTCATCTTTTGGGTCATTGTACTTTTGGAGTTACATGCCGTGGAAAATAGGGTTTGTGGCTAGTCCTGAAACTAGTCAAAACCAAGTGTTTTGGGTAAAAATGTCATAAATTATTCATAACAGATCCAAATTCAGTGAAACAATTATTTTTAGTTAGTGTACAGTCGGTAGTATTTTGTTTCACAGTTTCATATCAATTCAACAAATATAACGTGTGAGGAACGCTCTACAAGGGCGCTCTCTAGAATATGCCAAAATTCAGCAAGGTATGCCATTTGTTCTATAACTCCTTTTCTGAAAGGTTCCAAGTAGTGAAACCTGGAGGAATTGCATAAAACACACTGAAGAACATTGTGTATCAGTTTAAGATATTTTTACATTACAGGTATAAATTTATGATTACTTCAAGTTAGGGTTGTTGACTAATCCAAAACTAGGCATGTGAGACTAAAGAAAAGTTTGATGAAAATGATAGTCTCTTGTTGTTGAAGTTAAGGAAGGTTTGCAGGAATGTGATCATATAAAATAGGTCTATTGCAGTGCTACAAATCAGATTTGGATGATGAAATTGATGAGGGCTTTTGGTTGAGGTACATGTTGAGTACATGGTTGAGACAAGTAGTTGATGAGTTGGCACATACATGAGGTGTATAGTTGATGATGTTGGTACATATTGATGAGTCATAGTTTATGAGTAGTTGACACATGATTGGTACATACTTGGTACATGGTTGGATGCACTTCTTTATGGTATAGGTTGATTACAGGTTATTTGGTACAGGTTGGTGCATGGTGGATGCACTTGTTTATGGTACAGGTTTATTACAGGTTGAGGTACAGGTTGATGTATGGTTGATGCATGGTTCAAATTTATTGGTACATTTTTACAGCAGTATATCTCACAGTGACGGGTTGACAGTGGTTCCATCATTCTATTTCTACTTCAGGGTGGGAGGATGAGGCAAGGACAGGTGGTTGTAGCCAACTTCCGATTGTAGCAGGAGAACATAGGGGGTCCTAACCTCCTTCTAGCTGTAGCTAGAGAATTGAGGAGTTGGAACTTCCCTTAGGTTGTAGCCTGAGAAACTAGGGGGTTGGAGGCTCCTTCCAGTTGCATCTAGAAAACAAAGGAAGTTGGTGCTTCCAATGAATGTAATTCTTCAAGACATATAAGAAAAAGCATTCTGTGGTTTTCTCCCCATTTGGGTTTCCATGTAAAACAATGGTGTACTGTGTATGTGTATGTTTGTTCATTTGTTCATTTCTTTTTTAATCTACAGTTATTGGATGATAATGCTTTATTGATATAACACTTGGATTATATGGTTAAAAAGGATTAAATTTCTCTATTACTGATTCACCCCCTGTCTCATTAATCCAACAAAGTCTTCACAGAGAACGCCCAGGACTGGGATGAGGTGGTGCAGAGGATGGCCAACCAAAATATGACCAGGTTCAAGGACATGAGCATGGATGAACAAATGCAAACAATCAAACAGTTGTCTCAAGAGGCTCTCAGATCCAGGGAAGAAATTAGAGCGGCAAAGACAAGAGAGGTGCAGGGAAGGGGATTTTTCTTGACATGCTAGGCACATACAATGATTTTGCTCTTAATGCAGAGGCACAAAGAGTAATTTATCAACAACAGAATGACCTGGATCTTGTCAATATGACAAGGGTTCCTATCGACAACCCAATCAAAATTCGAGGAGGACCAAGTGACCCAGAGCCAAAACAAATTGAAGAAACCACTAGGTTAGATAACCCTGAAGTTTCAATGCCACAAGTTGGGTCACCAGGGGGGTTTCGGCTTAGACCAAGATAGAGAGGACATCAGGGAGATATCAAAGGTGTCCTAGAGAGGACATCAGGGAGATATAAACATCTATGATGAAGAGGATATATCAAAGGTGTCCTTGGTCACTTTGGTGAAAATCACAGAGGAAACAAAACCCGAGAAAGCATCCACCCTAGGTCCTGATACTCCAAGTTAGAGAAGTCTGCAGAAAAAGTACGAGGTAGAAAGTGCCTGGGATGATGAGACACTCGACACACCAGGTATCCCAATGGACACTTCAAGGGATGAGGTAAGATTGGGTGAAGAAACTCCACAACAGGAAATCGACATCTCGATAGACAATTATCAATTAATTACCAATCCTTCCCCTGATTCATCAATTTTGGCCAGTAGCTTACCTCCCAATGAGAAACAATCAGAGGAAAATCTTTTGGGACATACATAAGAGGTTCAAGAACCCAATCTTGAACAAATACACATAGTCAGAAGCTTGGGAAACATTCTTACTTGGGGAGAGCAACAAATCCCCAAACCTGTGGATGAGGTCGTCGATATACAAGCCATCTACTAGGACCAAAAGAGGAAATATATTATGAAGATAACCACTAAGAAGTAGAGGCTTACTGTAGACAGTTCCATCCTCATCATAACAGATGAAAAGTTGATCAACATGGAGCATGATAAGATGTCTGAGCTCATCGACGCAGGGATGGTGATCACAGATGCCACCCTGGATAGAGCAAGGAAATACAAAGAGGAGTTGGTTGATGTGATAAAGGAGTTGTAACATCTACGCCATTTGGAGAAATACTATCAGGACTCCACAAAGACCACAATGTTCTTGAGAAGCGAGTTCCAAGATGCCTACAATAAATTCATGAGTGAATGGAACATTTTCACTACAGGGATAGTCGATTTCCAAGAAGACACCCTTATGGTGCTAGCAACATGCAAGGACATGAAAATATGGTATGATAAATCCCATCAAGTGGTGGAAAGAATTGATTACATCAACTCATTTCAAGAGGGCCAAGACACCGAAGAGCATGATATTCGGGTACTAAGGGACAACAACATCGACCGTATAAGGAAGTCGATCGAATACTGGGTGAAGATGGACCAATAATATCATGAGGAAATCGAAGAGAAATGGGTTGATTGTGAAAGGAGTTGGACCAATATCAATTGGGTGATGAGAGACATCTGTCTCCTAGAATTTAGCACACCCAAGGACTTTGTCGACTTGCATGACATAGTCAAACTACATGTAGAATAAGACTCATCATGGACTGTGGAGGTAGGAAAGGTGGCAAACAGGGCACCAGGTCAAGTACAACATTTCATGGAGCACTCGATCAAGGCTTAGATAGTGTTACAACAGTTAAGTGCTAAATTAGTCAAGTATCGGTCACTAGCAGTGGAAATAAAGGAGATCCTTTTGGCCCTGATGGACCAACACAGATTCTCATATGCCAATACATGAGAGGAACTCTTCATCAAATGGTCAGAGTATGATAAGAGTCACCCACTCAAGTAGAATCCTTTGATGACTCTTAGAAGAATGAGAGATGAAAGAGCCATGTGGCGATGTTTTTTTTACTTATCTTGCACTTTTGATAGTTATTTTTAGTTAATAATTTGTTATAAATAAGAGGATCGACCTGTTAGAAGAGGTCGATGGTTTTTGCAAAGGCCCTCATTTTTGGAATTGTAAAGAACTATTTCGGAGATACCTTAATTGACAAGTCATGTTTAGGACTTGACACAAGTTTTTGTTTTCATTAAAGGCGTGTGTTATTGGATCATAAGGAGGAATTACTTCTGACTTTATCTCATGAATGGATTTTGTAATGAGTAAGAGTTTTTGAATCTGTTGATAAGTTATCTGATTCAATATTTTTTATAATTCTTGTCTCTAATGATGAAAAAACAATCATTGTGTTAATGTGTTATTAGTGATTAGAGCTAAGGAAACTATTTTTCTTGCCATCATTTTATTGCATGTATGTTCTCTCCCGATAATTGTATCTCAGTCAATAACTGAAACACCAACAAGTTGTTGTATTAGTGCTAGGTTTTTCGTAGGTTTAAGAATCATTGTTTTCATGCTTGGGCACGAGGGTTATCGCAAGATCAACCTTCTTCAGCAGTTAAGTTTTACCCTTTGTTACTCAGTTGGTTTATACCAACACATATCTTGTATCAGACCCACCTATAAGAGAAAATAAAAAAAAGAGAACGTTCAAATTGAAGGAGCATTTTTAGCAAGAAGATATCCTGTAAATCACTACATAAAGCCCATCGATTAATTGGTCGGATCGCGATATATGGAGAACCATTCCACTATCAAATGATGCAGATTCAAATTGAGCCTCAGTGGTGGGTTTAGTTCCTGTTGTTGATTTAAAGGGATTTAGGACCCGTCAACATAATTGGCACTAGAAGGAGGGCCGAAGAATGAATGGATGACAATATTTTTGATATAATATTTCACACAACCTGTAGATTCAAAACAACTCACATGCATGGCTAGTCATTCTCAAGACAACCCACACACACCGAGTACTCCTGAAACAAGTAACTCACCCTAGCAAGAGAAAGAAAATTTATTTCCTGAGATACCTTACGCTCTTCCCCACGAGGATTTGAACCAAATCAGAATAATCACAAGAGCTTACGCCCGACAAATTGGAGCACTACCCTTAGATTTGTTACTTCCTCGAACAAAACAAGTAAGAAAACCAGTGGTCGACACCCCCGACCAGGTATCTGTTCACGCACTGGAAGACCTGATATATTTTGTGCTCACAAAAATGAAACATCCTCTTAATCTAATCCTCAAAACACCAACCAATAACTACTCCAATCTCGACGATGTTTCTAATGAGGATGGGTTTAACTCAGAAAGATTAGTTTCGGAGTCGGATGACATGCAAGATAACAATGAGAATAATGAAGAAAGGGGAAACCCACCTCATAATAATCAATCGTGGTTGGACAGAGATGCTCTAGTAATACCCGAACGAGTACATAACCTTCCACGACATCCAGAAAAGTTACTCCCTAAATTTGACCCTATAACCTTAGGATTTCCTGAAGACCATATCAAAAAATTCATACTAGCTATTAGACTGATGAATGTCCAACATGAAGACGTAGTATGCATGATTGTCCCCTATAGTTTTGAGAATTTGTCCTGCACATGGTATTTTAACTTGCATATAGGGTCCATAACTAGTTGGACAATTTTTTAAAAGGATTTCTAGATAAATTTGCAGAAGAAACCACTACAGGAGCTTTGATGGATGAGTTGTTTTCCATCACCATGAGTTCAAAGGAGAAGGTTAAAGACTTCAATCAATGATCCACCACTATTCTAAAAATAATTCAACCCGAAACTAAACCCACTTAGGAGTTGCAAATCGAAGTATACACTAATGCTCTCCCAGCTTCCATTTTCATGTTTGTGAAGAGGGCTGCCAAAACAACCTTAGTTGATAATTTTGAGGAAGCTAAAACAATAGAATTCCAAATGAAGAGATGTAAAGAAGGCCAATTATGATTAGTTAAGAAGGAAGTTCAAGCTCCTCCCAGGAGAGGACTCCTGTTGACTAGACCCCTAGGGAAACAAACAAAACAAGGTCCCAAAAAAGGAAGTGAAGACATAGAATACCGACAACGCATGGTAAAGAAGTTATCAAATGAAATTATAGACATGAAAAGAAGTGCAGGGGAAGGAAACCAAGGCTAGAGTCCATATAAACCATTTTTTAAAATCGATCCTTCGTTAAAATCAATTGACCCTCCATCATCCAACTTAAACATCAATTTGGGAAATGTAGTGTCTAATTCTTTCAGTACTTATCACCAAGAGAAACATTCTGAAAGAGACTGCCCACAATGGGTGCATGCCATGGATCTGATGGCCAACCAGTTTCTAGATGAGGTTTCCCTTACCAAACAATCAAGCGACTCATCTATGAATATTGTTGATCAGGAAGAAGTTGATCCACCAGAAGAAACAACTATGTTGATATTGGACCCTGTCCTGCCAATGCCTTCCAATGATCTATTTTTGGTTCAAGAACCACCCGATGAGGTCTTGGATGTGAAAACGCGAAGTAGGGGTCAATTGTCTCAAATGACCTTACTACTGCCCAAACATCGAGAGGAAAACCAATGTCTGATCACCCTAAAGAACCTTTTGTCTCCCAAAGAAATCCTATAAACATCCATACCCGAGAATTCCCCAAGCTAGACTACAATATAGTAGAATATTTGAAAAAATTGAAGACAAATATATCGTTCATGGACATGTGTAGAATCCCTCAACAAAAGGACTTTCTGTTACAAGCATTGAAGTTAGTAGAAAATCCTACAACGAGCATTGACCAAGGAGAAAATCCATCCCTCTCAGATCTAAAAAATAAACCAACTATGAACGCTTTCTCTGAAGATAAAAAAGGAAATCCTTTTGTCCCACCATTCCTCTTGACATTTGAAGTCTTCAACAAAAACCTCCATAATTGTTTGGTTGACTCAGTGGCATCCTCTAATGTTATGCCACTATCTATATGCAATAAATTAAAGAAAACCCCTCTAAAAAGTGATAAACATGTGATACAACTAGACAATACCCAAGTGAAAGTTATGGGAGAACTCAAGGATGTCATGATCAGGATGGCGACACCCCTGAAATTTGTTCAAGTGATTGGCATCATTGTAGTAGATATCCCATAAGCTTATGGATTGCTACTTAGTCGAGATTGGTATGAGAATTTAAATGGATACTTTAGTACAAACTGGGATCACCTTTGGTTGCCATTAAAGAGACACACAAATATGATCATGATCGATAGGGAAAGATATATAAAACATACTATCACTGACCTAGAAACCCTCAACGAACCCTCTTCAACAGATTTTCTCGTGCTAGGAAATTATTCTTGGGATTCCGATTTTGGGAATTTCTCCCCCCTCTCATCTGATGTCCCTCTTACTCAAAACTCCGAAATGAATTTTCAATAAGATTTGCCGACGACGATAGAGGAAACCCTCTTATGTCAGGAACCTGTGTTAAAACACACATAACAGATAGGAGGAAAGGAGGAAAGTGGTAGGAAAAAAGAAATTGATGGTTTTCTCTCACAAATTTGGACCTTATACTTTGATGGATCTAAATCTCAAGAAGGTTCAGGGGTAGGGTGTATCCTCATTGATCCAAAAGGTAAATAGAATTTTGTGTCCTGCAGACTAGAATTTGAGTGCACAAACAACAACGTTGAGTATGAAGCTCTAGTACAAGTGCTAAAGAAATCCATCGACTTAAATGTTAAAGAAGTAAAGGTTTTTGGAGATTCTGAGATCATTATTAGGCAAGTAAGGAACACTATACATTGCAACTCTCCCCACCTGAGGAATTGCCAACAGGAAGTGCACAGACTAATAGAACATTTTGAAGCCTTCAACATTACAACAATCCCTAGAACAAAGAACACTCTTGTTGATTCCCTGGCCATTGTTGCCTCAAGGCTATCCCATCTAGAAGACTATGAAGACTCCCGGTTCACTGTGTAACTAATCTACAAATCGTCAGTGCCCACCAATATTTCTAATTGGCAGGTCTCTGAAGGAGATGAACAGACCATACAAATTTTAACCAATCAAGATAATTTTAAATATCTGGCTATTGACGATGAAGTATTTCAGGAGCGATTAGTAAAACTTGACCCCCATGTACAAAATCCTTAAATAGATCAATCAACTGAAAAACCAAGGTCTCACATGATACTGAAAGGAGTAGCCAATTTAGAAAATATTTTTGACTTAAGGGAAAGATTAAAAGGGTCAAAAAACACAAAGACAGGGAATTCTTGTCCCATGTACGAGAGTATAAATCTAGGGACCCTGGAAAACCCCAAGAATATAAATCTTGGCAAGACGGTATCTAAACAAGAAAGGAAGTCTTATCTCAAACTTTTCAGACAATATCAAGATGTTTTTGCATGGTCCTACCGAGATCTGAAAACTTATGATACTCGTATCATTCAACACACAATATCGTTAAAGCCCAAAGTGAAACTCTTCCAACAAAAGATCCGAAAGTACCACCCATCCCTGGAGCCTCTAATGTGTCAGGATTTAAATAAATTACTAGATGCTAAGATTATCTTTCAGGTTAGACTCTCTGCATGGGTAGAAAATTTGGTTCTTGTGAGGAAAACATCTGGGTAGATATGTTTGTGTGTGTATTTTAGGAACCTCAACAAAGAATCATAAAAGGACAACTACCCAGTCCCACAGATAGAGAAACTCTTGTAGTCCGTGTCTGGTTCTGAGATTGTTTCTCTGCTGGATAGTTTTTCAGGTTACAACCAAGTTCTAGTTTAAGAGGAAGATTGTTTGAAAACTACCTTCCGAACCAAGTGGGGAACCTTTGCTTGTAAATGCACGCCCTTTGGGTTAATCAATGCAAGGGAAAAATTCCAAAGGGCCATGGGCGTAGCGTTTTGGGGACTAATCAACAAATGCGTAGTAGTTTATTTGGATGACATGGTTGTGTATTCAA
This sequence comes from Picea engelmannii, assembly GCA_009831015.1. Classification (NCBI taxonomy): domain Eukaryota; kingdom Viridiplantae; phylum Streptophyta; class Pinopsida; order Pinales; family Pinaceae; genus Picea; species Picea engelmannii. The sequence continues at coordinate 770,599 of ML782089.1, read as the reverse complement.
AGAAAAAAGAATATCACATCCAACACTTAAACCATATTTTCGAATGGTGTAGGATATATGGTATATCCTTAAACCCTAAGAAAACATTCTTTGGTGTCGAGGAAGGTAAACTACTAGGTCATATTATATCTCAAGCATGAATTCACAGTCGTCCCACTCCAACCTATGGTCGTCTCTAGGCCATTAGGACAATGGGAGTTATATATCATAGGAGAAATTACACCAAGTTATTCAAAACAACATAGATACATAATGACTGCCACAGACTATTTCATGAGATGGGCAGAGGCCATCCCTTTGACTCATGTAAAAGAAAAGGTGGCGATCCAATTCATAGAACTACATCTGATTACAAGGTTCGGTATGCCTTCCATCATTTTTTTTTATATTGTCACTTACTTTTCTTCCACCTTATTAACATATTTTTCTTTATACAAAGGAATCATAATCAAATACTCTGCAAACTACTATCCACAGGAGAACAGAGTGGCATAATCAACCAATAAGAACCCAGTGATGATATTAAAGAAAAAAGTTGCAAACAACCAGATGAATTGGCACAGTTTAGTTCATAATTCCTTATGGGCTGATAGAATAACACCCAATGAAGCTATAGGGAATTCCCCATACTTTCTGGTATACAAAAAAGAATCCATTCTCCCGAATGGGCTATATCTTCCATCTCTTCAACTTGCTCATAATTCTAGAGGACAACCCTCATCAGTTATACAACAAAGGATTGATACCATCTTCATGTTGGAAGAAGAAAGGGAGAAAGAAAAACAAAAGTTCATAGCTCATCAAGAGATATTTAAAAGGTGGTTTGATAAGCATAAGTCCAAAGAGATTTTTTTTGAAGTAGGAGACTTAGTCCTAAAATGGGACTGAGAAAATGAGTCGAAGGGAAAACATTCAAAGTTTCAGAATATATGGCTCAGACCTTTTCAGGTAGCTGAGAAAATTGGGATAAGTACATATTGGTTTCAAAATCTAAGGGGGGAACCTGATGCCCTCCCGGTGAATGGCCAGGCCCTAAAACAATATTTATGTTAAAAAAAAGAAATGTGTGTGTGTTTTCATGATATTTTGTTTTTAGGTAGGTTGATTGTGAAGTTATTCATTTTTTTCTTCTTCTTGTTATAGTACATTCTTCTCTTTTGAAGTTTTTGTTTAGCAAGGTCTTGGTTAACCTTGTTTCATGCGATATGATGAACTTTTTTCTTGACTCATGCTTACATACAACACAAGAAGCAATGGGAGACTTGCGGTTATTTTGAAGGAGTTTTGTATCAAACCTGTGCAAAGAAACAAACTTGGAAAAGTGATGAAGTGTCCACCTAGTGGTCTGGTAAAACCTGAAGGGAAAGGATGTAAGTTGGAAAGGACTACATGTACCTCAAGACATATCTAGCAAAAATTCACCTTAACTATCTTATTTTTACAAATAATAGACGTCCTCCTCTCCCACCCGCTCAGGGAATTATGCCAAAATAAAATCAATTATAAAAAATGAGTGCAAAGTAGGAGAGGGTATGCAAATAACTTCATCGGGGCTATGGACGCTCGCTGTCAGCGAATCAAGGTCTATGACATTGGGGTGACTCTGCCGGGGCTATGGACGCTCGCTGCTAGTGGAGAAAAATCATAGAAAGTGAATGATGATAACTAAAATGCTTGGTGCCAGTGAATGATTTAATCAAATCATGTAAAAAGAGGGCATGGGTCATGGTTACAGGAAACGAAGGTGTAATAAAGGTTGAAACCCCACAGGCAGGCCCAAATTTCACCAACCAGGGAATTTCAAACGCAAGGATAAAAGATGCTCTGATAAAAACCAGTTAAGTTCTTAACCAGATTTTGCATTAGCTAAGCCTGAGGTAGGAAGAAAGATTCTTCTTTCTCCCAGTAAGTCGCCATTTGTTGAGCACTCAACACACCCTAAAAAGCCTTATCAATTTTTTCACTTTTTGGGTACCACTTGGTCTTTTGCACTGTCTGACTCGATTTCATTTTGGGAAATGTTTTTTTTTTGTTTGTTTGCATGAATCTCATCACCTATTTAGGTTTGTATGAACTTAAGAAACCCCGTGACTAAAAGATCTTAACACCTGAATTCAGAATCGACAGTCAAACACTGCACCTAATGCGCTCAGGATCGCGTTGAAAATAATTCAAGTAAATGAACCACTTAGAAAAAAACAGTCGTCGAGCGTCGATCTTCATCCACATAAACATAAGAGATAGTCAATCCCCTTCGGCATCGGTAAAATACGAGGAGTACAGACGTTAACAAAGGATGAAAATAAATCGTCGATAGCCAATGTCTGATGCCCTTTATCAGGATCGGGGAAAATCTAGAAGGATCATAAAAAAAAAATTGACCACGATAAATTTATCCCCGATCGTCGATCCTCGATGCATTTTTAGCATCGATACTTTTTCGAGGGAGCCGATCCAAGAGAACTTGGGTAGGTTTATCACTAATCGTCGAGCTTGACACTTTTTTGGCATCGTCAAGATAGTGTTCTCTTTTAGAACGAATATCTTAAGGAAAGCATCGACTCCGATTAATACGAGCGAATTAAGTCACTGGTCACAAATGCCACGTGTCTTTACCAGGTAAGAGGGTCATATGGTCTAATTCTATCTCTAGTCATTCTTGGTTCCCTAGGTCCTAGTCACACCTCTGAGTCAGATTTGTTGCATCAACACTGTATGGTAAGATCGATCGGCGTCAGAGATTTTGCAGGAGGATATCAACGAAAAATGTTCATAGCACAATCCCGACCCCTAATCCACCCACTGAAAGAGGGACATGTAGATGAGTTTTCAACATTAGATATGATCTAATTTTGGACATTTAAGGAGGTAATTAATACCCAATTCTGCATTAGTTTCTACCTCGTGTGCCAATTAAAAAAACTTTTTTGAAATTGCCGATAGAACACATCCCCACCCTCACCTTTTCCATCAACCCATGATGAATTCAAGTTCTAACTCCTCTAAATATTTGATGAAAGATTTATTGAAATTTCACTCATGACCCAAATTGAATGGCTGACGCAACACGGTAAGATATTCCCTATTTAAATTTTTTGAACCGTTGTGAACAAATTCATTTTGCGAGTAAGAGAATTCCAGAGCGCCCGAAGGAGAAAAATGATGAACTCAAAGACTGTACTGACCCCCGTGATTATCAAAAATTAGGTTTAACAAGCTTCAAAGGTATGTATCCAAGTTTGTCAATTTGTTGGTTATAATTTATATCTGTTCATCCAGTTTTTACACAGTCTCTAAACTCTTCTCAAGTTGCAAGAACAATGCCACCGATAAATACAACCACCAGACACTCGTCGAGAGAACCAAAGCTAAAATAACCAGAGACATATGAAAGTTATTCTCCAGGGACCGTGAGGTAATTGGAGTACACCCTTAGGTCAGAGCCTATCATCAAGACAAGAACAAAGAAAGTTTTCATCCAGCCTCCGACATTTGATGATACAGAGGCAAGCACCAGATCCAAGGTAGTGCTCCCATAATGGGGGGATCTCTTCAACAGGATTAGCAGAGAAGAATACATAGAGTATATCCCACACAATGACCCAAATGTAAGGGCGCTCGATGACGAGGTGTTCCCCAATATACGAAAGTTGTATTTAAACATGGTGGCAAGAAAAAACCCTATTTTCCCCTCCATAGAGGTCCTAAAGTGGCTCATCGACCACACGGATAGGCATAATTTTTTTATTAACGATGAAAATGGTGCGTGCATTAGAGTTTTCCTCCCAATAGAGGCCCATAACTACTACAAGATCAGGAACCCAAAGGAACATCTCAACATAGAATTTGTGGTGAAGTTCTATGAATTCCACAACACCAGTCGATTGATGGACTCATGGTGGAGGGAAGACAATAAATTCACCAATCGAAGAAATTGATGGTATGGGGCAATCAACCTGAGGGAGACATACATCTATTTGATGGCTCTCATTTGTCAGATATATGGAGAAAATGATTGCTCCAAGTTTTCAGAAGCATGGATGCCTTTGTCATACACAGTTGCAATTTTCAGGAGCATTTTCAATTGGGGAGCAATAATCTCCAAACAACTGAGCATTTGTGTGAAACAGGCTCAGACATCGAAGGAAGGAGAGGCACCAACTTTCTACATGGCCTCGTACCTGCTTGATCTCATGTGCGCTAGGAACTTCTTCGTTGTCATGAATCTGAGCTAGCATGTTGCAGAGCTCCCGGTCCACGTCTACTTCAGCGTGCTATGGGAAAACATGTACAAGAAATCTTACTCCCTCATTTGCGATGAATTCATAACCTATATTTATTTTATTCTTTTTAATAAGGAATTCCCAAGGCTATCGACAATAACCAAGAAAATTATAGCCAAGGTAGGAAATTGGTACTTGGACAAGAGCGCAACCTACATTAGGGTGTTCGGGGCCACTAGAGCACCACATATCCTACCAGCTCATGTCCTAGACTGGCTAATCATGGGATAAATGTTTTATGAGATCATCATGCAGGGCTATAATGCCACATTGATCAAAGACAAGAAACAAGCCTTCATACCCTATGGTTCTTATGTGGGGTTCTATCTGGTAAAGTATATTGCTCAATCCAAACAAGAAGGGATGAGAAAACTTGAATTTAGGTTCCCAATAGGATGATTCCACAAGAATGAACCTAAAGGACTGGTCCTCCAACATGCGTCACAAGTGTCATCCTGCTGGCCATATTCTCACGATAAGTTTGAGGACGAAGTCTTCAAAGAGAATGCCCAGGACTGGGATGAGGTGGTGCAGAGGATGGCCAACCCAGATATGACCAGGTTCAAGGCCATGAATGTGGATGAACAGGTGGAAACAATAGAACAGTAGTCTCAAGAGGCCCTCAGATCTAGGGAATAAATTAGAGCGGTAGAGACAACATAGGTGCAGGGAAGGGGATTGTTCTTGAAACCATAAGAATAGACAAGGGGTCTGTGCTTAATGGTAGAGGAATAAAGAGTAATTGATCAAATAAAAAATGACCTGGACCTCATAAATATGACAAGGTTTCCTGTTGACAACCCAATCGAAATCCGAGGAGGACCAGGTGACCTAGAGCTGATACAAATTGAAGAAATCATTGGGTTAGATAACCATGAATTTTCAATGCCTCAGGTCGGGTCACGAGGGGATGTTTCGAATTGGCCCGAGATAGCAAGGAAATCATGGAGAGTAAGTACACCAAATCCCCTGTTCGATCTAATAATGATCTATGATGATGAGAAGATATTTGAGGTGTCCTTGGTCACTCCAGTGAAAATAATAAAGGAAACAGAACTTGCGAAAGCATCTGCCCCGTGTCATGATGCTCCAAGTCAGATAAGTCTGTAGAATGAGTATGAGGTAGAAATTTCCTTGGAAGACAAGACAATCGACACACCGGGGATCCCAATGGATAGCTCGAGGGATGAGCTAGGATTGGGTGAAAAAGGGGAAGAAACTCCACAGTAGGAAATCGACATCTCGACAGCCGATTATAAACTAAGTACAGAGCCTGCCCCATGATTCATCAATATTGGACAGTACTTTAGCTCCCAATGAGAAACAACCAAAGGCCAAACTTTCAGGACATACAAAAAATGTTCAAGAACCCAGTCTTGAACATATATACATAGTCAGGAGCCTAGGAAACATTCTTACTTGGGGAGAGAAAAAAATCCCTGAACCTGTGGATGAGTTCGCTGATATACAAGCCATAGCCTACGACCGAAAGAGGAAATCCATCATGAAGAGAACCACAAAGAAGAGGAGGCTTACTCTGGACAGTTCCATTCTCATCGCCATGGAGGAAAAGTTGATCAGCACGAAGCATGCCAAGACGTCTGAGCTCATCGACGCAGGGATGGCGATCACAGATGCCACCTTGGATAGAGCAAGAAAACATGAAGTGGATCTGGTCATTGTGCTAAAGGAGTTGGAGAATCTGCGCCATTTGGTGAAATACTATCAGGACTCCACACATGCCATAGTGTTCTTGAGAAACGAGTTCCAAGATGCCTACAGTAAATTCATGAGTAAGCGACACCTTTTCACTGCAAGGATAGCCAATTTCTAGGAACACACGCTTATGTCATTGGCAACATGCAAGGACATGGAAATATGGTATTAGAAAACACACCAAGCAGTGGATAGAATTGATTACATCATCGCGGTTCAAGAGGGTTGAGACGTCAAAGAGTACGACATTCAGGTACTAAGGGACAACAACATCGACTGTATAAGGAAGTCGGTCGAATACTGGGTGAATATGGCCCAAGAACCTCATCATGAGATCCAATAGAAATGGTTCGATTGTGAAAGGATTTGGACCAAGATCAATTGGGCGATGAAAGACATTGGAATCCCAGAATACAACACACTCGAGGACTTTGTCGACTTGCATGACATAGTCAAACTACATGCAGAACAAGACTCATTGTGGGCTATGGAGATAGAAAAGGTGGCGACCACGATGCTAGGTCAAGTACAACAGTTCATGGAGCACCCAATCAAGTCTCAAATAGTGTTAAAGAAGTTAAGTGCTAAAGTAGTCAAGTATCGGGCATGGGCAGTGGAAATAAAGGAGATCCTTTCGGCCCCTATGGACCAACATAGATTCCCGTGTTCCAACACATGCGAGGAATTCTTCGTCAAATGGTCGGAGTATGAGAAGTGTCATCCACTCAAGTAAAACCATTTGATGACTCTTAGAAGACTGAGAGATGAAAGCGCCATATAGCGATGTTTTGTTTTACTTAGCTTGCACTTTTGATAGTTATTTTTAGTTAATAATTTGTTATAAATAAGAGGATCGACTTGTTAGAAGGGGTCGATGGTTTTTGCAAAGACCCTCATTTTTGGAATTTTAAAGAACTATTTCGGAGCTACCTTAATTGAGAAGTCTTGTTTAGGACCTGAGACAAGTTTTTGTTTTCATCAAAGGCGTGTGTGATTGGATCATAAGGAAGAATTACTTCTTACTTTATCTCATGAATGTATGTTGTAATGAGTAAGAGTTTCTGAATCTATTGATAATTTATTTGATTCAATATTTTTTATAATTCTTGTCTCTAATGATGAAAAACAAATCATTGTGTTAATGAAAAGTGTCAAGTTGGAATAAATTACCACTAAAGAAAATGTTGTAGATATTTTTACCAAACCCCTTCCTAGAGACAAATTTGAATATCTCCTAAAAATGTTTGGAGTCATATCCCTTTCATCCCACTAGTAAAGGGAAGCACAAGATCAAGGGGAGAAACCCTTTTCCATTGATGTCAAAAGGGGAGAAATTGCATACAGAGGAAGAATTGTAGAAAGGGGGAGTATCAAAATTGGCTAAGGGTTTTCATCAATGACAAAGGGGGAGATTTTTGGAAATATTGTTGTCATTTATTTCAAAGATAGGGGGATCATATAGATTTCCAAGATAAATATTACAAGCCTACATATGCTGAAGACAAATATTGCAAGATGGATATTGTTGAAAGAATTACTTTTGGATTTTTGATGGCTAGTTTGGATACCCTATCTTTGAGGGAAGTTTTACCCTACATACCTATCTCAAATGGGAGCACAATTTATATTTTTAGAAATCTTATTCCAAGACCTTTCCAATGGTATATGGAATTACCTATAAATCTCTAGGAATGAGGAGATATGAATTTTTCCATTCGACAACCTAGCCATAAAATTGAGGTCGACTCAGCCAATCTTTACAGGTCAGCCTTGAAAGTGGGAAAATAATTTCTATAAAAACATGAAATAATTTTTCATTTGGAGGGAAAACAAGAAAGAGATCAAGTTTGAGGTGTGCATAAGTGATATAAGGTGTACTAAAGGTGTTGGGGTGTATTTTCGGGATCCAAATGTGTGCAAGAGAAGTCTAAGGGATTTTATTGTGGTCTTTATTTTTCTCAAGGCGTGCTATGAAGGACTGAAGGTCTGTGATGATGTCGTGTGCACTATTCTAAGGTTGTGATGTTGTCATCAATGGATGTTTCCTTTATTGGATGTTTTCATCAATAGATGTTTCCATCAGTGGATGCTTCAATCAGTGGATGTTTCCATCAGTGGATGTTATTGTTTGTGATTACATTTTCAGAGTGATGTTATGTGGCTCACTAGAAGGATACATGTGACTAAGGTTTGAAGGATTTTATGTGGAATGAAGCATGCAAGTGAAGTCAAAGGTACTCTATGTATGAATATATTAGATTGGTGTCTAAACATATCTTGTTGAGTTGGTGCTCAAGTGAGGGATTGGTGTCTCCATCATGTTGGTGCTTACAAAATTTTTACAGTAGGTCAGTGCCTACAAGTGTTGTTGAGTTGGTGCTTGTTGACATCGAGGGATTAATGAGCCCCCAACACCAATATCTCGACCTCTCGTGGGGCTAGGTGGGAAGAGACGGGAATGTCACCTTGGATGGAGGCCAATTGATTCATGGATCAGGACTTTGTGGAATAACTCATGGAAAGTGGTAAGTATGAGGGGTTTTGGTCTTGTTGTATAATCGAAAGGGACATAAGAAAATTGAAAAAATTAAAAATGCTAAAAGATTGAAGAACTAAAAAAAATGGCATAGACATGTGCAGGAGGCTAAACCCAAGGGTAGCACTAAACATCCATGACATGTGTATGCAAGAGCTCTCTAAAATGGCGGGGATGAAGAAATGGAAAGAAGGAAGAATGGGAAGGACAATATGTCTGCTTCAAGCAAGGGTATCATGCTCTGTAAGCATGTTATAAGAGAATCACGGGTTTTTGGAAAACAATTAAGCAATATTGTTCAACTGCAAGCTTGTTGTCTCCAAAATAAAAAGGTTAATCAATTTATCATAATATGCAGAACCCTTTCTTAATCAGTGATTATTGTTCAAGCATGTCCTACTTCTAAAAGAAAAGAGAAAATGAGCATGCAATCAAAAGAAAAAAGAAAAAGTGAGGGACAAAACTTAAATTAAACTAAAGAAATTAAAACCCAATTTACCCTTCCCCCCTTTTATTTATTTATGTACAGAAGGAAAAAAAATTCTTGGACTCATATAGGATGAAATTTTTCATAGAGAAATGCATCGACTACTTTATATGAATGATTAATGAATTGAAAGACGATGCATAAAGAGTGTTTATCACATTTCCAATCAACAAATGCATGTGGCAAGGGTAATGGACCTGTCAAGATCCAAAAAAGGTAATCACCATGTTGTAGGACCTGCCAACTAACAAGATAGGATTTAGGCTTGATTTTGTAAACATGAGCATCAATAGCATTAGAATTATGGTTAGAATTTTCAATATCGCAGATGAACTCTTCAAGCATCACAAGGTCATCATCTACAATCTCTTGATCGGGAAAATAACTATCATGCTCCGAAAGAGAAAATAAAGAATTCAAATGCATAGGAATGTCTTTGACTTTATCATCATCAAACGAAATCATGTGGGGAGAGATATGTATATCATAATTAAATTCCCCAACCTCTTTTAATTGAAACAATGAGTTTGGGAAAGAATTATGCAATGTAAAATCTTGATTATCCTTAGGGGGATCTTCAAAAGAGGACTCATCGCCTGTATCAATAAAATCATAAGAACCCTCATCATCTTGATTTTACCCTTCATAAGTGACATCATTAAATTGAAAATTTTCATAAAGAGGGTAGAGAAGGTCGAAATCAACGTCTTCTTTTGTAAAATCAAATTCATAATTATATGCACATGAATGAAAGATTCAGGATGATATGTGATCTTGAGGCTGGGTTTGCTTCTTAGGTTCGAGAATAGTATTTGAAATCTCGAAGGTTGGTTGATCATTAAGCATCATTATATGATCATGAACCTCTTCACATCCAATATTTTCATCACAGATGATAAGAGTATCATGATTAGACCCTAAAGAAGAAGGCTCCAAAGATCTCTCAAGGTAGGGATGATTTGAATATTGATATTCAAGGAAGAACATGTGATCTTGCAAATACTTGATGATGGGGATTAAGAAAGACAAATATTTTTGGGAATCGAAAACACAAAAGGAGAAACCTGTTCTTCGGGATTGCTCCTTGAAATCAAGGCAAGTGATTAAAGCTAGCTCCAAATATTGAACATTCTTTTCTTCCAACCACCGTGAGTAAAGAGGTGGTAAAATATCATAATAATGTAAAAGGGAATCCAATTGGTAGGGAGAATATTAGTAGGAATGCAATTATACAACTTGATAAACCTAATATTAAAAGCGTGAATACTTTCATTATCCTTCATATGAAAATGATTAAATCTCTTAAGATGTTCATAAGGGTTATCAAAGTGCCCAAAAGTAGATGTAAACCAATAAGAAACTTAAGACCATGTAGAGATGCATTCATCAGGTAGTTTGGAAAATAATGAAGCAACATTACCCTGAAGGGAATTGATAAATAAGAGCATGCAATTATCATTATCATTGAACCAAAGGATGGTACAAGCATTGGAAAATGCATGAAGGTGTTCTTCCACTGTAATAGCTACAGTCCCTAGGAAAAAAGGTAAATGTTGCTTGAATTTGTTAGGCAAGGGATTAACCAGGTGAGAAAACTTCAAGGGGTTAGGCACAAACCATGGGGAATTATTTAGGTCCTCTTCAAACTCAAAACTACCATACTTGTGAATGACATTCATAGGGTTAGTAGTTGAAACCACGGGATTACCACCACCAAACAAGCTTCCAATCAGTTGAGACATTGAGGTCTAGAAAAGTTAAAAGTAAGTCTGAAAGAATTAAAAAAAAATTGGAAATAACCTGTTCAGCACTCAACACACACTAAAAACCTTATCAAATTTTTCACTTTTTGAGTACCACTTGGTCTTCTTCACTATCTGACTCGATTTCATTTTTATAAATGTTTTGTCTTTGTTTGTTTTAATGAATCTCATTACCTATTCATATTTGTTTGAACTTATGAAACTTCATGACTAAAAGACCTTAACACTTGAATTAAGAATCGACATCCAAACATTGCACCTAACGCACTTAGTTTTGGTGTCGGAAATAATTCAATAAAGTAAAGGAACCACTCAGAAAACAATAGTCGTCAAGCGCCAATCTTCATCGGCATCAACAAAAGGCATTTTTGGTTTGTGTAAGTTTTTCACATAAAGGTTCGAGAGATAGCCGATCCCCTTCGACATAGATAAAATACGAGGACAGACATTAACGAAGGATGAAAATAAATTGTTCATAGCCGATGCCCGATGCACTTTAATGGGATAGGGGGAAATCCAAAAGGATCATAACAAACATTTTGACCATGATAAATTTATCCCCGATCTTCGATCCCCGATGTGTTTTCGGCATCAGGACATTTTCGAGGGAGTCGATCCGAGAGCGCTTGGGTAGGTTTATCATCAATCACCGATCCTTGACACTTTTTCAGAATCAACAAGTTAGGGTTTGTTTTTAGAACGAATAGATTAAGGAAACTCCTGAATTTGATTAATATAAGCGAATTAAGTCATTGTTCGTGAATGCCATGTGTCTTTACCAGGTAAGAGGGTTGTATGGTCTAGTTCTATCTCAACTCATTCTTGGTTCCCTAGGTCCTAGTCACACCTCCGAGTCTATTTTTCTGCGTCAACACTGTACCATAAGATCAATCGGTGTTAGAGATTTTGCAGGAGGATATCAACGAAATTTTTTCATAGAACAATCCAGACCCCTGATCCACCCATTGAAAGAGAGACACGACATGACATTTTCAACATTAGATACGATCGGATTTTGGACATTTAAGGAGCTAATCAATACCCAATCCCGCATTAGTTTCTACCTCATGATCCAATTAAAACAACATTTTTGAAATCACCGATAGAACACATCACCACCCGTGCCTCCGCTGTCAACCCACGATGAATTCAAGTTCTAACTCCTCTAAAGATTCAGCGACAGATTTATTGGAATTTCACTCATGACCCGAATTGAATGGCTGATGCGACATGGTAAGATATTCCCTGTTTAAATCTCTTGAACCATTGTGAACAAATTCATTCTGTGTTTAAGATAATTCTAGATCATCCGAAGGAGAAAAACGATCAACTCAAAGACTATATTGACCCCCACGATTATAAAAAATCAGGTTTAACAAGCTTAAGAGGTATGTATCCAAGTCTGTCAATTCACTGGTTATAACTTATATGTGTTCGTCCAGTTTTTACACAGTCTCTAAACTCTTCTCAAGTTGTAGGAACAATGCCACTGAGAAATCCAGCCACCAAACATTCACCGAGAGAACCAAAGCTAAAAGAACCAAAGACATGCGAAGGTTATTCTCTAGGGACCACAAGGCAATTGGAATATGCCCCTAGGCCGGAGCCTATCATCAAGACAAGAAAAAAGAAAGTTTTCATCCAGCCTCCGACCTTTGGAGATACAGAGGAAAGAACTGGATCCAAGGTAGTTCTCCCATAGTGGAGGGATCTCTTCAACGGGATTAACAGAGAAGAATACCTAGAGTATATCCCACACAACAACTCTGATGTAAGGGCACTCGATGACCAAGTGTTCCCCAACATCCGATGGTCGTATTTACACATGGTGGTGAGAAAAACCTTTGTTTTCCCTTGCATAGAGGTCCTGAAGTGTCTCATCGACCACACAGATGGGAAAACATGTTTTATTAGTGATGAGAATGGCAGGTGCATAGGATTTTTCCTCCCAACAAAGGTCCATAAATACTACAAGCTCAGGAACCCAAAGGAGCAGCTCAACATGGACTTCATGGTGAAGTTCTATGAATTCCATGACACCATCTGGTTGTTGGCCTCATGGTGGAGGGAAGACAAAAAATTCACCAATTGGAGCAATGGATGGTACAGGACAATCAACCTAAGGGATATATATATCTATTTGATGGCTCCCATCTGCTGGCTATACGAAGAAAAGGATCGCTCCAAGTTTTCGGAAGCATGGATTCCTTTGGCATACACAGTTGCAATCATCGAGAGTGGTTTCAACTGGGGAGGAATAATATCCAAACAACTGAGCCTTTGTTTGCAATAGGCTTAGACGCTGAAGGAAGGAGAGGTACCAACTTTCTACATGGCCTCATACCTACTCAATGTCATGTTCACTAGGAACGTATTTGTTGGCATGAACCTGAGATGGCTTGTTGCAGAGCTCCCAGTCCACGTCTACTTCAGCGTGCTATGCGGAAACAAGTACAATAAATCTTACTCCAACAAGCTTGTAAATTTTTCAAGCTTGCTAGAATGGTGGCGACTTATCTCTGAGAAGAGATGTGACAGTTGTGCTCATTCACAGGAACATGATTACAATGAGGCTTTGAAGGAATTTTTACAATAAATAGGAGTGTCAAAAACCTTAGACATCCAAAAACCTAACCCTAGGAGAGGAAGCACCAAAAGTCATGTGGGCCTCATTTGGGTAAGTTAGTACATCAACTTCCCAGGGTTGTAACTTTTGCATACGATCTTTGTTTTAAGCGTACGATGTCCCGTTGGAAATATCTATCGAAGCACTACAATTTATTCCAATTGGAAGATACCCAAAAAAATGATTTTTAGGGCCTCAAAACAACTCCGGAAGTTTAGGACCCGAAAAACTGCTAAAAATAGTAAATTACCAAAATTGCCAAAAAGTTGTTTTGAGCCAGCTGGAAATGGTGGGTGGAAACCTATATACACCTGGATCAATCCTCCTTCCTTAGGAAGTAATGGTCTCCATTTTATTGATTTCCCCCATCAGATGAGGAAATTTCAGTTGAATTTGGCCTTAGGTGAGCCATTTTCCTTGGTGCGGGAGTTGTCCTGCTTTGACGACTCAATAAAAATGGATCCTTTACTGTTGAGTTCCCTTGATCTGTGTGTCCACAATATGGTCACTAGATTCCTATTGTATGCAGTCAGGGTTGAGATTTATTGGTGTCAGTTGTTCTGTTACATCTGAGTTGTCCAATAATGGTGGGAAATAAGGTCTAAGGAGGTCCACATTAAACACTGGGTGCAGGCCAAGGAAAGGAGGAATGTTGAGATCAAAATAATTATCCCCCACAACCTTGGTGATGGTGTATGACCCATAACGGAGTGGGTGAATCTTTCAATGGGTTCCTTTAAGGTGTTCTTTCTGTGAGTGCAACCAAACTTTGTCACCCACCTAAAACTTATGTGGCACCCGATGTTGATCGTGGTGCTGCTTGTACTTGTCATTGGACTTATGTAGGCTATCCTGAACCTATTGGCAGATGTGTTGGATCTGATCAATGAACCGAGTGGCTTTGTCATCTTCCGTTGGAACAGGAGATGAGTTAGCTTTGGTGAATGCAAGGGGAAGTGAAACATCTATGGGACCCAATGGTTGGAATCCCAACCCCACCTAAAGGGGATGTGGTCGATTGAGCTATGAAGGGCTCGATTGTAGCTATGTTGGACATAGGATAGACTCTCATCCCATATGTGAGGGTTCTTGGAATTATACATGTGCAGAATGTGGATGATCATTCAATTTACGACCTCAGTTTGGCCATCTATATGGGGGTGGAAGGTCATGGATTTGGTGAACTTGGTGTCCAGCAGTGACTAGAGGCTCGACTAGAATGTGCTAAGAAAATGACTGTCCCGATCTGAGACAATGGTTTGTGGTATTCCAAAATATACCCAGACTCGTTAAAAGAAGAGCTTGGTAGTGGCTTCTATTGTGATGCTCTTCTTGCAGGCAACCAAAATCACCATCTTAGAAAAATGATCAACAACCACAAAAACACAGTCATTTCTCCGCTTGGTGGATGGGAGGCCCGACATGTAGTCCATTGAGATGGTTCCCATGGAATATCGAGAGTAGGAAGAGGGGTGTATAGGCCCTGCTGCTTAGTGATTGATTTGGCAATAGTGCAGGCAGTGCAGGACCTGATATACTTGCTGACCTCCTGTCGAAGTTTTGGCTAGAAGAAATGTTTCTGTAGAATCACCACTGTCTTTTCAAGGAAGTGTCATTCCACCCCACTATAGTGGGATTCCCAGATCAACTTCACTCTCTCTCTTGATGGAACATAGATATGGCCTAGACGACACAACAACCCATCCCGAAGATGGAAATTATCGACAACTGCGTTTGCACCCAACATTTGGTAGGTGGTGGTGAATACTGGGTCTATCTCATAGAGTTGGATCCATCCAGAGGTCTCATGGCTACAAGAGCCTAGCATCATGGTGAGTGCCATGACTAGCGGTCTATTGAGGAAATCGATGACACGGTTGGTGCTTCCTGTTTTATACTTGATGTTGAGGTGGAATTGTTGTAAGTATGTGGACCACTTTTGATGGAGGTAATTTTGTAATTTTCATTGTGTCTGCATGAACTGCAATGGCTTATGATCAGTGTGGATGTCTATCTCCTTCCCAAGAATGTAATGTTTCCACTGGAGGAAGGCTTGCACAATGGAGTACATTTATTTGTCGTAAGTAGGGTACTTACAAACAACATCTGATAGTGTCTCACTATGATAGGCCATGGGGTGACCATGCTGAGTGAGAAAAATACCCACAACATAGTTTGAAGCATCTATCTTGATATCAAAGGGTTTTTGCAGGTCTGGTAGAGAAAGTACTGGGGCTGAGCACAAGCATTGCTTCAAATCATCGAACTCTTGTTGTTGGGACTGGACCCACGCAATTTTTTCCCTACCACCACCCCTGGTTATTTGGCTGAGGGCCCATGCAATATGGGAGAATACCAACATGAACCTGTGGTAGAAATTGGCAAGGCCCAAGAAGATTCGAAGTTTAGTGAGTGTGGTTGCGGCTAGCCAATCACGGATGACTTGGATCATGGCTAGATCCACATGTACGCCATGCTAATCAATGATGTATCCCAGGTAATGGACCCTATCCATGTCGAAGGAGAATTTTTCCAAGTTGGTGTACATCTTGTGCTACCACAGGGTGTGCAGAACCTGCTGAATATGTTGCAAGTGTTCTTCCCAAGACCTATTGTAAATGAGAATGTCATCCAGATACACCACTAAAAAATTATTGGTGAATGGTCACAAGATATGTTCCATCATGCTCATGAAAGTGTCTGGAGAATTTGTCAAACCAAAGGGAATGGCCAACCATTCAAAAAGGCCTTCCTTTGACTTGAAGGTGGTCTTCCATACATTTGTTTGTTCTATCAGGACGTGGTGGTAGCTTGACTTCAGATCAATCTTACTAAAGTATTTGGTCCCCGTGAGTTGATCAAGGAGGTTGTTGATTTAGGGAATTGGGTACCCGTTTCTGATTTTATTCAGGGCCTGGTAATCAATGCAGAGTCCCCATGTTCCATATTTATTCTATACCAGCATGATTGGTCTCCCACAAGGTGATGAGATGGGATGGATGTGCCCCTTGTGGAATAGTTCTTGGATCTGTCTCTTGATCTCCTCATTCTCTAACATAGAGCGATAATAGACTGGCCCATTGGTAGTGGTGGGTCAGGGGTTAGATCGTTGGGGTGCTTCACCTGGCAATGCAGAGGTACCCCGATAGGTGAGGAGAATATATCCAATTATTATTCGATGACCTTATCTACTTGCTTCTGCTGTGTGGAGAGGTCGACCATAGAGACCCTAGATGTGGTCGTGATCTTTCACTCATTCCAAGAGAGAATCATGAAGAAGACAAACTTCCCCATATGAGAGATGACCTTCTTGCATTTCTTGGCAGAGATCAAGGAAATATCACTAGGTGGGACTACCTTGGGTTGAGTCTGGTATCTTGTACAATTTCCTGTTCAAAGTAATAATAACACCATGAGGCCTAGGCTCATATACAACATGATGTTTCCATAAATAAGGTTAGCCTAAAAGAACATCACAAACTTCGAGAGGAGAAACATCACACAATACATCGTCTTTGAAGGGCTTGATGTCATACGACAATCGACACTGTTTGATGATGTAGAGATTGCTTCCTTGGTGGAGCCATCCAATGGTGTAGGGTTATGGGTGTGACATCGGTTGGGCCAGCCACTTGACAACCTATACTGAGATGAGGTTCTTATGGCTACCTATATCAATGATGAAGTGTAGTGGGGTGCATTTTACCCACATATGTGAATGGAAGAGCCACTCTCCTTCTTTTGGCTCGTCTGGTTCACTAGGTTGGAGCTTAGTGGTAGCAAAGATGGCACCGGGTTTCACGTCAATGAGCTGTCTTCCCCTTTCTAGTTCTGACTTAGAGTTAGAACCCACATATGATTTAGAGTTTTTCACTTCAACTGCCAGTGACTGCTTTGAGCGGCAGTCAAAAGTGTTATGCCAAGGGCTCTTATGGAAGTCACACCACTTCCAATTATCTTTCTTTGTCTTTCCAGTGTCTTTATTTTCTTGTGGCTTGGACTGGTTGTACTGATATTTTCCATCTTTGATTCTCCTTTTTTCTATGGGTTGGGGCAACCCTTTCCTAGATTTTGCTGTGAGGGGTTCCCAGGCCCAAATTGCCACATCTTTTGTTTGAGCTTCTACTCGATTTTGACGGTATATCAGTAGGCCGTGCCCAAGGATGAGATGTCCATATATTCCATTTTAGTCTAGATGTATCTATGCGGAGCACCATGATACTTGAGCACTAGATGTCACTCTGAATATTTGATACCCAACTTGGTGCGCAAGGTATGGAAAATATTTGTGAACTGTGGCACTACATGGTCTCTTTCTTGCCACAGTGTGGTCCATTTGGTATACAAGTCGTCATAACTTCCAACATGGTAGTATTGTTCCTTAATAACATCCTTGAAGGATTCCCAGGTGGTCTTGACTATAAATAATGACGGATCCTCTGTTTCCTTTTGCTCACAGAAAGTTTCCCACCAATATTTGACGTGGGGAATGAATTTCAGGAGCGCAAAAGTAATCTTTTATCTATTCGAAAAGTTATGGACAAAAAAATATCCTTCTAGTACATTCGACCACATGTCTACACCATTTGCGTCTATCTGACCTTCAAATATAGGAATATCGAAGTTAATTTGTACCTTGAAGGGGGTGGTGCCTCTGCTTGAAGAAGATGCATCGCCTATTGGTAACTGTCAAAGGATTTACACGAAACTATCGATCATATCATTCCTCTGTTGCATGAGGGATTTCTCAAGCAACATTTTGAAAGGATCTCCTATATCATCATCTTTATTTCTCCTGCCATGAGAGGTTTATTGGGTGTGTGAGAGATTTAGTCCTCAAGATAAACAAGCTTGAGACCCAATTATTTGTACTATGACCTCGTTGGGGACATGCATTAAAACGACAAGGAGCAGACCGCTCTGATACCACTGATCCGAATTTTATGAGCAAAACAAAATGACTATATATTATTAATAGATGCTTAACATAGAATAACATAGATACAATAAAATTGGTTTTCTATTCAATAAGGAAATAAGATGAAACTGTAAAATGCAGTGGAAAACAAGCTTGTTGGAATGGTGGTGGCTTATCTCTCAGAGGAGAAGTGATGACTGCGATAATTTGTAAGAAGATGATTACAATGAGGCTCTGAAGGCCTTTTTACAAAAAACAGGAGTATCAAAAACCCTATACATCAAAAAACCTAACCTTAGGAGATGACACGCCAAAATTCATGTGGGCCCCATTTGGGTAAGTCAGTACATCAATTTCCCGAGGTCGTAGATTTTGCATACGATCTTCGTTTTAGGCGTATGATAGCCCGTTGGAAAGATAAAAGGAGAGTGACACAAGAAAAATAGGGAGTCGCAGGACCCCTGAGAGAAAAATAAGATCGAGGAGTGGTAGCAGACATCATCGTCACTCCCCAAAGCATTCCAGTAGGGAATCTCATAGTAGTTCAAGCCTGTCCCCTACCAGAAAACACCAAAGATATGGAGTGGATGAATTGAAGGGAGAGATCAACAAGATCAAGCCTCCAATGTTCGATGGAGAACATAATAAGGAGGAAGATTCTGAAACTTGGTTGCTTGGCATGAGGAAATATTTCCAACTGCAATTATTCCGCTCATGCAGAAGGAAGAATTGCGATGTATCAATTGAAAGGAAAAACATCCATGTGGTGGGATCAGTTTGTGCAGGTGCAACACATCAGAGAGAAAGATGTCACTTGGAAGGATTTCAAGGGGTATTTCGAGAAGAAATACCTGACTAAAAGATACTATGACATAAAGATGAAGGAGTTCTTCGAACTCAAGATAGGCAACATGACCATTGATGAATACGAATGAAGGTTTTTGGAACTATTGAAGTATGGTCCATTCATCAAAGATGAGGCTGTCAAGATTCAGAGATATCTGAGTGGACTGCCACCTTCCATTAGTGACAAGATCCAGTATGATGATCCCAATACTATGGAAGAAACAATAAGAAGGGAAAAATGCTTGTATGAATAGCAAAGAGAAAGACCTACTTTTCAGAAGGCTTGGGATGATCAGAAGAAGTTCAGGAAAGAGAAGAGGAAGAAGGGAAACAAGACTCCCTTTTTCAGAAACATTCCTCAGTGACAATTATCCCGTAGAGAGCCCAGGAAGGCTTAAGTGGGTGAGCAAATGCCAAGACCACCACCTATGGAGTGTTGGGGTTGTAAAGGAAACCATAGGTACAGAGACTTTCCCCCACAGAAAACATAAAGGGAGAACCATACACAATGTTCAACAAGCTAAAACAGTGGAGGATATGGGTAATAGAATGACAAGGATCTACACAGCCCTGGACAACAAGCAAGCAGAATTTCAATCGCACATGATTGAAGTGGAAGGTATGATTAACAACTGACCATTCATTATTTTAATCGATTCAAAGGCTAGCCATAGTTATGTAGATCCTAGGGTGGTGGAAAGTTTTCATTTATCAAGAAGCAAACATAAAAAGTCTTGGTTAGTACAGTTGGCTACAGGAACCAAGAGGAAAGTCATTGAGTTGGTGAAGTCCTATCCTGTGGACATGAAAGGACTGAGCACGAAGGCTGAATTGAATATTCTGCCTTTAGGCTCTTATGACTGTTTAATTGGAATGGACTGGTTGGAACAACACCATGCCCTCCTGGACTATCATAACAAGAGGTTTACATGCCTGGATGAGGAGGGGAATTGGAAAACAGTCCAAGGAATTCTTAGAGTTGTGGTTGTTAGAGAAATCTCAGCCATGCAGTCGAAGAAGTGCTACAAAAAAGGCTGTCAGTTATTTGCAGCTCGTGTGGAGGAAGCATCCATAGATGAAGTCTCAAGGATTGGAGACCATGTGGTACTCACAAAGTTCAAGGACGTATTTCAGGAGGTACTTGGACTACCTCCAAAGAGAGATATCGATTTTCCTATAAAGTTGATGCCTGGAGCAGCTCCAGTGTCGAAAGCTCCTTATAGAATGAGTAGGCCAGAGCTTAAAGAGTTGCAATTGCAGCTTGAAGAGCTTCTAAAAAAGGGGTACATTCGCCCCAGTGTGTCACTTTGGGGTGCCCCAGTCCTGTTCGTGAAGAAGAAGGATGGGACGTTGAGGCTGTGCATTGATTTCCGATAGTTGAACAAGGTAACTGTCAAGAACAAGTATCCTCTACCGAGGATCGATGATCTTTTCGATCAGTTGAAGGGTGTGAAAATATTTTCAAAGATAGACCTCAAATCATAATATCACCAGGTAATAAATCACTAGGTAAGAATAAAGGATGAGGACATCAGTAAGACCGCCTTTAGAACAAGATATGGTTATTACGAGTTCACAGTGGTTCCGTTTGGACTATCAAATGCACCTGTTGTTTTTATGTGCTTGATGAATGGTGTATTCAGAGACTATTTAGACAAGTTTTTCATAGTCTTCCTAGATGACATATTGGTGTATTCCAAGTCAGAGGAAGAGCATGAAAAATACCTGAGACTGGTGCTGCAAGTGTTGAGAGCACACCAACTGTATGCCAAATTGAGAAAATGCTCATTTTATCAAAGGCAGATCCATTACTTGGGGCATATTATTTTCGAAGAAGGGATCACTGTGGATCCTGAAAAGGTTGAGGCCATTTGAGAATGGTCAACGCCAAGGAATGTGGTAGAAGTCAGATCCTTTATGGGTCTAGCGGGATATTACAAAAGATTTATAGCAGGGTTCTCAAAGATAGCTCATCCTATCACTTCCTTGCAAAGGAAGGAGAAAAAGTTTCAGTGGACTGAAGAGTGTGAGAATAGTTTCCAACGATTGAAGCAATTGTTAACCAACACTCCAATCTTGAGGATTTCAGATCCAAATGTGGATTTCGTGGTGTGCACAGATGCATGTAAGGAAGGGTTGGGAGGAGTTCTCAGCCAAGATGGATTCGTAATCTGTTATGAGTCCAAGAAGCTGAAAGAGCATGAAAAGAATTATTCCACTCATGATTTGGAGCTGGCAGCAATCGTCCACGCTCTGAGGAAATGGAGACATTAACTCATGGGAAGGAGATTCGAATTGAGAACAGACCACAACAATCTGAAATATTTGTTTGATCAATCGACTTTAAACGCTAGACAAAGTAGGTAGTTGGAGTTTCTGTGTGAATATGACTTTGATATCAAGCATATCAAAGGAAAGGAAAATAAGGTGGTTGATGCACTCAACAGAAAGGTGTACAAATTACATGCTACAACCATTAGCATGTACATGACTGATATCAAGGGTAGAATATTGGAAGCTGCAAATGCTGATTTGCAGTACAAAGACTTATTAGCAAAGCTACAGTAGTGTGAGAGACCACATAAAAAGGAAAGTTACACCTTGGAAGATGATGAATTGCTTATGTATAAAAACAGAGTGTATATACCCAATGTCCAAGAATTGAAACTTATGATTCTAAAAGAAATGCATAACGTGACTTATGTTGGACACCCTGGATATCAAAAGATTGTGGCAATAGTCAAAAGACATTACTTTTGGTTGGGTATGAAGAGGGAGATCGCTTAATACATCGCCAGATGTATGGAGTGCCAGAAAGTCAAGGATGAGCATAGGAACCCAGCAGGGTTGTTGTAGCCTTTGCCCATTCCTGAGTGGAAGTGGGAAGTGGTGACCATGGATTTTATTATAGGATTTCCCAGAACAAGAAAGAAGCATGATTTGATCATGGTTGCGGTGGACAAACTTACAAAAGCTACCCATTTTATTCCACTGAAAACCACTCACAAGGCAGTAGATGTTGTTGATATCTTCTTAAAAGAAGTGTCACGCTTGTACGGAATTCCTAAAACGATTGTGTCTGATAAGGACCCAAAATTCACCTCAAATTTCTGGAAAGGACTGTTCAAAGGATTCGAAACGAATCTGAATTTTAGTACAACATATCATCTCGATTCTGATGGACAGACAGAGAGGGTGAATAGAGTAATATAAGACATGCTGAGAATGTATGTGATGGACAAACCATCAAGATGGGAAGACTACCTGCATTTGGTAGAATTCACCTACAATAATGGGTATCATGCATCGTTGAAGATGAGCCCATTTGAAGCACTTTATGGAAGAAAGTGCAACACTCCAGTGAGCTGGGATAATCCAGCTGACAGAGAAATAGTTGGGCCAGAGATGCTCAAAGAGATGGAGGACCAAATAATAAAAAATAAACAGAATTTGAAAGCTGCCCAGGACAGACAGAAAAGTTATGCTGATAAGAAAATAACCCACAAAGAATTCAAAGTGGGTGATCATGCTTTCCTGAAACTGAAAACTAACATGAGTTCCTTGAAGTTGGGAAGTTGCTTCAAGTTGGCAGCAAGATTTTGTGGGCCATTTGAAATCCTGGAAAGGATTGGGCCAGTTGCATACATGCTTGCTTTACCTGCATCTATGACTGTACATAATGTATTTCATGTTTCATTGCTTAAGAAATAAATACCTGATGCTAATCATGTTATCGACTGGAATGTGATTCAGGTCGAACCAGAAGGTGTCTTGCAAGTGCATCATATGCGCATATTGGACAGGAAAATAAAATAGCTCCAGAATTGAGCTATAAAGCTTGTAAAGGTCTAGTGGACCTGGTACGGTCCTAAGGACGCAACATGGGAGCATGAAGATGTTATGCGGGTAGAGTACCCACATCTTTTTGAAAATTTTAAAAAACTTGCAGATACTATGTAAAGTTGCATTGAGGACAGTGCATAAATAAGAGGAGGGGGATTGTAATGTCCCCAAGGCCGAGCCCAGTTGTAAATCTTCTTTATGAAATGGATTGTAAATATGTTTTATAGGATGGTGAGCCAATTTTATACAAGTTGGTGGGCTTATGTGAATGTTAGGCCAGAGAGCCTAAGGTTTGAAGGCCAAGAGCCTGATTTTGTACATGTATCAATGCAGAACATTAATAAAATATAAACACCACCACGTACAGACCAACCATGATGAATGAGTGATGGGGGACTAAGATTCAACAGAGTGGGCAAGGGATTAGGGGATGGAAGGTGGGAAGAAGGGCTAAGTGTTGAGCTTAGGGGCTTAAGTCTTTGGGAATAATATTTTAATACTATTCCAAAAATACCATGTGAGTAATATGTTTTTATCCTAGGTTCTCTTGGAATGACATGTGACTTCCAAATGGTGGGAGGAACGTACACTGATGGAAGAATGAAGATTCACGGGTGACAAGTGTCAACCCAAGCCCATGCAAATAAAATGACTAAGATGAGTCGTGGTAGGGGGCCCTTCCCCATTCGACCTAACTGGCTGAGCGTGAACCGGTCTGACCTCTGCAAGAGACCTCGTACATCTTCTGAACCATACATCCCCAGAACCAGAAGCCCGTGTTGATTTCTGGAAAAATTCGATGCATCCTCTGTTTGAGTAGATCAAGCCTGTGTGTGGAGTCTCTTTCCTAAATCCATAACCGTGAGACCATCCTGTCATTGTTGAGCCTGTTTGGAAAGCCCGTGACTATTTTCCCCGTTGGCTGTTGTGGTCACGTAGTGATGGATTGTGTGTGGCTTGTTGGCCAGTTTATACAACACTCACTCCAGGTGAGAGAGGTGGTTGAAGTTGGAAGAACAGGTTACTGGGCCTATGAGTGACTCTCTACAGGTGAGAGAGTGCACCGAGGAAGGAGAGAACTCCTGGAAGGAACCCTGTAGCTGCCACAAAGCTCACAGACTTCTGGTCCAGTCTGTTGTTGAAACCCAAGGCAAAGGAGGTTAGCAACCGAAGGACTGTCTAGGTGACAGAGAAGGTGTATACTCCTAGGGTGGAATAGGCATGTGGGGAAGGAGAGTCTGTGGGAAGTGGGCATAAGTGGTTCCTGGGAGAGAATTCCTTCCTTGTGACTGTGTGTTTTCTCTATAACCTCAGCCTAGCCTAGGATCCCTTGCCTTGGGGGTGAATCTTAGTCCTGGCTCGGGGGTGACCCACTAGTGAGCTTGATGAGCAATGTGGTATAAGGCTGGGAGGTTCGTGGAAGGCTTGTGCCTGGTTGGTGGAATTATGTGGTATACCTAGGGAGGTAATATGGAGTACCTAGGGAGGTACCCAATGGGAATGTAGTTATGTGTTATTAGTGGAAGTCATTTAATATATGGGAATGTGGTCATTCAATGTAAGGTGGACTAGGTCCACTGTATTAATAAAGGCCCACTATGGTAGTTGGATGTAATAAATGTGAGAATGCTCTCTAGAAGGTTCCTAGGAGATAAGGAGAGTTATATAAAGAAGTCTAGGCAATGTAATGAAACATAGTGAAGAATATTGTGATTGTACAAGCAAGGATTGCTTGAGGATTTTTATCCTTCCATAAGGATTAATATATGGTGTTACCCTACCTCAAGGGTTTTCTCTATTTCTTG
>ML782089.1:714642-743618 GCA_009831015.1 Picea engelmannii | reverse complement strand
CACTATATTAATAAAGGCCCACTATGGTAGTTGGATGTAATAAATGTGAGAAGGCTCTCTAGAAGGTTCCTAGGAGATAGGGAGAGTTATATAAAGAAGTCTAGGCAATGTAATGAAACATAGTGAAGAATATTGTGATTGTACAAGCAAGGATTGCTTGAGGAGTTTTATCCTTCCATAAGGATTAATATATGGTGTTACCCTACCTCAAGGGTTTTCTCTATTTCTTGTGTTCATGTTATGGTGAATGGTTTATGGTTTATTCTTGGTATTATTGAAGTGTATTTGCAGATCTGGTTTAGGTACTTAACAAATTACCACCATTTCAAAGATAAGTACCAGATGATGTTTTAATTACTTTTCTGCATGTCTGTGTATTATATTTATCATGTATTATGTTGTGCAAATGATTTAATGTTAAATCCATTGATTACTTATAATAGCAGTAATTATTATGGCTACTCTGAGTTTATATGTGGTTAATTTTCTTAAATCCATGTCTTATATATAGAAGTAAGTATGAGATTGTTATTCCACAAAGTAGCGCCTGCCCGACCCAGAATGGGGGTGTTACAGTTTGGTATCAGAGCGTTACAGTATGAAAGGGTATTACACCAGGACTGGGACGAGGTGGTGCAGAGGATGTCCAACCCAAATATGACCAGGTTCAAGGCCATGAGCATGGATGAACAAGTGGAAACAATAGAACAGTAGTCTCAAGAGGCCCTCAGATCTAGGGAAGAAACTAGAGTGGCAGAGACAACATAGGTGCAGGGAAGGGGATTGTTCTTAAAACCATAACAATAGACAAGGGGTTTGTGCTTAATGGTAGAGGCACAAAGAGTAATTGATCAACTGCAAAATGACCCAAACCTCATAAATATGACAAGGGTTCCTTCCGACAACCCAATCGAAAGATGGGGAGGACCAAGTGACCCAGAGCGGATACAAATTGAAGAAATCACCGGGTTAGATAACCCTGAATTTTCAACGCCACAGGTCGGGTCACGAGGGAACATTTTGACTTGGCCTGAGATAGCGAGGAAATCATGGAGAGTAAGTACACCAAATCCCCTATTTGATCTAATAACCATCTACGACGATGAGGAGAAATTAGAGGTGTCCTTGGTCACTTCGGTGAAAAAAACAGAGGAAACAGAACTTGCAAAAGCATCTGCCTCGAGTCCCAATGCTCCAAGTCATAGCAGTCTATAGAATGAGTACGAGGTAGAAATTTCCTTGGACGACGAGACACTCGACACACCGGGGATCCCAATGGCAGGGATGATTTTAAGGATGGAAATTTATTTTAAAATGTATAAACCTTGGCGAATCTTATTAATCCTTCATATTCCAATTATAAATGTTTGGCGATATTTTTGTAAAAATATTCAAATTTCTAAGGATTTTATATAGTTTTTATAAAGTTTTGGTGATTTTTAAGGTAAAATAATTTAATTCTATAGAATTTGGGTGAATTATGTTTAAAATAATGAACCTCTTTTTTGGAAAAACCATCGAAAATTAGCCCATGAGTGAAATTTAGCCCCTAATGGATAGCTTGAGGTATGAGCTAGGATTGGGTGAACGAGGGGAAGAAACGCCACAGTAGGAAATCGACATCTCGATAGCCGATTATAAAGTAAGTACAGAGCCTACCCCATGATTCATCAATATTGGATAGTACTTTAGCTCCCAATGAGAAACAACCAGAGGCCAAACTTTCGGGACATACAAAAGAGGTTAAAGAACCCAGTCTTGAACATATATACACAGTCGGAAGCCTGGGAAACACTCTTAATTGGGGAGAGAAACAAATATATGAACCTGTGGATGAGGTCGTCGATATACAAGCCATCGCCTATGACCAAAAGAGGAAAGCCATCATGAAGACAACCACTAAAAAGAGGAGGCTTACTCTGGACAGTTCCATTCTCATCACCATAGACGAAATGTTGATCAGCACGAAGCATGCCAAAACGTCTAAGCTCATCGACGTAGGGATGGCGATCAAAGATGCCACCTTAGACAGATCAAGAAAATATGAAGAGGATATGGTCATTGTGCTAAATGAGTTGAAGCATCTGCGCCATTTGGAAAAATACTATCAGGACTCCACACATGCCACAGTGTTCTTGAGAAATGAGTTCCAGGATGCCTACAGTAAATTCATGAGTAAGCGACACTTTTTCACTGCAGGGATAGCCAATTTCTAGGAAGACACTCTTATGGCACTGACAACATGCAAGGAAATTGAAATATGGTATTAGAAAACACACCAAGCAGTGGAAAGAATTGATTACATTAGCGTGGTTCAAGAGGGTCGAGACATCGAAGAGCACGCCATTTGGGTACTAAGGGACAACAACATTGACCGTATAAGGAAGTCAGTTGAATACTGGGTGAAGATGGCCCAAGAACCTCATCATGAGATCCAAAATAAATGGGTTGATTGCGAAAGGAGTTGGACCAAGATCAATCGGGCGATGAGAGACATCGGTCTCCCAGAATTCGACACACCCGAGGACTTTGTCGACTTGCATGACATAGTAAAACTACATGCAGAAAAAGACTCATCGTGGACTGTGGAGATAGAAAAGGTGGCGAACACGACGCTGGGTCAAGTACAACAGTTCATGGAGCACCTGATCAAGGCTCAGACAATGTTACAGAAGTTAAGTGCTAAATTAGTCAAGTATCGGGCACGGGCAGTGGAAATAAAGGAGATCCTTTCGGCCCCGATGGACCAACACAGATTCCTGTGTTCCAACACATGCGAGGAACTCTTCGTCAAATGGTCGAAGTATGAGAAGAGTCATCCACTCAAGTAAAACCATTTGATGACTCTTAGAATACTGAGATATGAAAGTGTCATATGGTGATGTTTTTTTTTACTTAGCTTGCACTTTTGATAGTTATTTTTAGTTAATAATTTGTTATAAATAAGAGGATCGACTTGTTAGAAGGGGTCGATGGTTTTTGCAAAGACCCTCATTTTTGGAATTGTAAAGAACTATTTCAGAGCTACCTTAATTGAGAAGTCTTGTTTAGGACCTGAGACAAGTTTTTGTTTTCATCAAAGGCGTATGTGATTGGATCATAAGGAAGAATTACTTTTGACTTTATCTCATGAATGTATGTTGTAATGAGTAAGAGTTTCTGAATCTGTTGATAATTTATTTGATTCAATATTTTTTATAATTCTTGTCTCTAATGATGAAAAACAAATCGATGTGTTATTGTGTGATTAGTGATTAGATCTAAGGAAACTATTTTTCTTGCCATCATTTTATTTCATGTATGTTCTCTCCCGATAATTGTATCTCAGTCAATAATTGAATCACCATCAAGTTGTTGTATTAGTACTAGTCTTGTCCTAGGTGTAAGATTCATTGTCTGCATGCTTGAGCACAAGGGTTATCCTGAGCTCAACCTTCTTCAATAGTTTTTTGGATGAAGCAGACATTGAAGTATATCAAGGTAGAATATGGTCATCCAATCTCAATCATCTGCGATAACACAAGTGCAATCAACATTTGAAAGAATCCTATTATGCACTCAAAGACGAAGCACATTCCAATCAAATACCACTTCCTAAAAGAACAAGTAGCCAAGAAAAGTGTCAAGTTAGAATAAATTACCACCAAAGAACATGTTGTAGATATTTTTACCAAACCCCTTCCTAGAGACAAATTTGAATATCTCCTAAAAATGTTGGGAGTCATATCCCTTTCATATCACCAGTAACGAGAAGCACAAGCTCAAGGGGAGAAACCCTTTTCCATTGATGTCAAAGGGGGAGAAATTGCATATAGAGGATGAATTGCAGAAAGGGGGAGTATCAAAATTGACTAAGGGTTTTCATCAATGACAAAGGGGGAGATTTTTGGAAATATTGTTGTCATTTATTTCAAAGATAGGGGGATCATATAGATTTCCAAGATAAATATTACAAGCCTACATATGTCCAAGACAAATATTGCAAGATGTATATTGTTGAAAGCATCACTTTTGGATTTTTGATGGCTAGTTTGGATACCCTATCTTGGAGGGAATTTTTACCCTACATACCTATCTCAAATGGGAGCACAATTTATATGTTTAGAAATCTTATTCAGAGACCTTTCCAATGGCATATGGAATTCCCTATAACTCCCTAGGAATGAGGAGATGTGAATTTTTCCATCTGATAACCCAGCCATAACATTGAGGTTGACTTAGCCAATCTTTATAGGTTGGCCTTGGAAGTGGGAAAATAATTTCTATAAAAACATGAAATAATTTTTCATTTGGAGGGAAACCAAGAAAGAGATCAAGTCTGAGGTGTGCATAAGTGATCTAAGGTGTACTAAATGTGTTGGGGTGTCTTTCCAGGATCCAAAGGTGTGCAAGAGAAGTCTAGGGGATTTTATTGGGGTCTTTATTGTTCTCAAGGTGCGCTATGAAGGACTGAAGGTCTGTGATGATGTTGTGTGTACTATTCTAAGGTTGTGATGTTTTCATCAATGGATGTTTCCTTTAGTGGATGTTTTGATCAGTAGATGTAGCCATCAGTGGATGCTTCAATCAGTGGATGTTTCCATCAGTGGATGTTTCCATCAGTGGATGTTGTTATTTGTGATTACATTTTTAGAATGATGTTATGTGGCTCACTAGAAGGATACATGTGACTAAGGTTTGAAGGATTTTATGTGGAATGAAGCATGCAAGTGAAGTCAAAAGTACTCTATGTATGAATATATTGGATTGGTGTCTAAACATATCTTGTTGAGTTGGTGCTCAAGTGAGGGATTGGTGTCTCCATCAGGTTGGTGCTTACAAATATTGTTACAATAGGTCAGTGCCTACAAGTGTTGTTGAGTTGGTGCTTGTTGACGTCGAGGGATTAATGAGTCCCCAACACCAATATCTCGACCTCCCGTGGGGCTAGGTGGGAAGAGATGAGAATGTCACCCTAGTTTTAGAACCCCAACACCAAAACACATTAGACTCTAAGCTAAGTATCCTATAACCTAAATCCCAAGCATGAGTTCCTTTGTCTTGTACTTTTCAATATTTTAATTTTTTATGTATTTTATATTTTATAATTTTTATACTTTTAACCTTTATAATGTTTATTCATTTTGTAAATAAAGTTAGAAGAAAGTTAATACAAAAATGAACTATCTACCAAAAGATAAACAAAGGTTTAAAGAAATGTTAATAATAATAAATATTAGCTTATAGTACAACAAGATTAATGAGTGAATAAAAGAAAACGAAGTGTTAAAAGGTAAATAACAAAAGTGAATTAGTTGTCATATTTTTGTTCATTTATTTGTCTTTAATATATTTTTGTTAAAGAAATAAAATAATAAAAAAAAAAGATTGTGAATGGAATTAAAGAAAGAATTTACACTTTTATGAAGTAAAATAAAAGATTTTATTTTATTTTTCTTTAAAAACCCACATGAAATAACAAGAAAATAAAATATAAACAATATCTAGAAAGAGAAAAACGATCTTTATTCATAAAATTTTCATATATTCCTCAGACTCTTGGAGCTTTCACACCTCTGTGAAGGTTTGGACCCTGAGTTAAACTCTAACTATTCAAGATGGTTTCCTCACTCATATGAGAATAGCCAAGTACAAAAGATTAATAATGAAGAAAGACATGCTTGAACAATGGCCAATAAAGCTTCAAGGTATTCATCTGCACATGAGAAAAATTGGTCAGCCATGAGAACATAGACAAATTGCAACAGACTTCAAACAAATGAACAAGTTACCTCAATGAAGCCATCAACTTCCATTGCTAAGTCTTTCTTGGTACTCTACGAGCCACCCCTACTATGCACAACCCGTCAAATCCCAAAAAGAAATAAATAAAGTATAAATGATGAAATATCAGAATAATTACTCTCTCACGCTCCTTGCATACCTCTCATGATTTTTGCTCCCCTTTTAATTTTCTTTATTTTCTGCAATGAAGCTCTTATTAACGCTTTTACAACCATAAGTGCAACAATAGTTGATGTGGTATGAAAGGTGTGTTGTTTTCCCCCATAATTTCCAAACATAGTCGAATTGAGTAAACAGGAGAGAAAGACATAATGCTGACGGCGCCTTGTTTAGTTTGGCGAGTTTAGTTTTACAACCTTCCAATGCATTGGCTATAAAACACATTACTCACTCCAATGACTTTATAACGTTTTGTTGAGCCTTAGAACTCAAATATTAGATTTTCACTACTTTAACTAGATCAATCCATTTCCACGTCATAGTTATTTCTTTCTCAAAAATCGCGGCCTTCAAGAGACCATTGTATATGATGAGTAATGATTTCAAAAAAGATAAATAGTAAAGCGGTCATATGGCAATCATGAAATGATTTAAAAATATATTTTACTTTTTGAAGACTTCACATGGAGTGGTAGTAAGCTCATCACTAAAAGGATAAGTCATAATATAAAAAGAAGAAACGTGGTATGGACTCTTAAAGTCATAATTAAAGTATGGAGAGTGAGACATGAGTTAAATCTTAAAAAGGGACATGTAAACATATAAGAGTTTTATGTTTGGAAAATTTTGAAATGGATTTAGTTGGCTTCGAAATCTTATTCACTTTTTTTTCTAATTCAAATGCTATATATGTAAGGTGGTGTATTGAGAAAGAGTGATATATAAGGAAACTAATACATGTTGTGTTAATGTATGAAAATAGGACTACACTAATAATGTGAGTGAGGAAATGAATATTATTAGTAATAAGTCAAGTGCTTAATTTTCTCAGGAATATTGCGTCAATTTTCACAAGAGTGGGTGAAATTTTGTGCAAGCTTTTTGATTTAAGGGGAGACTAACAATGCTTTCTGGTGTCTCCAGTAGGTTGGTGCCCACATCTTGATTATTTAGTGTTTAGCTAAGGAGATTGGTGTCTCTAGTAGGTTGGTGCCTACAAACATTTATAAAGATAAGTTTATGGTTTTCTCCCAATTGGGTTTCGATATTAAACTTTGTGCATTATGATTTGAGTTTATATGTGATTATTGTTTCTTGGTTAATGAATGGTTAAATAAAGTAAAAAGTATATTATATTGATTCACTGCCCCCTCCCCTTCCCAGTATAAGAATAAGTTCAACCAAAATTTAATGGGGATGTGTGTAACATCAATAGCTTACAAATAAAAATGATGAGAAGATATAATAATCATTGAAATCAATATTTTAAATGGGGGAAAGAGAATGCAAAAAAATTGTACTAATGAGAAGTGGAGAAGAAATTTACACAAAATAACAATATCACCTAGGAGGAGCTATGAACAATACGTTTGAGCTTTATCTTTGGGAAGGTCATATCCTCTTTGAGGATTTATGTCCCTAAAACGTAACAATATATGGAAGAATATCTCTTCTTAGTGAAGGAAGAGTAGATCAATGCCAATGTCAATGAGATGCAATGAACTTGATGTAGCAAGTCACTAATCTCATAATATACTCTTAAATAATAACCTTACATTCATTGAACTCCTGGACATAAGAAACCCCCATATTTATATATAAAAAAATGGGAAAATTTCATGGATGGGAAGTGAATATATTTCCCAAGTTAGTCCATGCAGTTGGCTAGTTAACTCCACTATTCCATCAAAACTAGCAAAAATGTGAGTTTTTTTTTTTTTTTTTTTTTTTTTTTTTTTTTTTTTNTAATCTTTTCCCATTTCATGTGTGCATGGAAATAGATAGATCTCATAATATAATGCAAGGGTTCCATAATGACTCATATGGGAGTATAGAAGGATTACCCACACAAATTGTGCAACTTGTATAACCGATGTGCCACATAGCTAATAGTTTAGTCAACTACATGACTTTGATTCTCCATAGATAAATGTGATACTCGTGTTTATTGTTTCATTGGCCTCATTATAATGGTATATGTTCATTGATGTTTTCAATAAAAAACCTTTCATATGTGAAAGTGAACAAAAATGGTGTGATAACAGTTGGACATGGAATCTATCATCTAATGCATGGGCTTTGTACTCACCTTGTTATGATATTTTACACTCCAATACCATTTTCCATGACTAATAATGAAGATTATTACAATGAGATGATTCTTTTGTTAGCTAATGTTGTGTCCTTTCAAGTTTCTCTCTTGATTGTCCATTTAGATTCTTAGGTCTTGGTTGTGCTATTGATCAATTTTTATACTGTATAGAACTCATGTCACCTCCAAAAGTATTTTAGCATGTGACTTATTTCTAGGTAATTTGAGTATATCACTTTCATTCATGTCCTTATAAGTAGAAACACAAAGGTTGATAATTCAGTGAATTAAATATAAGATTTAAATTTGACTCATTGAATGTGCAAGAATGTTAGACATTCTTTTCCAAGGAAGAAAACAAGTATACATTTTTTTTCAAGAAAGAAACAATTCATAATACATTTAGAAAATGTCTCTATCAACATATATACTATGAAATCAACACATGTACTATGAAATACACACATTGTTAAATTTATCCAACTTTCAGTAAAAAACAATATTTCAAGCTAGGTATTTATCTATCTCTATCAAAGGTATGAACCAAAGAAAATTTGACACAACTAGGGTGCATATTGGACTCAAAACATAGAAATCACTTAAACGCTCCATATAAATATAGTACTTCAAATTAAATTGAAAATTCCTCGAGGGGAGAGAATTTGTTTCATCTCCCATATGTCTAGTCATCACTAGCAAGCTTATTTGTGATTCCACTACCCACTTAGAAAGATCATCAACCACTACATTATTTTCTTGAGAGTTATTTGAACATGATATCTTGGAGAAACATGAATTCAACTCTCTTACATGGTTGATGCCTAGTTGCAGAAATAGGTTTGAATTTGTGAAACCCCCACTTATCCATTCCACTAGCAACCTTGAGTCTCCAAAAATGTGGATCTCCTTGACATCCCTTTTTTTTCTACTACTATTAAGACATATATATCCCTCAACGCAACCCAATTATTTGAGCCTTTCCCCAAACCATGACTTAAAGCTATCCAATGAATCTTTGAAAAACAAGAATGATACATATACACATACTATTTTTTAAATAGTTTTCTTATAAACAATACATATTTATCTCACATGGAGCCACCTCTCTCATTGTTCATATTGATGTACCAAAAATGAAAAAACATTTAAAAATTCAAAACTAGGAAAGCACTCCTTCTCTTCCACTACATTTGGACCTACCAAAGCTCACCTCCACTGATGGAATCTCTTAATACACCTAAATATTATAGGGAAAAAACCTTTCAACTCGAAATATGTATGCATGATATAGCTTTGAGTTAATTTGGAGTCTTTGTACTAGTAACTTGCAGCTTCTCAAGCACTTCTATGCAATGGGATTGTTTCATGTGTGCAACATTTCATTTGGAAAAGAAATTTTTGAACTAATACATTCTTCAATTGGACTATGTAAGGTATTAGTATGAATATATAATATGGGATTAGAGCTACCCATAGTGGCATCACATATGAGCCTTCTTTTTATTCCTTTATCCTTAGGGTCCACCTCGTCAACAATGTTTCTCTAGCCATTTTCATGCAGCATTATCCATAGATGCAAAAGGGGTCTACCTATTTTAGCACCATTTGTCTTTCAACACCATTTCAAACAACACCCTTTCAAATATCATGTTTGGGAGTCCCACTTCTTGAGAATGTCTTATCAGCCTCATGTTTCTCCTTGTTCAGTTTCAAGCCATTACATATTTGGACTTCCACCCATTTATGTTTTCTATTATGATTTTTGATATGCTTCTTGCACCATTTCACTTGCCACTATTTTCTCCACTTCCGGATTGTTTCTTTCTACCTTAGCTTGCTTATACCATGCTTTGAAGCACCATTTTCATATAGAATATTTCCACTTTATAGGAGGCATGCACTAGGGTGTTCTTGATGTTGTTGACCATTTTTTTTCACTATTTTCTTCCAAGATATTCCTATTCATGCTTAGGAGCAATTTATTGCACACACGTATATTGAAAGAAAATGTAGAGGGTGAAGTGTACTTTCCAGATAGATCTAATCTCAAACTTGTAGGAATTGGGACCATTAGGCTCAAATTGTTCGGATTCTCATATTTTCTTATGCATGATTTTTTTTATCTTCCTAAGTTGTAGAGGAACTTGATGTCTCTTGTGCACATTAAAAAACAAGGTTATTCCATTAACAGGTTTGATGGAAAATTTTAAATAGGTAGGTCTTCCAATAACATGGTCATCATGATAGGATGGGAGGATGATAATTTTTTGAAGCTAAAAGGGACATCTACATGGACACAAAATTTTGCATCCCTTTCTCACTATGATGAAGGTACATTGTCTTCCAGTCTCTCATGGCATGCTATATTTGGGCATAAATATGATAATATTTGTATTTTGAAGAAAAATGGTGTTTCGTTTTTTCCTACATTCCAAGGAATTTGAATCAATGTGAGGCCTATACCCTTGGTAAACATATCAAGCAAACTTTTCATGATTATACTTTGAGAGCATGTAGAAAGATACAATTGATACACTCTGATTTGTGTGGCCCCATGCATGTTGCATATACTTTTGATAATAAATATATTATGACTTTTATTTATTACTAAAACAAGATGTGTTGGGTTTATTTGTTGAAACATAAATCTCAAGCATTTGAAACATTTACAAATTTTCATGTATGGATTGAAAATGAAGCACAATCTAGTATTACAACTCTTCATACTGATAATGGAGGGGAATATAACTCTAATTAGTTTCAAATAGATCTTCACCATCATTGAATAAAACATCAAACCATTGTTACAGTCCTCAACAAAATGGTGTAGCAGAAAGAACAAATAGGACACTCTTGAATATGGTACACTCAATGTTATTTTTCAAGAATGTGAAGTTTATGTTTTGGGATAATGCAATTCTATGTGTAGTGTATGTGAGAAATAGAATTCCATATCATGTTATTTGGAACAATAATTCTTATGAAATGTGGTATGTATGCATTCCTTCAGTGAGGCATATTAGGGTTTTTGGTTCCACATGTTATGATTTAATTCCTAAGGAACAAAGAAACAAACTAGGTCCAAGGAATCGAAAGTTCATTTTCTTGGGGTACTCAAATATCACCAAGGAATATCATCTTTATGATGAGGTAAAGAAAAATTTCATTATTTCCAGAAATGTGGTTTTTCTTGAATCCATTAAGAACGAAAACACTATTGAGTGGTAGTTTGATCATCTGGATAGATTCACCCATGTAAATACATATCATGAATTTGATAATAAGATTCCAAATATGGAAGGGGGGATCCCTATCTTGGATCAATATTTGGAATATCCTTTTGAAGTACCACCTCCCCCTCATGTAGAATATCCATCCACTTCATCAAAACAAGAAGTTCAATTGGACAATGTGATTGAGAGGATTGAAAGGATGAACCTTGATGGGAATGTAACACTTTATCAATTAGTTGAGAAACCTGGACCATCACATAAATTTCCAAAGTGGCTCATAAAGACACTTGAAAGTCTTCATCTTAATGAGGTTGGAAGGACAAAAACTAGAAGTTTTACAAGACAAGATTATGGAGGTGATGTAGATAATTCATATTCAGGTGATGTCAATGATATGGATGTTTCATATGTCTGTGAATTGAATTTATATACTACCTTTGAACAAAATTCCTTTGAATAAGTTGTTTCTCATGATGAGTGGAAATAATCTATGCAAAAGGAGTATGATGCTCTCATCAAGAATGGGACATGGAAGTTGGTGGATCCTCCATTTGGAAATAAACCAGTTGGCTACAGGTGGGTCTACAAGAACAAGTACAAATAAGATGGATCATTTGACAAGCATAAGGCAAGGCTTGTAGTTAAAGGATATGCATAGAAAGAAGGAATAGACTATGAGGAGACTCCCCAAACAGTAAAAAGAGCTATCATTCATGTATTGTTGGCTTTGACAACACATGATAAGTGAAATACTCATCACATGGATGTCAAGAAAACTTTCCTAAATGGATATTTGAAAGAGAATATCTATGTGTCTCAACCAAAAGGATTTTATGTGAAGGGTCAAGAACATAAGGTATGCAATCTCATCAAGTATTTTTATGGCCTAAATAAATCACCTCATGCATGGTATGAAAAGTTAACTAAGAATATTTGGAGATCAATTTCAAGAATTTTAATCTTGATTATGCAACTGTTTTTTTCAAGAAAGTTGAAAAAATGGTTGTATATATTGTGGTTTTTTAGATGATCTTTTGATAACATGGAACAATGAAGTATATATTTCATTCATAAAGAAAGAATTGTAGAAGGGTTTTGAGATGAAATACATGGAACATATTCACTACCACTTGGGTATTGAATTGATCCAAATTGGATCATTATATTATTTTTTATCTATATCGATGCTATTAGAGTGGAAAAAAATAGAGGAATCATCTTGCAGGGTCATTTTAATGGCAGGTCCCAGTTTGGAAAATTAGGGTTTGAAACCTTCTAGAGCCATTTTGAGTCATCCAACGACATTTTTGGGGTCAAAAATTTCCTATTAGTAGCTAGGACCTCGTGACGCTATTCTACACATCAATACATTTCCAACGATGCAAAAATCAAGTCAATCATATTTCATATGAAAAAGTTATGCCTCTCGCAAGTTGAACTATTGTTTTGACCACCATGGTATGAGAGGTGCCACGTAAACCCCAAATACTTATGCATATGGGGCTATACATGTGAGGAATTTTAGCAATATTATATAAGGTCCAAAAATTTATCACAATTCAGGGTTGAGGAAGTCAAAACCCTAACCCTAGAGGACTATCGGGCTATGTTAAATATCGGGTTGATAGGAGGACAAGGGGTTCCATTCTATGTTATTATATTTTGTTCCATAGCAAAGAAAAACAACTAGGAGTGGAAAATTAAAGAGCATAACAAAGGGGGTTAATGTTATGTAGAAACCTAACAAGCCATAGGTCTTAGGTAACTCCATAGAGAGTTCATTCTCCTTTTTATTTGCATTATTTCCATACTATAGAAAAGAGACTAGAGCAACCTCACCTTATAGCTAGGTTCTCTCCCATAAGGTTTTCCCACAACAAATATTTGTGTTATTTTGTGGATAGTTATTTTTTGGATATTGTTTGATTGTATTTTACTTTTCTCTATTGTCCGCATTTTATCTATTTCATGCATGAGCAAAATATTTGTAACTAAAGATTCTAAAATCTAAAGGAATTTAACCTTCATAGTGTAGATTTCAATTTTGAATTTATTAGATATGTTGTGATGAATTGTTCTAGTGGAATATCCACAAAATTTTATAGATTATATTGGTATCAAAGCAGGTTTTATTAGGGTATTGTGGAAAGTTATAGGGATCTAGAAATCAATTTAATAAGAAATTTGTTGAACCCTTTCCATGGCTGATGAGTCTATTCATAAAAAACCTTGAGATGTGACAAAGAAGAGATTTGCGAGGCTGGAAGAGAAAGTCGTTGACATATCACACAATATGTCACTCCTCATGGAGGCTCTATCAAGCAATCTTGGACCATTCAGAGAAGTCGGAGACCCAAACTCAGAGATCGTATCAGAAGGGAAATCAGGAGATAATTAAGACCCAAAAAAGGAGTTGCAGAAAGAATTTGAGAAAGAGAAATTGATTTCCAGTGACATAAAACCTTCACAGTCCATGTTCAAGATGGAAGTGAAAGTGGACATAAATCCATACCAAGGTGATATCAATGCATTAAAACTAAATCATTTGTTGCAACAACTAGAAGTTTATTTCAATATTCACCATATAGATGAGGAGCAAAATATATCATTTTCTAGACTGAAGTTAGAGGGTCATGCTTTAACAAGGTGGGAAATTCACACAAAGACACTTAGGCTGGAGGGTGATTCAATAGTAACTAAGTGGGAGGATTTCAACACTCTCATTAAGTCCCAGTTCTATCCTATTGTGTATGTAGAGGACCAATGGATCTTTTGGCATTACTTCAGGCAAAGGAATGGGCATAGTGTACAAAAGTACACGACTGAGTTCAAGAAGATGGCCATCATGTTGGGTATCTTTCCCAAGAATTGATATGTACTCCTCAAGTATCTGGTAGGTCTACATAATCATCTACAAGATAAATTGATGCTTTTCAATCCAAGGAAAATGGACGAGGCATGTGTACATGAAAAATATCTAAAAACAAAGGCCACAAGAAAGGGAAGCCAAGCGATTCTAAGAAGAAAGAGCACTAGAAAGATTCCAAGGAGGGGAAGGAGAAGTGGAAAGGGGGAAAGAATAATAATATGAAAACCAATGCACATTAGTGCAAGGATACTAGCAATTGTTGCAATCATTGCAATATTGATGGTCATTGGTCACATTGAGGAAAAGTGTTGGAAACTACATCCAAAGTTGAACCCGAAGAACCACAAGAAGAAAGTAAAGAAAAATAATATTCTATCCATGGATTCGAGGAATCAATTTGAAAGTAGTTCATATGTGTATGCGAATATTTTATGCACATCAATGCAGAAGAAGGTAAATCTGAGTAGCCTTCATCACCAAGAAGAGAAGGAGAGGACCAAACTCTTCCACATCAAGATTTGGGTCAAGAAGACCAAGATAGACGCTTTGTTCGACTTTGGTTCATAGTATAATATCATAGCATTGTATATGGTTGACAATCTTGGATTGGAGGTTCATTATCATCCTAGCCCATATCC
This sequence comes from Picea engelmannii, assembly GCA_009831015.1. Taxonomy (NCBI): domain Eukaryota; kingdom Viridiplantae; phylum Streptophyta; class Pinopsida; order Pinales; family Pinaceae; genus Picea; species Picea engelmannii. Next base: position 728,843 of record ML782089.1, on the reverse strand, counting down.
ATTGGGATGAGTAAACAAAGATGCAAAGATCAAGGTAGCGAAACAATGCAAGATTACGTTTTCTATAAGTGTTAGTTTTATTGATGAAGTGGAATATGATGTAGTACCCCTTGACATGTGTGTAGTAGTGTTTGGAATCCCCTACATGTATATGAGGGATGTAATCTTCATGTGGAGAGCCAACCAATACTGAATAATCAAGGATGGGAAGTCCTGCATCATCAAATCACATAAAGGCAAGTCAAAGATCTCACTGGTAAGTGTTAACCAAGCCAAGAAGTTGACTAGTTCCAGTAAGAAATATGTTTTAATTTTCATAAGGGAAAATTAGTTTGGTGAAGATTCGTTAAAAGTAAAGACATCCCTAGAAGGGTGTACTAAGGAGAATAAACATGAATTGGAGGATTTTATAAAGGCATACAGGGGAGTGTTCTAGGATCCTAAAGGGACACCACCTAAGAGGGAACTTGAGAATGAAATCCAATTATTTCCAAATTCCCCATTGCCGAATATTGGGTTTTATAGACAGTTTGTTCTAGAAGCAAATGAAGTAAATAAGTAGTTGAAACACTTATTGGAGCAGGGTGTGATTTAACCAAGTACCTCACCTTGTGGGTCACCCATCATAATTGTTCCCAAGAAGGATGGGACTTGGAGAATGTGTATTGATTACATGACATTGAAAATTATTACACTAAGAATCGATACCCTCTTTCCAGGATCAAGGATCTATTGGACCAGTATAGAATTCTAGTACTTCACTAAGATGGATTTGAAATCAGGATATCACTAGGTACGAGTAAAAGAATGATATACTTGGAAGACCACCTTCAAAACAAGGCAAGGTTTGTATGAGTAGTATGTTATGCCATTCACTTTATGCAACGCACCAACTAGACTAATGAATGATGTTTTACACCATTTTTTGATCATTTGGGTTGGTTTTCATTGATGTCAACCCTTGAACAAAGTCTAGTAGTGAATTCTGGTAGCACAAAGGTTTGGGTAATGGACCCAAGTTTGTTTGATGTATAATGGTATGAGTTTTAATATAATTGAAGGTAAGACTATTCTGGATGGATAGTACATGTCATGCCATTTCCGGTGGTATGTGGAACATCACATAACTCCTCATGGTTAGATATTTATGGCCATGTGAAGTTGGAGAACTCTCATGAGTCATCTAGAATCCCTAAAAGGTCAAAGTAGTCAAAGTGGTTGCAAAGAAGAAATTATTTAGATAATAAAGTGAAGTGATGAGTGTACCATAAGTCAAAGTGGATACAAAATAAATTATTTAAATAATAAATTTAATGGAGAAATTACTAAGTGGACATGTGGTTAGAAGTGGGTTAACCCTAAAATAAGGAAAGTGGGTTAAGATGGTTAAAAGGTAACCCCTTGAGGAAGCTACATGAAAGTATAAATAAGAGGCAAGACTCTCTCATTTTAATCACACTTGAGCATATTGAATATCTACAAGTGAATGAGGTAACCAAAGGATATCTAAGTCAAATTTCAGAGGGAAGGTGAAGTAAAGAAGACCAAAATTCAAGGGAGGATAAATTATTTTGATGATGTTTTTTAAGGTATGTTATTTACAAGTCATCTCACCAATTTTTTCACAATAACTTTTTTGCTAGAATGATTCAGACCATGAAATTGGGAGGTCATTGAGGAAATATATCCAAGTAGTTGTGATACAAATTTTAGCTTGTGGGTCGTTGTATTTTTGGAGTTACACTCCGTGGAAAATAGGGTTTGTGGCTAGTCCTGAAATTAGTCTAAAACAAGTGTTTCTAGTAAAAACATTATAACTTCTTCATAACATATCCAAATTATAATATGAAATGTATTGATTATAGTATAATATGTAGTATTGTTTGTACCATTTTCAGATTCATACAACAAATATTTCGTGCGACGAATGCTCTACAAGTTCTCTCTCTAGAATAAGCCATAATTCAACAAGGTATGTCATTTTTGCTATAACTCCTTTTCTGAGAGGTTCCAAGTAGTGAAATCTGGAGGAATTTCATAAAAGACAATGAAGAACATTGTGTAACATTTTTAGATATTTATTCATTACAGGTACATAGTTATAATTTTTGCAAGTTAGGGTTGTTGACAAATCCAAAATTTGTCATGTGAGACTAAAGTAAAGTTTGATGAAAATGATAGTCTCTTGTTTTAAAGTTAAGGAAGGTTTGCAGGTATGTGATCATATACACCAAGTCTGATACAGAGTTACAAGTCAGATTTGGATGATAAAATTGATGAGGGATTTTTTTTGAGGTACATGTTGGGTACATGGTTGAGACAAGTAGTTGATGAGTTGGCACATACATGAGGTGTATAGTTAATGATGTTGGTACATCTTGATGAGTCATAGTTTATGTGTATTTGATGCATCATTGGTACATATTTTTTTCATGGTTGATGCACTCGTTGATGGTAAAGGTTGAGGTATAGGTTGGTGCATGGTTGATGCACTTGTTTATGGTACATGTTGATTACAGGTTGAGGTACAGGTTGGTGCATGGTTGATGCACTTGTTTATGGTACAGGTTGATTCCAGGTTGTTTGGTACATGTTGGTGCATGGTTGATGCACTTGTTTATGGTACAAGTTGATTACAGGTCGATTGGTATAGGTTTACAACAATAATCTCACAGTAATAGTGTGACAGTGGTTCCATCATTCTACTTATATTTCAGGGTGTTTGGACGAGGTAAAGACAGGTGGTTGTAGCCACCTTCCGGTTGTAGATGGAGAACATAGGGGGTTGTAGCCTCCTTCTGGTTGTAGCCAGAGAATTGGGGAGTTGGATATTCCCTCAGGCTATAGCCTGAGAAACTAGGAGGTTGGATCCTCCTTCCAGTTGCAGCTGGAAAACAAAGGAAGTTGGTGCTTCTAATGAATGTAATTCTTAAAGACATATAAGAAAAATCATTTCTTGGTTTTCTCCTGCTTTGGGTTTCCACGTAAAAACAATGGTGTACTGTGTATGTGTATGATTGTTCATTTGTTCATTATTTATTTACTCTGCAACTATTGGATGATAATGCTACATTGATATAACACTTTCATTTTGTAGTTAAAAAGGATTAAATTGATCTATTACTGATTCACCCCCCGCCTCAGTAATCCAATACCCTTATCTAGATTCATTTTTTATTTTATATTTGAATGATATATTGGTTTATAATTCTACCTAGGAGGAGAACATATCACATCTAATGTAGGTGTTAGAGACCCTGAAGAAGCACCAAATGATGATCAATCTCAAGAAATGCAATTTTTCTCAGCAGTGTTTGGTATATCTGGGGTATGTGATCGGTGTAGAAGAGCTCAAGATAGATCATGCCAATATGTAGGCCATCATGAAATGGCAAGTTCCTACAAATTACACAAAATTTAGAATATTTTTTTGGGAAACACAGTACTTGCAGAAGCTCATAGCTTCATTTTCAACAATAGTTTCACCACTCCACATAATAACAACGAGCATTAAGAGTTTCTAGTGGGGGAAGAATCAATAGAAGGCATTTGATGAGATGAAAAGAAAGACTAGTCAAGCACTAGTGCTCATGCTACCAAACTTGCAGAAGACCTTCGAAGTGGAGATAGATGCAAGTGGGTATGCCATGAACGTAGTCCTAATGCAAGAAGGAAGGAATTTCTACTATCATTTTGAAGTATTTCATGGGGCGGTCCTCAACTACCCTACCTACGACAAGGAGTTATATTCCTTGGTAAAAGATGTCAAAAAGTGGAAGCACTATCTGATGGGTAAGGAGACCATCATCCACACAGGTCACCAGTCACTCTAGTATTTGTAGGCCCATATTAAGTTAAAACAAACCAAGAACTACAAATGGATGGGTTTCTTACATCGATTTCATCTAGTCATCAAGTATAATAAGGGTAACACAAACAGGTTGGAAGACATGCTTTCAAGGCCACCCACACCCATGATTAAAGATTTTGGAACTTTGATGCACATGGATCCTTTTACCCATGATTCATACAGAGAAGCATACACAAAATATGAGGACTTCAAGGAGGTTTTTTAACAGCTATAGGGTCAAACTCACATAGAATAAGGTGATAACAACGCTAAATATAATTTCTAGAATGGGTTACTCTACAAGCTCAACAAGCTCTATGTCCCTAAAGATGAAGGACTAAAACTTATCAGAGAGGCTCACACCTCGAAGGTTGCAAGACATTTTGGTGTTGGGAAGATAGTTGCTAATGTATGAAGATATGTATACTAGCCCATAATGAAAGAATATGTAGCACAATATATTAGAGGATGTGTATTGTGTTGTACCAACAAGCCCATTAATAGGAAGCAAGTTCTATAGCATCCCTTACCAATACCCACTAGAGCTTGGTAAAGCATTTCCATGGATTTTTTGGGTCATGATTTTCCAACCACATGGAAGGGACATGACTATTTATTTGTGGTATTTGACAGGTTTAGCAAAGTATGCATTATCATTCCTTGTAAAAATACCATCAAGGGAAACAAAACGGTAAAAGTTTTCTTTGAATGGGCCTGGGTGCACTTTGGGATACCAAGGAGCATCATCTCAGAAAGGGACACTATATTTCTTAGTGCCTTCTGGACTACATTGTGGGATAAGATGGACACAAAACTCAAGAGGACTGCAACATTCCATCCATAGACAAATGGGCTGACATAAGCAGTCAATAGGACTTTGGTGCAACTTGTGAGGGGTTATAATTAGAAGCATCTAAAGACCTGGGATGGATATATGATCTATATACAACACTCTTATAACAACCCGGTCCACACTTATACTAGTAACTCACCTTTTGAAACATGCTTTGGATATGTTCCACCTTCACCCTTAGATGTTGTATATGGATAGCAAGGAGTGAGGGAGGACCTCACATGAGATGCATTAACAGCAGAAAAAATTGTTGAGAAGATTAGGCAGATCCATTTGCAAGTACATGAGACATTGAATAAGTCACGGGAAAATTGCAAGGCTATACATGACCAACACATAACATAGAGAACAATTAGAGTGGGAGCCAGAGTATGGTTACAGCTAAATAAGGAAAGACTATAGGGTCCTAATAAAAATATCAAGGCTCTATGGTAGGGTCCTTTTGAGGTATTGTAAAAGGTAGGATATCACTCTTACACACTTACTCTACCCCCATACATGCACATTTTCTTAGTAGTAAATGTGAATAATCTCAAACTCTTTGAGCCCTCCATGTTGGATCTAGAGGAGGAGCGGGTCCTACCTTTGATAAAATATTTAGCACCAAATTCTTAGGAAGACTTGGAAAATAACACAATTTTGCATAAGTGGTCCAGAACTACAAGACAGGGGTAGCATGACCTTTGGTAGGTTTGGTTGAAAGGACAACTTCTAGGTAAATAAAAGTGGTACTCTAGGGAGAAGGTAGAGGAAAATTGTCCTCACCTCATTCAATAAATATTTTGGGGACCAAAATCCTCCCTAAATGGGGAGGTATGATCCAGATTGGATCATTATATTATTTTTCGTCTATATTGATGCTTTTAGAGTGGAAAAAAAGGAGGAATCAACTTGTAGGGTCATTTTAATGGCAGGTCCTAGTTTGGAAGATTGGGGTTTGAAACCTTCCATATCCATTTGAGGCATCAAATGGCCTTTTTTGGGGTCAAAAATTTCCCAACGGAAACCTAAACCCCGTGATACTATTCTACACGTTGATACCTTTCCAAAGGTGCAAAAATCATGTCAATAGGAACTCATATGAAAAAGATATGCGTCCTGCAAGTTGACCTATCGTGTTGACCACCATGGTATGAGAGGATGACACGTCAGCCCCCATTATGCATTCATATGGGGCTATCCATGTGCATACTTTCAATAATATTCTAGAAGGCCCAAAACCTTATCACAATTGAGGGTTGAAGAAGTCAAAACTCTAGCCCTAGATGACTATCAGGCTATATTAAATATTGGGTCACTAGGAGGAGAAGTGGTCCCATTCTATGTTATTGTATTTTGTTCCATAGAAGAGCATAACAAATGAGAGTGAGAAATTATAGATCATAACATAGGGGGTTAATTTTCTGCAGCATCTTAATAGGGCATAGGTCTCAGTTAACTTCATAAAGAGTGCCTTCTCCTTGGTACTTGCATTATTTCCATACAAGATAAAACAGAGCAAGCAAACTCACCTTCTAGCTGGGTTTTCTCCCATAAGGGTTTCCCATAGAAAATATTTGCATTATTTTGTGGATGGTGTGCAATTGTATTTTATTTTTCTCTAATTTCTACATTTTATCTATTTCATGCATAAGCAGAAAATTGGTAGCTAAAGGTTTTGGAAACTAAAGGAATTTAACCTTCATAGTGTATATTTCCATTTTATTTATTATATACGTTTTAATGAAATGTTCCAATGGAATATCCATGGCAATTTACATATCATGAAGTAAATCAGAATCCAAAGTAGAATCCAAGGTATACATTCATTTCCCAAAATAAGTACCTTGGAGAGTTGTTGAATAAATTTAGCATGATTGATTGTAGTCCTCTCTCTACTCCAATGGAGCAAAATTTGAAGCTAACATCAAAATAAGGGAATGAATTTGATAATGCAACTAAATACACATAGCTTGTGAGGAGTCTTATCTACCTTACCACTACTAGTCTAGAGAATTAATTTGTAGTCGGGGATCCTTTCTAGATTCATGAAAAAACCTTGTGAAAGAAATTGGTGTGCTACAACGAGAGTTCTAAGTTACTTGAAGGGAAATCAATACTTTGGGCTCAAATACCCTAAGTTGAAGGACTTCAAACTAGTTGGACATATAGATTCAGTCTTTGATGGGGATAAGGAGAATGGAGTGTCTACTTTAGGATACCTCATGAGTCTTGGATTAATAGATATATCTAGGAGATCACATAAATAGTTTGTTCTAGTAGATTCCACTATAGAGGCCGAATATGTGGCTATTGCAAAGGAAACAAAGGAGATTGTGTGGCTCAAAAAGATATTAGAGGATTTCTAGGAGAAACAAGTGAATGTTAATCCATTTTTTATTGAAAACACTTCTGCAATCAAGTTGGCAAAGAATCCTATATTTTGTGATTGAACAAAGCACATTAACAAAAAACACCATATAATTTGACATCATGTAAAGGCCAAGACCATTCACTTGATACAATGTTCCACAAGTAATAAAATTGTAGATCTCTTCACCAAAGCACTTGGAACATAAAAGTTTGGAAAGTTCATAAATATTCTTGGACTCACCAACACCCCTTCGGAATAAAAGGGGATTCTTAAATACCTAATCTTATAGATTGGTGTTTTTTAAATATTGTAAATATGGTAATTCAAAAATGTCAAGATTCATAGGTGAATAGGAACAATCATCTAATATGAGAAACCAAAAATATCATGTCAATGTATTTATATGACTCTTATTAATAAATTATTTCATCCATCGAGTCATTCAATGTTTTGCCTATCATGTATTAAAAATAATTATTAATTACAATGATAGGCGTAATAACCTCTTATAATCATGGGTGGAGCATGAAGATTCTTCCTACTAGATTCAAGGAGACATGGGACAAATGTACAACCAAGATCAATTATATCGTCGTTGTCAAAAATATTAATTTAAAAAATTAAGAAGAAATAATAAAAATGCTTTCTTTACAGGTGTTTTTCTAAATGTTCGACCTGTGCTAACTATTGGGATTCATGACTTTCAAGGCGACTGGTGCATGGAAATTGGTGGGAAGAATTTGTAAATTCTCTTTAGAATTTAGGAAGTGTGGCAGTTGTAAACTTTTTCCGGCATGGTGGGGTGGTGTGGAGGATCAGTTAAATACTCGACCATTTCCCTTGGATCAACAAAATATTCTTCATATTTCTTGCTCATAACCCTTTCACCGACCTCGTTTTGATTCCTATTAATATCACTACTTTAATTTTGGGTGCGCTTTAATTATCGTGGAGGAGGAGAATTAGAGCAGTAAAGCACCAAAGTTATAGTAGTAGTAGTAAAGATGGCAGAGTCAGGGAGTTGAATCCAAATTTTTATTATTATTATAAGTGAGGTGTTGGCCATGGAGACCGATGCCTCGATTTTATCAAACCCTTGCATCATCTATGCTATCACCGCTAGTAAGAAACTCTTAGCTTTTGTTTTAAAATTTATACTTTTCTCTCCAAATCTTGATTAGTTTCAATAATTTTTTCTTCTCTGCTCATTGATTGATCATTCGTACTTTTTTTTTTGTCGTTATTTTCCTTTACAGAGGTCGACCATTCTGACTAGTTGTGCGATCTAGGTCAATGTATTGAATTTTTGTGTTGTTTTCAGTAGATCTAGGGTTTTACTCAATATAATTTTTAGAGTATGCAGATTTTTAGTTTTTTGTGAAAATTTTCATGGTTATGTTCGACTTTTAAAATATTTGGATGGTTTTTGAGAAATTTAACTTGAGCTTACCTAAATGTAGCAACTATTTCTAAAGTTAAACAAGTATTTGTAGTGGGAACCGTGGAATTTTCCTTTCACATATTATTGTTGTAATTCGACTCAGGAAACACCACAGTCGGTTGATGGTGGCTCTGAAAAATATGATATTTTGCCACATTTGGATGGTAAAAGAGGATTAGGGAAGATATATTGTTGGTTGTGGAGCATGATTAGCTTCTTGATTCAGAGGCTTGTTTTAGCTGTGCTTGGACCGCATTCCCTAACGAGGGGTGTGGGGGGGGATTTCCCCCACACAACTATCATTAGGGGGTCTAGGGGGGCGGAAACAAGTTTTGTAGCCCCCCCTGGTGATGGATTCGAGGGAAGCACCACCGAAGTGAATTTTTGGGAAAAATTTCCTTGCAAAATATTGTAATTTTGTAGTCAATCTAGATCGTTCATTATAAGGTCACAGATCTGACGATAGAAGTTATTTCAGGGTTTTTTCCCCTAGAAGAAAATCCTTTTTTATGAGGGAATTGTATTACGGTTGTGTATTATCGAGAATATTGTATTTTGAGAGAGGAGACCGTGAGAGAAACAAGAGGAAGTTACAATGGGTGTGTTGTAGGTTGTATCCCTTCATTTTGTTGGATAATTAAAAGGAAGGACCTGAAAATTTCTCTGGTGGACGTAGCCCACACTGGGTGAACCATGTATATTTGTGTCTCTATTGTATTGTGTATATTATGTGTTTTATTTCCGCATTTGTTTTATTTTATTGCTCCACGACCCTATTTTTCTAACAGCTAGTATCAGAGCGACAGGTAACTCGTAGGAAAAGAGGGTTCTTGGTTCGAATGGGATAAATGACAGAAGATGGAAAGTGTAGGGTTTAGAAATTTAATAGCCAAAACTACCAGTTTTGGAAGATACAGATGGAATATTATTTATATCATAAGGATCTATTCCTACCATTGGGAGAAATAACAAAGAAGTTGATGGTCATGAAGGAACAAGAATGGGAGGTTCTCAATAGAAAGGCACTGGGAACGATACGATTGAGCCTGGTAGCATCGGTGGTTCTCAATATTTCAAAATAAAAGACAAAGAAGGAACTGATGGGTGCATTGGATAAACTGTATGAAAAACTCTCAGCCTCCAATAAGGTATTTCTAATGAAGAGATTATTTAATATGAATATGTCAGAAGGTGAGTCTGTTGCAGATCATTTAAATGAATTTAATATGGTTACTAATCAACTAAGTTCTGTAAAAGTGGAATTTGATGATGAGGTTAGGGCTCTTTTAATATTGTGCTCATTGCCAGAAGTTGGAATGTCTTGGTCATGGTTGTAAGTAACTCTGTCTCTAGTTCAAACACTCTAAAATTTGATGATGTTGGTGTTATCCTTAGTGAGGAAATGTGACTGAAAAGCACAAGTGAGACATTAGGTAATGTGTTGACTGTGGAGAATAGGGGAAGACAAAAGGATACAAGAAAGGGCTTAGGGAACCAAGGGAATTTTAGGAATGGAAGATTCAAATCAATATTGGGAAAGATAGAGCGTTTGAATTGTGGGAAGAAAGGACATTTGAAGAAATACTTTAGATCTCCAAAGAAACAAAGAGATGGACAATAAGAGAAAAATCAAGAAGCAAATGTAACAGGTGATGTGTTACAAGATGCTTTGATTCTTTCTGTAGACAATATTTATGAGTCTTGGGTATTAGATTTAGGGGCTTCATTTCATGCCACACCCCATAGGAAACATTTTCTAGATTATGTTCAAGGTGATTTTGGACAGATTCATTTGGGTTATGATGCACCATGCAAATTGTTGGAATGGGTAAGGTACAAATAAAGAAAAAGAATGGAAACCAATGGTTATTGAAAGAGGTAAGAGATGTAACAAATCTAAGTAAAACTATAATTTCAACTGGGAAGTTGGAAAGTGAAGGGTGTATATATATATTTATAGATAACGTGTGGAAGGTCACCAAAAGATCATTGGTGATAGCAAAAGGAGAGAAGGTACGTAAAATGTATTTATGTACTAGTGATACCGATTCTTCTATCTCTTTAACGTCTACAAGAATGGATACAACACTATGGCATCATAGGCTTGGACACATGAGTGAGAAGGGGATGCAGATACTTCACAAAAGAAATTTGTTTCTAGATCTTAAACAAATTGATTTGGATTTCTGTGAGCATTGTTCTTTTTGGAAAACATAAGAGAGTCCTCAGTCATATTTCTCATAGTTGGAAAAGAAAAGAAGAGTGAAAGGTTAGAGCTTGTGCATACAGATGTATGGGAACCAGATCAGGTATAATCTCTTGGTGGATCTTGTTATTATGTTACATTTATTGATGATGAAACTCGAAAAACATGGGTTTATTGCATTCGACAAAAATCTGATGTTTTTGACACTTTTAAGAAATGGAAAGCTTTGGTTGAGAATGAAACAAGAAAAATGTTGAAGTGTCTTAGATCAGATAATGGAGGTGAATATTGAAGCAAGGAATTTGATGATTACTATTCATACCATGGGATTTTTAGAGAGAAAACAGTTCCACGAACATCAAAAGAACATGGTGTGCCATAAAAGATGAACAAGATAATCATGGATCATACAAGGAGTATGAGATTGCATGTTGTGTTTCCCTTAGATTCATGGGAAGATGTTGTAGATACTATTGTTTACTTAATAAACAAATGACCTTCAAGCTCTTTGGATGGTGGAATTCCAAATGAGGCATGGACAGGTAAAAAGGTAAACTATTCATTTTTGAAGACTTTCAGTTGTGAAGCATTTGTCCATATTGATAAAGAAAATATAACAAAGCTTGAGGAAAAATCTAAGAAGTGTACATTTATTGGATACAGTGTTAATGATTTTGGTTATTACTTATGGGATTATGAAAATCAAAAAATAATTAAGAGTAGAGATTTCATATTCAATGAGAAGGTCATGTACAAAGATTAGTTGCAGGGAAATAAACAGGAAAAAGAAAAACCAAAATACATAGTGCTTGATGAGATCACTAAAAAAGAAATTATAAAGGTAACAGAAAATCAAAATGTACAACAACAGGAGCAACAAGTACCTCAAACTCTTGAAAGTGTTGTTAGAAGATCTACCGGGTTAAGTAGATCCTCTGAACAATACTCTCCTTCATTGTACTATTTATTGTTGACTAATTATGGTGAACCAGAAAGTTATGAAGAGACAATGCAGGTAGACACTAAAAGTAAGTGGGAGCAAGGCATGAAAGAGGAAATATATTCCTTGGAAAATAACCAGACTTCGGACTTGGTTCAGTTGCCTGTATGAAAAAGAGCATTACAGAATAAATGGGTTTACAAGTTGAAGGAAGAAGATGGAGGAAAAAAGTGGTATAAGGCTAGACTTGTTGTAAAGGGGTTTGCACAAAAGAAAGGTATAGATTTTGATGACATATTTTCTCATGTTGTTAAAATGACTTCAATTATGACTATTTTAAGTCTTTTGGTAGTAGAAGTTTGGCATCTTGAACAATTAGATGTAAAAAAAACTTTCTCCATGGGGATTTGGATGAAGAAATTTATATGCAACAACCACATGGGTATGAGGTCAAACGAAAGTAGAATTTGGTATGCAGATTGAAAAAGAGCTTGTATGGCCTAAAGCAAGCTCTAAGGCAGTGGTATTTTAAGTTTGACATGTTTATGACAGAACAAGGTTATAGTAGATGTCATTTTGATTATTGTGTTTATTTTAAAAGGCTAGAAAAGGGAAGCTATATTATATTACTATTGTATGTAGATGACATGCTTGTTGCAAGGTCTAATATGAAGGATATAAATGTGCTCAAGAAGAAATTATCTAATTCATTTGCGATGAAGGATTTGGGTGCTGCAAAGAAAATACTTGGTCTGAGAATAACAAGAGATGGGGAAAAATGAAAATTGACATCGTCTCGGGGTGAGTACATAGAGAAGGTGTTGGAGAGGTTTATAATCCAAAATGGAAAACCATTTAGTACACATTTGGCCAGCCATTTCAAATTAACTAAGGAAATGTTTTCCCAAGACATAGGAGGAGATATAATACATGTATAGGGTCTTGTATTCATCAGCAGTTGGCAGCTTGATGTATGCGATGGTTTGCACAAGACCATATATTTCACATGGAGTGGGAGTTGTGAGAAGGTATATGAACAATCTAGGTAAAGAACATTGGTAGGAAATAAAGTGGATTCTCATGTATTTGAGAGGTACTGCTACTCATGCATTATGTTTTAGAGGTTCAGACATTGTTCTACAGTGATATGTTGATTCATATATGGCAAGCGATAAAGATAGCACGAGGATATGATCCAGGTAGATATTGGTGGCCACCCACCTATTCCACTTGGACCCCCACCATTGCTTCTTTCAGTTTTTTAGTTTCCGCACAGTTTACTATTGTTAGCAGTTTTTCGGGTCCTAAACTTCCGAAGCCATTTTGAGTCCTTAAACGACATTTTTTGGGAAAATGGGGAGCAACATGGATCATATTGAGTGGAAAATATTTCCATGATCTTCATCTGGGTTTTGGTCTTGGACCGCAGAGGACACTGTGATGCCCAGTGGCCAAGCTTTTTACAGATAAAACAGGTTGATTGCCTAGGCTTATTGGTTCGTTGTCTCCTTTTAAAGAAAAACTTTCGTTTAGGCTTAAAACCAGTCGTTTTCTTAGGGTAATAGGATTTTCTTTCTTTATGACAAGTACAACCTGATTTTGAGCATTTCTTCTGATAGTGTTTAGAACATCCAAAACTGGAGGTTTCATTAAAAACTTCACAAACTGAAGAATCAAATTCTAAATGTTTTTGTAAAGACTTCTCTGTCTTTTTTCTGATACACTCTTCTTGAAGAGCTGTGACTATTTGTTCTTGCAATCCTGCAAGAGAGAGAGTCTCAATATCAATATCTAAGTCTTCTAGTCTTTTCCTGACTAGGTCTGGGACTTTGCTTGGCATAGAGGATAAATACTTCCTCAAGTAAGCAGTATTACGCGGATCTGGAACTTTATACAAAAGGGCTTGCATTGTACATAAGTATTTTGGCAGGTCTTTGATATTACATAGTCTTTGACTCATGAATAAATCAGCATAATGATTCATATTTACCCTGATATCACCATAGAATTCATGAACTACAGATTTTATTAGTTCATCTAAGGGTTTAGTATGCTGAAGAATCCTTAATTTGCTGTTATCAGAGATTCTTTCCCACCAAAAACATAAATTTCCTGTAAAACCCCATGTAATTCTTAAGGCTAAGTCGCTCCATGTGACTTTATCTTTGAAGAGCAACTTTTGGGTTTTAGCCCATGCATGCCACCCTTGGATCATAGTCTCTATCTCAATTTTTGACTTGCAATCAACATTTGAGACAGGAGCTGTATCAGTATGTTTGATGGAAGTTTTAGGTTGTCCATCAATGTCCATAGGGGCTTTTTTAGATCCTGTGTATTTGGCATTACACCATTGTTCCCGGGCAGAGGTTCTTGATGAACCTTGCTTAGATGACTCAGCTTCTGGTTCAGTTTTTTCTTCTCCATCCATTGCTTTAATGGAGAGATATTGGTCAGTAATATGTACAAGAGCTAAAGAACTAGCTAAGCTATCCTTCTTAGCTTCTGTTATCTTTGTTTCTAATTCACTACCTTGGTTCTGTACTAGAGACAATTTATCT
>ML782089.1:685921-709828 GCA_009831015.1 Picea engelmannii | reverse complement strand
GGTCCACATACCTGCAACAGTTTCATTTGAACATTAAGTACAAAAAAGGCAGCACCAATAATGTTGCAGACTGCCTCAGTCGACCACCCATTGTGGCGCTAACCACTGTGCTCAACTCTTGTGGGCACGAGACTTCTGATTGGACGCTTCTCTACACAAGTGATCCAGAATTCGGCCACACATACAATACACTCTTGGAGGGTAAAAAAGTTCCCAATTTTCACCTCCAGGATGCCCTGCTTTGTCACCTGGGACACCTTTGTGTTCCTTCAAGATAGCATGCCAAGATGATTTGGGAGGTGCACTATATTCGAGTTGCTGGGCATTTCGGGGTCGAGAAAACTGTGGCAGTACTGCAAAAGTATTTCTATTGGCCAAACCTTCGACAAGATGTTGGGAAGTACATCAAGTCCTACACTGCTTGTGCCATTGCCAAACCGACCATCAAGAAGCAAGGCCTCTATACTCCGCTTCCTACCCCCAGTCGACCTTGGGAATCCATCTCTATGGATTACATGTNCCACTGCTAAAATCTTCTTTGAACGAGTGTGGGTACACTTTGGGATCCCACAGTCTATCATCTCAGATCGAGACAATAGGTTCCTCAGTACATTTTGGTCCAGCCTCTAGTTGATGCTGGACACCAAGCTCACCAAGTCCACATCTTTCCATCCGCAAATTGATGGCCAGACAGAGGTCGTCAACCAGATGATCGTACACATTCTGCGCATGTACAATTCAAAGCATCCATGCACATGGGATGAGAGCCTCCCCTATGTAAAACATAGCTACAACCGAGCTCTCCATAACTCAACCAACCACAACCCCTTTCAAGTGGGCTTGGGATTCCAGCCACTATGTCTCATTGACATAGCCATGCCATTTGTGGCTTCTCAAGAAGATTCATCTCAGGTACAGTCCGAGGCTGACAAGGAAAACAACTTCATTGAGCACATTCAACACATCCGCCAACATGTTCATGACATCTTGGATAGAGCCAATGATAAGTACAAGTAGCAACATGATCGACATCGGGTGCCACACAACTTCCAGGTGGGCGAAAAAGTGTGGTTGCATTTGCCAAAGAAGCACCTCGCTGGACCCCACCGCAAGCTTCATTCGCTCCGATATGGGTCGTACACCCTCACCAAGTCTATAAGGGAAAATGCCTTTGAGCTCAACATTCCACCATTCCTTGGTCTGCACCTAGTGTTCAATGTGGACCGCCTTCGGCCCTACTTTCCACCTCTACTAGACACATCCGACATGGAAAAACAACTCACACCAACAGAGTTAAATCCAGACTGCATGGAACGAGCCAAAACTGATCAGATCATGGATACACAGATCAAGCACACCCGAAAACAAAGGATACCGCTATATCGAGTTGTCAAAGCAGGCCAACTCCCTCACCAAGGCAAGTGGCTCACCAGGGACCAAGTTCAACAGAAGTTTCTTCATCTCATGGAGGAACTCAACGCAATGGGGACCATTGCTTCCTAAGGGGGGAGGAATGATCCAGGTGGATATTGGTGGCCACCCACCTATTCCACTTGGACCCCCACCATTGCTTCTTTCAGTTTTTCATTTTTCGCACAGTTTACTATTGTTAGCAGTTTTTCGGGTCCTGAACTTTCAGAGCTGTTTTGAGGCCTTAAACGACATTTTTTTGGAAAATGGGGAGAAAAATGGATTGTCGATCAATGTTTCTCACCCAATAGTTGTATTCCTCGTATAGATATTTCTAACGAGGTATGGAACGCGTCAAACGAAGATCGTATGCCAAAGTTACATCCCCGGGAAGTTGATGTACCAACTTACCCAAACGGGGTCCATAGTCTTGGCGTTTCATCTCCTAGGGTTAGGTCTTTGGATGTTTAGGGTATTCCATTGTTTCTCAATAATAATAGGCCTTCGACCCTTATTGTAACAGAGTTCAGAGGCCAGTAGCTACCACATCTCTTCTCAGAGATAATCTACCAACCCCCTAGCTAGTTTATTTCCATTCTGTCTGTAAGCATATTTCAGTCATTTGTTATTAATGAAATGAAGTCTTATTTCCGCTGCATCTCTGTGTTTATGTGTATTTATGTATTTCATTGTGTTCCTACATAAATCCAGATCAGGATAACCATAGGGTATGTTTTTACTGTAGGTGGAACATCAATAAGTTGGATTTCTAAAGTGCAAAAGGTTGTTGCACTTTCAACAACGAAAACATAGTATGTTGTTGCTACAGAGGCTAGTAAAGAGATGATTTGGTTACAGAGGTTTATGGAGGAATTGGGAAAGAAGCAGGAGAATAGAAGGTTGTACTATGACAGTGAGAGTGTCATTCATCTTGAAAAGAACTCAACCTTCCATTTAAATACTAAGCATATATAACTCAGGTACCATTTCATATGATCCGTCTTGGAAGATGGACATTTGAAGTTAGAAAAGACACATACTAGCCACAATCTTGCAAGCATGTTAACAAAGGGATTAACCAGGGAGAAACTTAGTTCTTGCTCAGTTTCAATTGGCCTCCAAACATGAAGGTGAAGATGAGAAATTTTCCAGGTCCAAGGTGGAGTATAGTCCAACAAGTACAACAACAATGAAGTTATTCTGATCAATCTCCAAGTGGGAGATTTTTGGTTGTAGAGCCTGATTATCTTCTTGATTCAAAGGCTTGTTTCAGCTGTCTTGGACCCCATTCCATAACAGGGGGTGTGGGGGGGCTTGACCCCCCACAATTGTCGCTAGGGGGGTCTATGGGGGGTGGCAAAAAATTTTGTATCCCCCCCCCCTTGGCAAGGGATTTGGCGGTAGCGCCTTTGGAAAAAAAAATTAGGAAAATTTGCCTTGTAAAATATTGTAATGTTGTAGTCAATATGGACCGTTCATTATAAGGTCACAAATATGACGATAAAAGTTATTTTAGGGTTTTTTTTCCCTAGAAGGAAACCCTCTTTTATGAGGGAATTGTATTGTGGCTATGTATTATCGTGAATATTGTACTCTGAGAGAGGAGACCGTGAGAGAAAGAAGAAGAAGTTACAGTGAGTGCGGTGTAGGTTGTATCCCTTCATTTTGCTAGAGAATAAAAGGAAGGACCTGGAAATTTATCTGGTGGACATAGCCTACACTGGGTGAAACACATATGATCCTCTTTTTCTAAAATATATTTCAGTAATGGCCTTTTTGCATTGATATGTTATTAAATTGATATATTTATGTATCAAAATTCGATGATTCAACAATTCATGTTGTTATTGTCTAAAGTAAGCTAAAGTTTGACTAAAATAATATGATATTTGGCCGCATTTGAATGGTCGAAGAGGATTAGTGTCGTTTTGTGTTGATCCATTATTAAATTGATATATCAGAATTTGGCGATTCAACAATTTAGTTTTTATTTACAATATTTATTTTCAAATTTTAATTCATGTTGTTACTGTCTAAAGTTTGACTAAAAAATACGATATTTGGATGGATTTGAATGGTCCAAGAGGATTAAAATTTGACTAAAAAATATGATATTTGGCCGCATTTGAATGGTCCAAGAGGATTAGGACCTTTTTGTGTTGATCTATTATTAGATTGATATATCATAATTTGACGATTCGAAATTTAGTTTTTATTTATAATATTATTTTTGTTTTTACATTTAAATATAATTAAATTATATTTAAAATTTTTAATGAAATAAAATTTTGAATTTAAGATATATTTATAGTTATATTTTTCATTCAATCAAAATTACAAGACAAAATGGTAGATAATTGAAAGAATGATGATAAGTGAATTTGTCTCCTGTTTTTTAAGCTTTAAGCTTTGTATATATATGAAAATTTTAATTATTTATATTTAATTATTAATATTGATAATATTAATATATTAATATTATAAAGGTTAGATTTACATTAATAATATTATACTTATAATATTATTAATAATATTAATATTACCAAAACCAAGTTTTAAATAAAAATAATAATAATTCTTCAAACAACATGAAATTGATTCATTTAACTTTATTTGAATTTGATTCATTTAAAATTTAACTTAACTTGTAACAAATTGACTAATATGGAATATGAGTCTCATAAGGACTCATATATTATAATATTTTAGAACATGTATGCCAATTGTTGGACTTAGGAGTTCTATGAGGATCCCTTTATTATAATATTCTAGAACATGTGTACAAATTGTCTTGTATGACTATGTGAATTTATGAAATAAAAAAATTGATGGATTTAGGAGTTCTATGAGAATCCATTTATTATAATATTCTAGAACATGTGTACAAATGGTCTCGAATGACTATATGAATTTATGAAATAAAATTAAATCATTCATCCATGGATATGTTAATAATGAATAGGCAAGGAAGTATATTCAATTATTTATCCTTAAAGTCGTTGTTCTTAATTAATTATATTTAATTTTAATATTGATAATATTAAATATATATATTAATTTTATTAATGTTAGATTCACATTAATAATGGTATAAGTTTATTAATAATATTAAGGGTAATATTAATATTACCAAAACCAAATTTTAAATAAAAAAAATGTATTTATCAAACAACATGAATGTGATGTTGATACTGAGAGGGGGTGAATCACTATCAAATACAATTTAAAAAAAAATTCAATTTATACTTAAATCATTCAATTATATCCAATGAGCAATGAACAATAGTATAAGAGTTACACCAATACACCACAATACACCATGCACAATATATGAGAAATAATCAATGGTTATTATTCAAGGGAAGTAATGACTTCCAAAGGTAGCTCCAACTTCCATATAAAGGGAGGGATAAACCTCCAAAAGGAAGACACAATCCTCCAATATCAAGAGAGGGTTGACCTCTCCATTCTTACCCCTTCCTTCCACCCAAGAATATATGAAAGATAATAAAACTTTACATTAAATAGTCACCATCAACTAACCATCACATAGAACATGATAATGCTTCCTGAGACTTCTTCAACTTCTACAATTATTCAATTATTGGAATACTCTTATCCTATAGACAATATTACTCAATGTATTCTCTGAAACTCTTCCAAGTTTCACTCCTTGAATCCTCCCCAAAAACAAGTTATAGAGAGAATGGTAGACATTATTCAAGTATGGTTTATTCAAGAGAGTGAACTTGTACAAAATGCCCCGCGCTTAATATTTAACATCAGAATATGAATTTTGCACAAACGAAACTAGAGCCCGTACTATTTCCAATGAAATTGGTCTCACGTCATTTGGAGTCTCTATGACGAATTTATGATTTTTTTACCTGGAACACTTGTTTATGAATAACTTCAGGACTAGTCAAAAACCCTATCTTCCATAGAGTGTATCTCCACAATTATAGTGAATAAAGAGCTGAAATTGTTACCACATGTACCTAGATATGTCTTCTCAATACCATATCAATTTCACCATCTGAATCATTCTAGAAAAAAAGTTATAGCGAAAATGGTAGGAGGACCTATAAATAACATACCTTAGAACACATCACCAAAAGACTTCATCCTCCATTGAAATCCGACCTTCTTTACTTCATATTTCTTCTAAAATTTGACTTTTGTGTGTTTAAAATGAATGTATAATGATATGTATGTATACCCTTTATGCCACTTCCTTTTAACATTAGGGCTGACTTGACACTTTTTTATTTTGTAATTATTTTCTTTAATTATCTTCAGGGCTGACCTGTACTTCCTTCTTCAATTCACCTTGTCATCTTCAAAAATTCATTTCTCCTCAACCACGAGGATCCAAGTGACGTACCACCTACCATCTAAAATAACATGATGTATACTATCCATCCATGGGTGTTTTGTCGGCATTTGCACTATCCTTCATGTCCAAATACCTTCATCAATCTTGCGGTCCAAAACCAATGACTAGGGTTGACATCAATGAAAACAACCAATATTCCAACAATATCCACCTTTGTCATTGATGGAAACACTCATTCTCCCCCTATCATCATGATCCCAATTTATCTCCCCCTTTGAAATCAATGGAAAAGGGTGGGGTTTCTCCCCCTGAGTTCAATGGCATAAGGTGACCTTCTTCTTTGGGGTTGCTCCCCCTGAACATGTGATACTCAATAATACTTCATCCTTATTTTTGGTCTTTGGGACTTTTTCTTACTTGGAGTCCTTTTGTGTGGCTTTTGTCTTCTCTCTCTTCTTCATGTTTAGGATGTGTATGTTGTTCGGTCTTCTTGTTGCAGTTGCAACCAATCTTTCTCTTATTTTACATTTTCGAGAGTCAAACCTAAGAGTGTATCCTTGATCACATATTTTGCTGACACTAAGGATATTATGCTTCAGATATTCAACCAATAGGACTTTTCCTTCTTTTACATTTCCACTTCCAATCTTTACAGTTCCTTTTCCAAGTATTTTGGTAGATGAGTCATCTCCAAATGCAACATTTCCACCCCTTTTCTTCAATATGACAATTTTTCTTTGATCTCTGGTCATATGAGATGAGCACCCACTGTCTATGAACTATTCATCTTCTTCTTTGCATTCTTTAGCGACCAATGCTATTCGACATTTTTCATTGTGTGGAATTTCTTTCCTTTTCCATGTTGTAGTTGTATGTTTTAAACCCGTGAAGTAAAGCAATTCATATAGATTCTTAAGCAAAACGCAATTTAATTGATGGCTCATACACATAGTACACATAGATTTTTACTGGAAGCCCTCAACCGGGGAAAACCTTTCTTATTTCATTATCTCGAATTTCACCATTCACCATACAATATATACAATGTTTTTAGGTATTTCGTAGATACCAAAACCCTAATCCCTTAATCCGGGATTAATTTAGAAAACCGCTAAAAATAACAAGATCCGCTAAAAATAGAAAAAACCGCCCAAAACAAAAATTTTGGGGTGCTGCCCCGAATGCTGGGCGTAACCAGGGAGGGACATACTTGGCCCCCATGGGACCCCCTTAGGAAGCTCTCAGATCACACGAAACAAAGAGCACTACTAGAGGGATCGTCAGACGCAGTTGTCGAATCTGACACGCCCACACACACACACATGCAAAGAATATAACATATACCCAACATTCTCCCACTCGTTGTTTTCTTTGCATCCAAGGGTCCATGGGATTATATAGTCAACAATCCAGGGCAACAATGCCCATTGTTACTCTACACCAAGAGAAATTTTCTGTGCTCATAGACTTTGTCAATGAATTTGCAACATTCTTCAAAGTGTCAGCCTTTTCCAGCAACACCTTCTTTTCTTCAACCATGTCTCTCACAAAGTGATACTGAACATCAATATGATTTGTCTTTGAATGATAAGCTTGGTTCTTTGCCATGAATATTGCACTCTGAATGTCACAATATAATCTCATTGCTGGTTGTACCAACCCAATACCTGAACACAATCTTTGTAACTATACTTCTTCCTTGCTTGCATGAGTGGCTACCATGTATTCAACTTCTATAGTTGAGAGTGCCACTACAACTTGTGTTTTTCTCATCCAACTGATTTCTCCTCCAAATAGGTTAAACACATACCCACTTGTAGATCTTCTATGATCCAGATCTCCATCCCAGTCTGCATCAACAAAACCATGTATGTCCACCACTCTGTCCAATCCTGGTCTTCCTTGGTAGCACAATCCATAACTGGTAGTGCCACGAAGGTACCTGAAGACCCTCTTTACTATTTTCCAGTGCTCCTTCCCTCGTTTTGACATATACCTGCTCAAAACTCCCACTGCATGTGCAATGTCTAGTCTAGTATAGACCATTGCATACATCAAACTGCCAACTACACTGGCATATGGAGCATGGGACATGTCCTCTTCTTCTTCCTGTGTCTTGGGACACTGATCTATAGATAACTTTACACCTATAGGAATAGGAACCTTGATCAGTTTACTTTCATGCATATTAAACCTCTGCGATATCATCTCAACATATTTTATTTGATTCAACTAGAGTTTCCTGTTTGCACGAACTCTTTTAATCTCCATTCCCAGAATGAAGTTAGCTGCACCGAGATCCTTCATGTCAAATTTGGAGAACAATTGTGATTTCACCTCCTTGATAACATCCATGTTATTTCCTACCAACAATATGTCATCAACATACAACACTACATAAATGAAGTAATTACCAACCTACTTGGAATATACACAGTGATCAACCCTACTTCTCACAAATCCCAATCCAAGGATGTATGTGTCAAACTTTTGGTACCACATCCTAGGTGATTTCTTCAGACCATATAGTGACTTCTTTAGCTTACATACCAGCTCTTTCTTTCCCTTCACTACAAATCCTTCTAGCTGCTTCATGTAGATTTCTTCTTCCAGATCCCCATGTAGGAATGTTGTATTCACATCCATCTGTTCTACTTCAAGATCAAAAGCAACAACAATAGGTAAAATAAATCTAATAGAAGTTAACTTAGCAATAGGATAAAAAACCTCACCAAAGTCAATTCCTTCTACCCAGGAATAACCTTTTGCTACTAACCGAGCTTTGTATTTCTCCACTTTACCTTGTGCATTAAACTTCTTCTTAAACAACCATTTTCTACCAACACATTTTCTTCCAGCTGGAAACTCAACTATATCCCATGCCTCATTCTTATCCAAGGCATCCATGTCTTCAACCATGGCCTTCTTCCAGAGTTTACTATCCTTTGAATTCACTTCTTCCCTGACAGTTATGGGATCATCATTAGTAATAGATAAAGAGAAATTGGAATGGAAATCAAGTGGACTATACCTCTCTGGTTGCCTTCTATCTCTCACTGATCTCCTCAGTACTAGGGTATGAGGTTCTTCTTCTTATTCTTCTTCCTCTTCTTCAGATGATTTAGATTTTGCATAATCCAACTCAATCTCTATTTTCTCAGTTTCATCTTGCATTGGTAGGAATTCATGTTTTGACACTTCTTTTACCTTTCTGAAAACAACATCTCAACTGTAAACAATCTTCTTGGTTTCTAGGTTCCAAAGCTTATAACCTTTCACACCATCTTTATAACCAATAAAATGCACTTTTCAGCCTTTTTATCCATCTTACTCCTATTTTCCTTTGGAACATGTACATAAGCATCACAACCAAACACTCTAAGATGTTGAAGAGAGGGTTTATTTCTAGTCCATACCTCGTGTGGATTTTTATCATCCAATGCTGATGAAGGTGATCGATTGACTAGGTAACATGTTGTACTCACTACCTCTGCCCAGAATTCTTGTTCTAACTCAACACCGCTGAGCGTGCTCCTTTATTTTTCCATCAATGTTCTGTTCATCCTTTCTGCAACTCCATTCTACTAAAGTGTGTATGGAGTATTCTTCTGCCTTGCTATGCCACACTTATTACATAATTCTTCGAATTCATTTCCTCATAATTCTCCACCATTATCTGTCCTCAATACCTTTATTTTCTTCTCTGTTTGATTTTCTACCAGAGCCTTAAACTCTTTAAATTTATCAAATACCTAATATTTCTTTCTAAGAAAATAAATCCATGTTTTCCTTGAGAAATAATCTATGAATGAAACATAATACACATATTTACCTAGTGATGGAATAGGAACAAATCCAAACACATCACTGTGTATCAAATCTAAGATCCTCTTTGCTCTTGTAGCACCAGATGGGAATCTTACTCGATTATGTTTACCATATATGAAATGTACACAAAAATAAAAATCTAGAGTGAAATAAGCCATACCTTCAACCATACCTTTACAGTGTAGTGTTCAAAGGCCCATTTCTCCAATATGCCCCAGTCTTTGATGCCACATCACGGTCTTCTTTTCTGGGACAGTATTGGCC
Source organism: Picea engelmannii (assembly GCA_009831015.1). Lineage (NCBI taxonomy): Eukaryota > Viridiplantae > Streptophyta > Pinopsida > Pinales > Pinaceae > Picea > Picea engelmannii. The sequence goes on along the minus strand of ML782089.1, from coordinate 699,990 downwards.
TTGTCTCCTACATTTCTCTTCTCGGGGACAAAAGAACTGTTACACCCATTAGTATAAGTGCTTCCCAACAACTTGTATACAGTTCCACACCAAACTCCCCTCATCAACATCATTTCTCCTCGTACCATCTTGCAAGTTCCCTTTCCAAATACAGTATACACTCCTGCATCATCCAACTTTCTTACATATATTAGGCTCCTGGATAGTTTTGGAATGTGTAGAACCCCAGGGAGAGTTCTAATCCTTCCATATTTTAGCAACAACTTAACCCTTCCACGTCCCATGATTTTGGCTGTCGAGTCATCTCCTAGGAATACATCACCACCATCATATTTTTCATATTCAGAGAACCACTCCCTGTGAGGAGTCATATGGTATGACTCACCTGAGTCAATCAACCATACATCATGTTTTTCATGTGTACCTGTAGATTCCATGTAAACATCACCCCTTTCTTCAGTGGAGGTTTTTGCCTCTGTGGAAGAGATACTATTAGATCCCTTTGGTTTCTCAACCTTCTTAGACTTGAAATCTTTCTTATAATGCCCTGTTTTACCACACTTCCAACATTTCCTCAAAGATTTTCCTGGAGAGTTAGATCTACCTATAGATTTAGATTTGTCCCCTGAAGGATTACCAAGATTCTTGTCTTGGGTACGACCTCTTACAAAGAAAGCATTTGTGCTATGACCATCCATGATTTTCCGCCTCATCTCTTCATATAACAAGGATGAAACTACATCTTCATACTTCAATGTATATTGAGTGGTACTACCAATTGCTACAACCAGATTATCCCAAGATTCTGGCAAAGAACATAACAAAGTAATACACTTATCTTCTTCTGCAATTGTAATATTAATAGAGACAATTTGACTTACCAGAGTATTAAAGGCATTTAGATGTTTTGTCACAGAATTTCCATCTTCCATCCTAAGATGATAAAGATTCTTTCGAAGAAACAATTTGATTGATACAAATTCCCTAACTTATTCCATAGTTCCTTGGCTGTAGATTCTCCCGAGACATTCAACAACACTGAATCTGTCAGGCATAGTCGATTAATACTCCTTTCTCTTATGTCCAACTTCTCCCAATCTTCCTTTGACATACTAGTAGGTGGTGTACTAGTAGTTTGTGTACTAGTAGATTGTGTACCAGTTGTCTGTGTGCCAGTAGGCTGTGTACCTGGATCCACAATGATCCATTGTTCTTTTTCTACAAGAAGGTCCTCCATATTGAGCTTCCATAGATCAAAGTTTTTACCATTTAACTTCTCTATCTCGATTCTAGAAGAGCTCGCCATTCCTCTTTATACACTCGAATAACCATTGTAAAATCTCCCACTAAACCCAGGTTTATCACAGAACCAAGATAAACTTGATCTATCAAGACCGAGCAAAACCTTCAGCAACAAAGGCATCCCTCTGAAGCCAAAAAAGATCTTTGATACCACATTTAAGTTTTAAACCTGTGAAGTAAAGAAATGCATATATATTCTTAAGCAAAACAAAATTTAATCAATGGCTCATACACATAATACACAAAGATTTTTACTGGAAACCCTCAACTGGGGAAAACCTTTATTATTTCATTATCTCGAATTTCACCATTCACCATACAATATATACAATGTTTTTATATATTCTGTAGATACCAAAACCCTAATCCATTAATTCAAGATTAATTTAGAAAACCGCTAAAAACAACAAAAAAACGCAATTGTCGAATCTGACGCGCCCACACACACACATGCAAAGAATATAACATATACCCAACAATAGTTGGTATAGGTACATTTGGCATATGATTATCTTCCTTCATCTCTTTGCAATCTCGTGCTTTGTGACCAAGATCATTGCACTTGTAACATACAATATTTTGATCCATTAATGGGTCAAATGGATTATAATTTTTGTTGACAGGTCTGCAAACATTTCCATATCTACTAGTTGCACCATTCATGTACCTTTTGTGGTTATTCCTTTCATTTATTCTACAATCGATTGCCTTGTGTCCAAAATTTCCACAAGTATAACAATGTCCAAGAAAGAAATTTTGATACCTAGGAGTAAGTGATCTTCTTTGTGGTGTGGTCCATCTGGGTTCATGATATATTATTTTGTAGTTTCCTTCATAATGATTTATTTCATACCTAATGGGAGAGGATCTTCTTGATGTCTCATTCCTTCTAAATTATAGTCTTCTATATTGTTGTTCAACTTGTTCTAGAGTATTGGTTTCATCATTTTCATCTTCCTTCTCTTGTTTTGTTGTCTTCAAATTGTCATTGTATCCTAGTCCTGTATTTTCTTTTGGAGATATTTGACTGCTAAGGATCTCATCTAATTTTTCAGTGTTTTTTTCGAACTTCTTTGACATTTCTATTGTCAATAGTAGCTCCCCTTTTGTGTGATCCAATTCTTCTTTCAATTTCTCATAATCTTCTCATTTTTCCTTCAAGCTATCAATGATCTTTTCAAGCTTGTAATTTTCTTCTTCACAAATACTCAATTCACCTTTTAGTATTATGTTTGTGTTTCTAAGCTTGCTATTTTTAGTTTCAACATGCTTCAACTTTTCAATATTCTCAGCTTCTTGTTCATTCTCTGCATTGTCTTTGTATCCCCAAAAGGAATCAATGTTGGTTTCTTCATCTTAATATTCTTAAGAAATGATTTATTCTTCTTTATAACTCTTGCGATCATCATCCTAGGTTTCTTGGGTTATGAAGAGGACTTATCCTCCATCATTATCTTCTTCATCATTCGCATATGAGGAGATGTCATCATCCTTGGAGTAGAAGCTCCTTTTATTGTTGAGACTTCTCTTTTTATAGTAGCAGCTTTCAACAATATCTCTTATTCTACCATGGTTAAAGCATTTGAGAGGAGACTTACCTTTGTATCTTCCACTTCCCTTCTGGAACCTTCTTACGGAATTTGTTATTTCTTCATCAAGGTCGTTATCCTTGTATTTTGTCTTCTTTATGGATTTAAAGGTTGCTTCATTGTTTAGCTGGTCACTTTCTGTACCTGTTCTCATTTCATATGCTATAAGAGATCCATGTAATTCATCCATTGTCATTTTGGTCAAGTCCCTAGTTTCTTCAATGATGGAGACCTTAGCATCATACTTCAAGAGAAGTGGTCTCAACACTTTTTGTACAACCAATGATTCATCGAGCTCTTCACCTAATCCTTTGATAGCATTAAAAACTTCATCAACTCTAAGAAAATAGGTTGCAATATCTTCCTTTTCATCCATCTTCAAATTTTCAAATTCTGCTCTATGTCGTTGAAGCTTGACCTGCTTAACTTTTGGATCACCTTCATAGATACTCTTGAGTTTGTCCTATACCTCTTTAGGAGTGTTGCAACCCATCACTTTTCTAGCAATGGTTGGTGCCAATTATCCTAGAATAACATTTATGGATTTTGAATTACAACTCATAAGCTTCTTCTCATTTGGATCAGTTGGATCATTATTTGGGATTACATAGCCATTTACAACTAAGTACCAAATGTATACTCCCAAAGATGTTAGGTAATTTTTCACTCTATCACTCCAGTATGCATTATTTCTTCCATAAAATATTTGAATCCCATTTGAAATGTGCTCATGGTCATCCATCTCTGCTCAGGATTTTCCTTCCAGTGGTTAAATTGTTCTGAAGGCAACCTGCTCTGATATCAATTGTTAATACTGAGAAGGGGGTGAATCAGTATCAACTACAATTTAAAAAAAAAATCAACTTATACTTAAACCATTCAATTATATCCAATGATAAATGAACAATAGTATACAAGTTACACCAATACACCACAATACACCATGCACAATATATGAGAAATAATCAATAGTTATTGTTCAAGGGAAGTAATGAATTCCAAAGGTAGCTCCAACTTCCAAATATAAAGGGAGGGATACAACTCAAAAAGGAAGCTACAATCCTCCAATATAAAGAGAGGGTTGACCTCTCCATCCTTTCCCCTTCCTTCCACCAAATAATATATGAGAGATAATAAAACTTTACATCAAATAATCACCATCAACTAACCATCACATAGAACCTGATAATGCTTCCTGAGACTTCTTCAACTTCTACAATTCTTCAATTCTTGGAATAATATGATCCTATAGATAATATTACTCAATGTATTGTCTAAAAATCTTCCAAGTTTCACTCCTTGAATCCTCCCCAAAAATAATTTATAGAGAGAATGGTAGACTTTGTTCAATTCTGGTTTATTCAGGCGAGCGAACTTGTACAGATTTCCCCGCGCTGAATATTTAACATCAGATTCTAAATTTCTCACACAAGGAACTAAAACCCATACTATTTACAATGAAATTTGTCTCACTTCATTTGGATTATCTATGAAGAAGTTATGACTATTTTACCCGAAACACATGTTTATGACTAGCTTCAGGACTAGTCAAAAACCCTATCTTTCATAGAGTGTATCTCCAAAATTATAGTGAATAAAGAGCTGAATTTTTTACCACAGGTACCTAAATATTTCTTCTCAATACCATATCAATTTCACCATATGAATCATTCTAGAAAAAAAATTATAGCGAAAATGGTAAGACGACCTGTAAATAACATACCTTAGAACACATCACCAAAAGACTTCATCCTCCCTTGAAATTCAGCCTTCTTTACTTTAGATTTCCTCTGAAATTCGACTTGTATGTGTTTAAAATGAATATATAATGATATGTATTTATACCCTTTATGCCACTTCATTTTAACATTAGGGCCGACCTGACACTTTTTTATTTTGTAATTATTTTCTTTAATTATATTCAGGGCCGACTTGTACTTCCTTCTTCAATTCACTTTGTCATCTTCAAAAATTCATTTCTCGTCAACCATGAGGATCCACGTGACGTGGCACCTACCACTGGAAATTAACATGATGTATACTATCCATCCATGGGTGTTGTGTTGGCATGTGCATTGTCCTTCATGTTCAAATACCTTCATCAATCTTGTGGTCCAAAACCAATGACTAGGGTTAACATCAATGACAACAACCAATATTCCAACATGTGATTTATTTAAAATTTAACTTTATTTGAATTTGATTCATTTAAAATTTAACTTAACTTGTAAAAAATTGACTAATATGGAATTAGAGTCCCATGAGGACTCATATATTATAATATTTTAGAATATGTGTTAGAACATAAATAATATTTTAGAGTAAAAATCAAAATTTCAAGCTTCCTTTGTGTTTTTTTTTTTGTCTTTTTCAAATAAACGTTTTTAAGAATATCATTTCTTAAATTAAAAATTTCGTTATATTTTGACAAGGCAGAACAAGCATCAATTGTTAAACCTAACATTCATCTAGATCGATGGCTCTCACATCTTTAGGATTTCAAAATCATGAAATTTTTAATCAACACTATAAATCATATTCAAGGTTTTACTTCGAAACTTTGTGATTTGGTAATTCAAGATCAAATGTCTAAAGGTATTTAAAATCTTGAAGTCGCGAATCTCCGAAGTTCTGGAGCTCTAAATTTCCATAATATGTTTTAAATATTTCAGCTAACGTGTCTTATGCCACCTGACACTATGTACATGTGGAGACATGTGGCACTCATTTTTTGCACTCTTGGTTATATAATTCACACGATTTAAGGTGACACATGTCACTCATATTTTTATGACACATCATCAGACGTGACATCATCCTGTAACATCATTCCGGGAGACCTTCCTCTGGAAGATTAAATTGTCAACAAATATAAACAACGTTGGAGTGCCAAAACACCAAAATTATAAAGCATCGAAGATTAAAGAGTAAACATGTTTTATTTGGTGTAATTAACGGTAAGTAATCACTTTATGAATTCGTCCTTCAGGGTAACTTTGAACACTTCAAATGAAAAACTCATGAAGCCACGGAGCTCCGGATTCCCTAAGTTCTGAATCTTTATAAAGATTAAATAAATCATGAATTGTGGTTAATTGAAACTAAAGTATTAATTAAAGGATGATTAGTTGTTCCATGAAATCAGCCTTTGGGAGATATTTAGCATTTCTCATTCGAAACTCCCGAATGTCAAAGCACCAAAATCACTTATCTTCATTAAATCACGATCAATAAAGGTATATTTAACGTGGTTAAGGTAAATAATTTGAAAATATTATGGTGTTCAGGTAATAAATTTGATAGATTTGACATGATTACCCTGTCATTCGATTAATTGTAAAATTGATTTATGGTTTGTGTTTTCTATTCAATAAAAAACATTTTTGATTTTCATACCATTTTTCTATTCCCCTTCACAACTTTCACTACAATAGTTGGGATCATATTTTTTTTATTTTCTTAGAAGAGGATTGATATTTGGAAATTATGGCACCGCGTAAAACAACAAGAAAGAAAGATCCATTTGTAGAAGACCCAAATCCAAATTCATACATTTTTTTCAGACACTACCGCTCACCTGCCAGACGTTATTAAATCATGGAAGTAGGTTTATGAAATCTTGGAGAAGGAGAATTCCCTCCATTCTGATGAATCAAGAGGAGGAGAAGGTGAGTCAATTGTAAACAAGCTAAGAGGTGACTAAGTCAGAGCTTCACAAAGTCACAAAATGACCAAAATTGTTTCCATATACAGATATGATATGTTGGGCCCTAGATCACATTGATATTCCGACCAGAACCATATACAATCATTAGAAGACCATTATTGGATCAATTCAATCCGAAGACATTCAAGTAATGTATAAATTAACTTGCACACCCAAATATACTTATAATGCATCATTTATAATGAAGTTTGAGAATGATGAATGTGTAAGTTATGACATAATTGTCCATGACATAGTAAAAACATAGTGGGGACATGAAAATAAATTCAAAGCTGATCGACATGGAATATATTCTACAGCCTCCTGTGATTCCCATATTATGTATACGATCATGATGCTTTGTATAATGTTCGGAAAGAAAATACATGCACATTTTACTATAGATTAGGTTCCTCTAATCCATGAAGTAGCCGAGGGTTATACTTTTTATTGGGGAAAAATGTTGTCGAATAACCTACCCAAACAAATAGAGGATTACATAGCCATAAATTCAAAGGAGAGCATGATCCTTTCTATATGTCTTCATATATTATGTACACAATATGTTTCTGAACCCCATTTCCTATTATAAATTGGATTTGGACTCAAATTGTCACCAAACCTATACACTTCTATCGTTCCAAATTATGGGAGGAAATGAAAAGGATTTTTTTTATGAGATTTGTCACAATGTGGTCATTCCAATCCATGAAGCCATTTATGGTCAACATCCTCCAAGAATTTTAAAACAAATTATCGGGAATTTGGGTGCTATTGCAGATTGGTACATTGAAGAATTTTTTTCTTATATTAGAGTCTTTGGCTATTTTTAATCTCCACATGCTCTGCCCAGATTTCTACCAAATAGACTTATTTGTAGAGAAGTAGTCTATCGGACAGTTTCAACAGGCATCACTAAAGAACTGAAAGTTGCACAAAAAAGAGTTTGTCCGACCATTCCCATATAGGTTGGTATATTCTCATTATCATATTTTGGACATGCTAAGGTTGAAGCCTCAACCTTCGATGATATCAAATTAGCTAAAATTAAATTCAAGAGGCACGATCCACAGAGGGTGGTAGAAAATCATATGGCTCAATTTAACATGAAGAGATACATCCACAAAAATTCACCTTACGATGAAGTTTTCAGAGGAGTTAGATCATATGATGAAGTCATATCCATATTTCAAAGTCTTCTTGAAGAAGAACAATCAATTTTTCTCATCTTCCAAAAGCACAGAAGGATCAGTTTACCTAGGATATTGTAGGTATATCTAAGTCTTAATCCAACATCACATGTGCCACCATCATCGGATCCCAAGCAAAATGACTTTCCTGAGGCCAAAAATAAAGAAGTGGAAAATACACCAGAAATATTTCCCAAGGATACAACAATTACATGGATATCCATACTAGGTAAAACTAATTAAGAATCATTAGCATTGTTTGAAGCTTTCATGAAACATGGACATACTTTTCCTCAGTTATTGACAAACACTAAAAATCTTGTAAAATATATCACAAATCAAGGGGAATATATTGCACTTGCCATTCCCATAACATCCTTAACCCCCATAGCAACAAGTTTTGATTTACCCTATTAAGATATTATAAATAGAGATGCCCTAACACCTATTGAATCGTAAGAGGTTCCTTCATCAGATTTATTCTTCAACAAGAAAAGGAAAGCTATTGTACAAAGAGAATATCAATAGAAAGGGGGAGTAATTACAAAGAAGCAAAGAAAGCTTGTCTTGATGCTTTCTTAGTTGTAGATTCAGAGATGGAAGAAATTGATATTAGTAATATTCGTTCTTTTATTGGAAAAGTTGAGATTGAAAAGATAAAATAAAATATGAAGAAAAACAAAGAGAACATGCATAATGCTATATTACAAGTCAATCATGTTGACTTGCAAATATTAAATGATCTTCTGGTGAAACAAAGTCTGCAACATCATATCACTCAATAGGCGGTAGTAAAAATTCAAAGAAATCTATCAGTGGTACATGAAAAGTTTTTTTCATTTGAATTAAATGCAAATATTGAACCCCACAAGTTCGTAATTGAATTATTATATCTACATGTACAATACAAGGATTAGAAAATTCCAATTACACCCATGAGCAAATAAAGGAAAAATGAATCGCCAACAAGCAAAGAAGATCCCAGAAAATGAACAAATGTTCATAATCTTTTTAATATTTATTCTGTTTAGATTTTATTTTATTTTGAGAGCTAATAATGTGGAAAGTCTAACCACTTTTGGTTAAGACAATTTTTTTATAATAAGCATATTAGAGATTTAATTGGGGCTTCTTATGGCCGAATGTAAAAGAGAATTTCTTAATATTAATTTCAGAGAAAAGACAGAGATTCTACATTTCATTTCCTTGAGTTATGTGCTTTATTTGTATTTATTTTTCGTCATAGCCTCATTTTCTTCACTCTATAGTTCTTAAAGATTGAAAGACTACAATTTAGTAATACATCTACTATGGTCCATATAATTGGAAGTCTGTTCAGCTACAACTTTTGTTCTATTATTACTGTGAGTAAAATAAGGCATGTATTTGTGTGGATCTCCTTATTTCAATTAATCTTTTAAGATGTATTCTTCATGATTCTTCTATTGCGGATAAGGTAATATTTATCAACATTGACTACCTTACTTTGTTTGACAATTTTGTTTAATACATTTCTACTTTTCATCTCTTTAATTTTTATAAAAACTCAAAGAAAGAGATATTGCCTCTGTGTTTTCTAATCATTAAGTTATTTGAATTTCCATATTAAAACTGAAGGTAGAAAAGAATTATAAAAAAAAATATTTTAAATTTTGGATGTCTGACTATGTGAGCCTAGAGTAAATCTCAGGAACAACCTCTTTTTGGCACCGTTGTTGGGGAACGGAGAAACGAAACTATTTTTCCCTGGGAATACGACAAAGTTTAGCTTTGATTTTGTATGGTGAACAAGAATTAAACACAAGGTTAAGGCTCATTTTGATTTCACCTGGCGAGTCCATTTTGGAAAAATTGGCATTCAGATGAAAATATACCAGAAAAAACCCAGATGATAAGCAAACTACGCCAGTTTCATATCCTAAGAAACTGTCGAAAACCAAAAGTTATATAAGACAGACATCTGCATCAGCAGGTAAGGTTTATCAACCAAACGTTACTCAATTTAATGTTAATATTTCAGCGAAATAAATATGTTTAATCAATTCTAAAGAAAAACTTCAAAATAAATCTCATTCCATAGAAGCCTCAACTAGTAATCCTGAAAATAAATTAGAAAATCCAGAGGTTGAAATTCCCGAAGTAAAATTATATGATCTAAAGGTTGAAAAATTTCAGAATACACCTTTTTCTTTGATAGATACTTTCACCAATGAGAGTAAGGAAGAATCTTTAGTATCCAACGTTGTCTACACGCAACTATTGGCCAAAATTTGGTCATCTATATTTTTCCTCTCTTGGATTCATAAAAGCCTTGATATAAAAAGATGTTTTTTGAAATTTTATAAGTTCACTCTGCAACCTTCAGTCTCAGCTTCTTCATGCATTTTTCGGATCAAAAATTGGTTTCTACATGCCTAAGTTATTCAAGATCTGGTCTAAAGGTCTGAAGGAGAGATTATGAATAATTTTTCTAAGTATCATGTTCTCCTCTACATTTTTGAATTGGGAAGTACTCTCATCACTTATCTCCCTCACCTTCCATATCCACACTCAACCATTTTTTCTCTTTTCACTACTCTTCTCCATATGCTCCACTAGTCTCTACACTTAGACGTTTTTGGGACTCTTCCTTCATCTCCTCATTGGGTTGGTGGATTGGAGGACCTTCATTGTTGGATTACTGAGAGGGGGGGTGAATCAGTAATAGAGAAATATAATCCTTTTTTACCATAAAATTCAAGTGTTATATCAATGTAGCATTATCATCCAATAGTTACAGATTAAATAAACAATGAACAAATGAGAAATCACACACATACACAATACACCAGTGTTTTACGTGGAAACCCAAAGTGGGAGAAAACCAAGAAATGTTTTTTCTTATATGTATTTAAGAATTACATTAATTGGAAGTACCAACTTCCTTTGTTTTCTAGCTACAACTGGAAGGAGGCTCCAACCCCCTAGTTTCTCAGGCTACAACTTGAGGGAAGCTCCAACTCCCCAATTCTCTAGCTACAACCAAAAGGAGGCTACAATCCCCTATGTTCTCTAGCTACAACTGGAAGGTGTCTACAACCACATGTCCTTGCCCTGTTCAACTACCCTTTTATATAGGTATAATGATGGAACCATTGTCACACTATCACTATGAGATATACTGATGTAAACCTGTACTAATAAACTTGCACCAAACAACCTGTACCAATAACTTGAAACATGTATCAACCATGCATCAACCTGATATGGGATCTTTTCATCAGGTGACTTATTAAAGAACTGTATTAAATGAGAATAAACTAAAGTACACCATAAAGAAATAAAATATCAAAAAGAAAGAGTCATAATCATGCAATGTGAACACAAAGAACTTGATAACGAAATTTGTCCCTGGTGGAGTACGTCTTACAGTCCTGCTCTCAAATGGGTAGGTATTTTTATTAACTCCACAAAAGAATTGGGAAAAATACATGAGTATACCTCATTCTAGAGTTAATATACAAAATCTTTTCTGAGATCAGAAAACTAACACCACCACTGTGTTCGTGACGTCATTTTACCTAAAAATGATTGCCTCCACGCCTCAATCCGAGTCAGACACTTTCATGCCCCCAAGACACCCCTGACTCGGTTTTTGTGCCACTGCTCCTACAATAAATAACTAGATTGTCTTGAAATCCATTCCAAAATCTAGAAAACTGCACCCAAATCCATACTGTACGAATGTGCTCGGTTTGCCTCTTTCATGCTCTTGTGTGTTTGCACTGATCGAACCCCCTTTAAATAATATAATATGGTGGTTATGCAATAATGAGGAGGTTGGTTGACTGGTTAGCGGAGGCTAAGTTAGGTAGTGGTTAGTCGGAGGTACCAGGGTTGAAACCCACGGGCCTGCCCCATTTTGGAAAATGGTTACAACAAATGTTGGCGCACCCTGCCAAATCTGGCAGGCGACCACTTAAATGGCGGAAAGATAATAAATAGAGGAATATGCTATATATATGGTGGTGGACGGATAAGCCCCTAAGTGGGAAGAATACCATGGTTATATGGAACTGACATGTGAACAGGGGCTGGGCCAAAGGCCTAGCCCCTCCCTTTGGCGCCTTAGTTCAAACCTTTAATTTAAATATTATTTTTAACACATTGCAAATAAGAAATGTTGTGTGGTGTAGTGGTAGCGCGGATTTGTGGGGCCTTTGGGATAGTGAGAGTTCATGAGTTTGACTCTTGGGGAGTCATAAAACTTTTATACATCAACCATTGGAGGGGTGCCACATGTCAGCCCATGACTGGGCCACGTGGCATCATATAATTTGTCAAAGAAAATGCCACTTGTCACCACATGATTCTCCCATGAAACTGACATGTGTCATCACGTAACTTGCCCACATGTCTACCATCCTTTCCATGTCATCTTTCCAACTCATCTGCATGAACATGCCACGTGTCACCCTTGTAGTTGTTCCACGTGTCACTTTGACTTTTTGACCAAGTTTGACTGAACTTTGACTGCTTATAATGTTTGATCTGTAACTCTGTTTGATGAGCTGTTTGCGCTGTTAGAAATCTTGCGACGCACTCTTCGAGATTATTCCCTTTTCCTTGATTTTTTGGAACTTTGAATTGTTTCTCTTTCTCTATCTGTTGAAGCCATTATGTGCGTTCTAAGTTGCTTCTGTGTGTTATGAGTTGTTCTTAACCTTCTCTGGATCCTTTTTGGATCACAACCTGTAATCAACCTATACCATAAACAAGTGCATCAACCATGCACCAAACTGTATGAAGCAACATGTAATCAACATGTACCATAAACAAGTGCATCAACCATGCACAAACCTGTACCTTAACCTGTACCATGAATAAGTGGATCAACCATGCACCAAACATGTACGAATAACCTGTCACAACAACTTGTCCAAATAACCTATCACAACAACCTGTCTCATCAATCTTATCAACCAAATCAGATCTACTCACCAAGATCAATCACCAAGATAACTCTCAAATATGTGCATCAACCAAGCATAACCCAACAAATCGTAATCATCACCAAGATCAATATGTGCTTCTAATAATATACCAATACAAGTATGTTACATCATCCATAAACCATGTGTCAACAATACTAAGAATAAGTGTCTCCAACCATGTAACAAGAATGTACCAATCATGTATCAACTACTCATCAACTATGACTCATCAATATGTACCAACATCATCAACTATACACCTCATGTATGTGCCAACTCATCAACTACTTGTCTCAACCATGTATCCAACATGTACTTCAACTAAACGCCCTCATCAATTTCATCATCCAAATCTGATTTGTAACTCTGTAATAGATCTGTTGTATATGATCACATCCCTGCAAACCTTCCTTAACTTTAACAACAAGAGACTAGCATTTTCATCAAACTTTACTTTAGTCTCACATGACTAGTTTTGGATTAGTCAACAACCCTAACTTGAAATAATCATAACTATGTACCTATAATGAATAAACATATGAAAATAGTACACAATGTTCTTCAGTGTGTTTTATGCAATTTCTCTAGGTGTCACTACTTGGAACCTCTCAGAAAAGGAGTTATAGCAAAAATGGCATACCTTGTTGAATTTTGGCTTATTCTAGAGAGTGAACTCGTAGAGCGTGCCCTACATGGAATATTTGTTGTATGGATATGAAAATATTACATAGAATACTACAAAATATACTCTAACATTTGGTCTTACTGAATTTGGATCTGTTATGAAGAAGTTATGATTTTTTTACCTGAAACACATGTTTTAGACTAGTTTCAGGACTAGCCACAAGCCCTATTTCCACAGAGTATAAATCCAAACATACAATGACCCACAAGCTAGAATTCATACCACAGCCAATGGCCTCCCAATTTCATGGTCTGAATCATTCTAGAAAAAATGTTATTGCGAAAATGGTGAGATGACCTGTAAATAATATACCTTAGAAAGCATCATCAAAAGAATTTATCCTCCCTTGAATTTCAGCCTTCTTTACTTCACCTTCCCTCTGAAATTCATCTTAGATATCCTTTGGTTACCTCAGTCACCTGTAGATATTCAATATGCTCAAGTGTGATTAAAATGAGAGAGTATTCACTCTTATTTATATTCTCCAAGTAGCTTCCTTAGAAGCATCTTCTAGGCCACTTTGTCCACATAGTCACCTATGTCCAACTTTTCCCAATTTGCCACTTGTCCATGTATCCAATAGCCACTTGACCACTTAACCCATTTTCCTCATTTTAGGGTTAA
>ML782089.1:658265-683826 GCA_009831015.1 Picea engelmannii | reverse complement strand
CCAATATCTTGGTTACCCATTTTTGTTGTTCTTCTGAAGATAGTCTTTGTTCCAAGAAGTATTTGAGACTATCATGATCTGTTTTGACCTTGAAGTGCCTACCTATTAGGTAAGGACACCATTTCTTCAATGCATGTAGTATTTCCATAATTTCCTTCTCATAAATGGGTTTGTGTAAGTCCTTTCCCTTGAGTGGTCAAATTTCGAAATCTAGGGGCCTTCCTTCTTGCATTAGGACAACACCAATTCCATTTCCCGAGGCATCACATTCCAAAATAGAGGTTTTTGTGAAGTCTGGAGTGGTCAAGACAAGATCTTTTCACATCACCTCTTTAAGTTTTTCAAAAGCTTTAGTTGCCTCTGGAGTCCATGAAAATGCATCCTTCTTAGTTAGTGTCGTTAAAGGTGTTGTTATTCTTCCATAGTGTCGAAAAAACTTGTAGTAGTAACCTGTCAAACCCAAAAGTCCTCCAAGACTCTTCAATGTTTTTGGAATCGGCCAGTCCATCATGGCCTTAATATTGTTATGGTCTACCTTGACACCTTCATGAGATACAATATGACCCAAATACTCTACCTCCTTCACTCCAAAGAAACATTTGGATGGTTTGGCATATAGTTGTTGCTCCTTTAGTAGTTGTAGCACCTTGTCAACATGTCACACATGATCCTCCCAAGACTTGCTATAGATTAGTATATCATCAAAAAATATTAACACAAATTTTCGAAGGAAGGGATTGAAAATGGAATTCATCAACCCTTGGAATGTGGAAGGTGCATTTGTAAGGCCAAAAGGCATGACCAAAAATTCATAATGGATTTCATGAGTTCAGAATGTTGTTTTGAGGATATCTTCTTCCTTCATTCTAATCTGATGATATCCTGAACGAAGATCCAAGTTTGTGAAATAGATTGTTCCATGTAGTTCAACTAACAATTAATCAATGACAGGAATGGGAAACTTATCTTTAATAGTGATCTTGTTGAGTTCTCTATAATCTGGACACATATGCCATGAGCCATGTTTCTTGAATACCATTACCACCGATGCAAAGAAAGAACTTTGGCTAGGTCTAATAATGCCAGCCTCTAACATTTCTTCAACCATGCACTCAATTTCACTCTTCTGGGCATAAGGGTATCTTTATGGCCTAATGTTAGGAGGAACACTCCCATGAATTAGGTGAATATCATGATCATGATTTCAAGTGGGTGGAAGACCTTTGGGAATATCTTCAAATACTTTGGAATGCTTATTAATGATCCCTTGGAGATCTAGAGGAATATATGGCTTAGATGTTTGAACATCTAGTGAGCATAATTGTGCAATAACACCTTGATGCCCGTTTTTCAATAATTTTGTCATGCAATTAGAGATTATCACCTTACCGGGTTTCCCTGTGATACCTCTTAGCTCAATTTCTTTTCCTTCTAGTGAAAACTTCATGAAAATTAAAAGCCATTGTTCCTAATGATTGTAACCATTGGATTCCTAGTACAACATCAACACCACCCATGGGTATAGCAATCATTGGACTATTCATTGCATATTCCCCCATAGTAATATTAATCTTATTGCATTTTCCTGAGTAATTGATAGTTCCTCCATCTACAATCATTACTTGAAACTCTGGTGCTGGATATACAAAGAAATTGAGATCTTTGGCTAATTTATAGTGAATGAAATTATGAGTACTGCCATAATCAATTAGGACTATTACATTTTTCTTTTTGATATATCCTTCGATATTGAGGGTTTGAGGAGTGCTAATTCCAACCAATGCATTACACGATATCATGGGAGTCAACTCTTCAGATGAAATTGATTCTATGTTTTCATCTTGAGATAGTTCTTGTTCATGTTGTTGTTCTTCTTCCTCTTCACAATCTATGTAGAATAATTTATTCTCACCACACTTATGTCCCTTACTGTACTTGCTGTCACAATTAAAGCATAAACCTTTCGCTTTTCTTTCCTCCAATTGTTGAGGTGTCAACCTTGTAGGTTGAGGTGTTTTAGAAGAAGGAGAATTATTCTCTCTATAGATGTTAGGATTGGTCCTTCTAGTAGCCATAGCCATATTTTTATTTTCAACATTTCTTTCCACCCTAAATGCATTCTCCAATGCTTTGGGTTCCCAAAGGTGAACCTCATGTTGAATGCTATCTCTTAAAGTTCCTATGAATACATCAATCAAGTGCTCATCTGGAATATCTGTTACCTTTACATTCAATCTTTGGAAGTTCTCAATGTGCTCTGTAACTGAACCCTTTTTCTTGAGATTTATCAATTAGCAAAAGAAGGTATTGCTCCTTGTATCCTCATAGTGTGCTATCATTTATTCCGTGAAAATTGTCCAAGTGACGAGTGATTTACAATAAGAAATACATCTATACCATACAAATTGATTGGGTTCTAAATACAAAGAAGCAATTCGTACCTTTTGTGTATGTGGAACATTATGTAGATCAAAGAATTGCTCCATCTAAAGTATCCATGTGATAGGGTTCTTGACATCAAACTTTCACATATCGATCTTAGGAACATGGTTGGTCTTCAACCCAAAGTTAGAGTTTCTCCATTCTTGATTAACGTTCCTTGTGTCCTCATCATGAATTTCATGGGATACATTTTCACTTTCCGGTGTCCTCTCTATTACGAAATTTTTCAATCCTTCCATGATATCCTCTTTTAAACCATCCATCTTAGTATTTATTGCCTCCAACTTAGCTTCCATCTCTTGTAGTTCATATTTTGTTAATGTCTTCTTTTGTAAATCATTTATGTTCCTATGCATTTCTTCACCTTCATCAAGAGTCCAATTAGGATTTTCTAGAGACTTATTTGGTGTAGAAGTTCCCTTTTTGGGTGGCATGTTGGCCAAGTATCACTTTTGAACCTTGATTTTGAGGTGGTTCTGCTAGACAATCTTTCTTCTGTTGTATCTCTAAAGTTTCGGCCCTTATGGGTATGAAACTTTCTTTTTTGTAGTTCTCTAATATTTCTTCTCTACAATGCCATAGGTCTGATCAAAATTGGATGTGCCAAGTGAAATTTATGGTAACTTCCCCACAACTTGCTGATTTTTGGCCTTTCCAAGAGATCTCACTTGTATAGTGTGCCCTGCACAAAATAATTAATATAAAATTTTGAAACTCATACCAACAATACTAAAGAATGTTCACTATCCAATGAAACCAGTCTCACTCAATTTGGATACTCTAGGAAGAAGTTATGAGTTTTTTACCTGGAACACCTTCTTGAAACTAGTCAATAGGACTAGTCAGATACCCTATCTTACACAAGGTGTATCTAAAAATTTAAGATGACCTAGAATCTGAATGTTTTACCACAAATACCTTACTAATTTCTATGAATAGCCTTAATATTTTAGGCTTTGCAATGTTACAGAAAATATTTTATAGCAAAAATTCCGCAATGAGTCATTTCAAGATGATTCCAGAACCCTATCTTGCATAGGCTGTATATCTAAAAGTATAAGGCCCCAGGAGATGAAATTTAATCCAACGTACCTTGATCCATCTACTAAATACACTTCAATATGTTCCTTCTTAAACGTTGTATAAAAACATTTATAGCGGAAATGCCAAGGTGTCTCAGATGTAGCAGCAAAACCCCAAGGCCTTGAGCTCTGATACCATATGTTAAGAACCAAATATAAATATAGCATAGAAAAACCTCAGAATAAGTAATCAACACCTTGAAAAAGAGAGGAACTCAGATAATAATCCTCTTCGAGGAGGAAACCTCCTTATGCCCACATAAATGTACAATTACAAGATGATTCAAAGTGAAAATGTATCCTTGGTATATATAGGAGACTAGGAGGTATAATTACAACTAATAGACTAAAGGAGACATAAATAAAATAACATTACTAATATAATATTCTTAAGGGGTAATGAGCCACTATTTAGGGCTTAATAGACTTTGTCACTTCACTTTATTATTTGAATGATCTTCTTTGATTTTGTCACTTCACTTTATTATTTAAATAATCTTCTTTGACTTTGTCACTTCACTTTATTATTTAAATAATCCTTTTTGACCTTGTCACTTCACTTTATTATTTAAATAATTTCTTCTTTACAAACACTTGGACTTCTTTGACCTTTTGGGGCTTCAAGCCAACATATGAGGGTCCTCCAAATTTGTAAGGCCATAACTCTCAAACCATGAAGAGTTATGTGACATTCCACATACCACCAGAAATGGCATGACATGTACTATCCATATAGAATAATATTACCTGCAAATATATCAAAACTCATACCATTATACATCAAACAAACTTGGGTCCATTATCCAAATCTTTGTGCTACCAGAATTTGCTACCGGACTTTCTCCAAGGGTTGACATCAATTTACAATATCACTCTCCAATGGTTGACATCAATGACAACCAACAATCAATACCAACTTTCCATTACCCTAAGCCAAATGTTTGACATTCATCCCCATCCACTTTCCCATGTCATAAGTCCATTGCTACACTACACTTAACCATTTTTTCAACTTCACAGGTTCATGGGTTCAAGACCTCATCCTCCAAGTTCCATGATCTCCACTTTGTACCCAAAGTTTTGTTCTCCACATTTTGGACCATCATATTTGTTGCAAGTGTTGATAAATAAAGTATTTTATCCCTTCTGCATGCAAGTCTGACCAACCACTTTTCTACACTTTAAATTATTTTTTATCATTCACAATCGTGGGTTGGCGAGTTCGTGAAAAAAATTGTATTCAAAACTACTCTCATTCGTCCCCTCCATTCTTTTTCTTTTTCCAATATGCATTGAATGTTGTTTAATGCTAACAACTAATTTTGCAGGCTTCAAAGAGATTTTCATTAATGGAAAAAGACTCGAGGAGCTTATTCATTAAATTGCATTAATTCTGCATTTTCCAAAAGATTATATTATTGTCATCTATTGAAAAGATTTATTTCAAGTTATTATTCAGCTAAACAACACTCCCATCAACCTAATGGAAGTAGCATCCAGACAACAATTATGTGGAGATACTTTGAATATTTTTTTGTCATGAAGACCATAACTTTCAGTGGTCCAAAGAATATTCATATTACTCATCTCCTCCTGCACAAAAAGATGTAATCCGGGCATCCAGAAATTGCTCGCGCAGGGTGTATTCCTAAGGTATTTGATTGCAAATATCTTGTTGCATGGTGCATTGAGAATTAAGTGCCAAGCCAGAGAATTATTCAACATTAAAATCAAGTATGAAATAAACGTTGCACCAATGAAAATTTATATTGAAGATTGGTTTAGAAAGGAAATCGACAAATTAACCAAAGAAGGGAAAGAAACAGTTGAGATAGTTCCTATAACCATCAATGAAGACAATAAAAGGTCAACAAAAAGCAAGTGAAGAGACAAGAGACCATCATAGTAAGTTCATGTTGATCATATCTTGTTTTCTTTATCAGTTTTTCATCCAGTTACTCCCCTTCTTTGACTAGAAAGGTTTAACCGAAATTTGATAATTCTCCATGTCTTCTTTCCAGGTCTTTCTACTCTGTCATCACCCACCATCCTCCTTCTACAACTTACTTCTTGTTCATATTTTCTTTATGGTATGTGGGAGCCCCAATCCCAATCCCAAGGAAAAACGCATTTAAATTTCAAGGCTTTGTAACAGAATATATATTTTTCAGATTTGACTGTAATTTGTAACTCTAAGTTTTGAGTATAAAGTATTTGAGATTGATCTATCATTATCTTTATTTGAGCTCCCCATTTTTTAACTCTATTAAAGTTCTCTTATGCATGCATACCATCTTCTTTTATTTTACGTGACCAAAAATATTTAGTTTAACTATGATGGATGTCATCAAATTTTGTCTATCTTTTTCAAGTGTATGAAGTGTGTGGTTCCTGGTCATTTTCTTTCTTGTTATTTTTTCTTACAATATTTATGTTTCTTTGATTATCATGACAGACTTCTGCAAAGTCCTATATTCTAAAAATATAGAGTTCCAAGAAAATATTAAAACAAAGAGGAGAACCACCTCTATAAAAACGCAGGGGGATTTGTATCCCCGTGGGGTTGTCATTTAGATCTTGATAGATTCAAGTGTCAACATTTTTGGTGACTCCACTGGGGAACTATTTATCTTCAATATATTTAAGGAACTATAAATATCCATGGTGCAAAGTTTCAAGAAGAATATTCAAGAAAATTGCTACTTATTTTAAGTATGGCTCACCTTTTTTGTAATTTCAAAAAGAAATGAGAAGCACCAAAGATTCGGGAGAATGAACTCCCTGGAAACCCCATTGAAAAAATTCAAAATGAAGGGTTTCATTTATTTCATAATTCTTCTTTACATTCTTCATCAAGTCCATCAATGGATTTGCAAGACTTGGAAAAAGGGATAAATACTCAAAGAAGGAGGTGATTTCATAATACCGCTTTAAATCTACCATAAATAGACTTTCAAATGCCCAATATTCCTATTGAAATTCTTTCTACATTCTTTGGTGATGCTTCAGAAGATGTAGAGAAACACTTAATTAATTTTAAAGGTACATGTTATGATTTCAACCTCACTGAAGACAATGTTACATGTAGATTATTCCTACAAACTCTATGAGAGGATGCTCTTGAATGGTATAGTTCATTAATGCCTAACACCATTACTAGATGGGATGTGTTAGAAGATTCATTTGTAGAAAATTTCATCCCAAAGGTGCATTCACATGTTTTTGCTGATGTTTTGAATCTTGTTTCCCACCCAACCTCTCTCACATGGACACAAAAATATGAAATGAATGATTCAAAAGAAGAATATCATGAAACATTGAAAGAATTTTCTGAATCAAATTTTATTGTTGAGAATGAAGGAAAGAATTCCAAAGGCCAAGAAAAGGATATCATCATCTCATATACTCCATATGAGAAAGAAATTAAAGAGTCTCCACCAAATATGCAATAATAATTCAGCCATAATAAAGAAGAATTGGTGGAAGAAAACAATTTTGTGAACAAAGATGATAACCATTGTATAGAAGAAGAACATTTCCATGACGTCACCAATGAAACAATAATATTGAATGTGGAAAAAGAAGAAAAAGAGAATGTTTTCAAGAAATAAATTTCTCATTTGATTGAAGATATCATCACTCTGTGGCATCCAAGAGTAGATTATATTGAATATTGGTTCGAAAGTATTATTATCCCACCAACGCAAACAAGTCTTTTGCACACATTGCTCGATCTCATTGTGGTACATTTTGGGCATGCACCTGATTTTCATGCTCCTAATTCGTTGGTAGTAACCCCAATCATTTTCTTACTGTTGGAGCCAATTTGACAAGTCAATTGAATGCTCGAATGGCTCCATTGGAAATCTGCCTATACCTAAGGTTCCCTTTTCTGTCAAGTTAGGGTAGGTAGATCATGTATGTATATATTTTGTTTCTTAAGTTCAGTTTTGCATAATAAGGCAATATTTGTATTAAATCTAGAAGATAAATCCATGAAATAAGAAGAATTATAAGAATTCATTTTGAACATGAATCCATATCCCAATGGAGAAGGCAACTAGTCTTGAGATTCTGGTATTCTCAGTAACCCACAAGGGTCATTGTCCCATAGTTGGAGAAACTTATTGACCAAAATTTGGTCATCTATATTTTTATCTCTTGGATTCATAAACACCTTGATATAAGAAAATATTTTTTTTGAACTTTTATAAGTTCACTCTGCGGCCCTCAGTCTCATCTTCGTCATGCACTTTTTGGATCAAAAATTCATTTCTGCATGCCTAAGTTATTCAAGATCCAGTCTAAAGGTTCGAAGGAGAGATTATGATGATTTTTTCTATGTATCATGTTCTCCTCTCCATTTTCAAATTGTGAAGTAATCTCATCACTTACCTCCCTCACCTTCCACCTCCACACTTAACCATTTTTCTATTTTCACCACTCTTCTCCTTATGCTCCACTAGTCTCTACACTTAGACATTTTTTGGGACTCTTCTATCATGTCCTCATCGGGTTCATGGGTTGGAAGACCTTCATATCCATCCACTTTCCAATGTTATAAGTCTGTTTCTACACTACACTTAAAAAAAAATTTAACTTCATAGGTTCGTGGGTTCAATCCCTCATCCTCCAAGTTCCATGATCTCCACTTTGCACCCAAAGTTTCTTGATCTACATTTTGGACCATCAAACTTGTCGCGGGTGTTGAGCCCCTAAATTATTTTATCCCTTATGCATGCAATTCTGATCGACCACTTTTCTACATTTTAACTTATTTTTTATCATCCACAACCGTGGGTTGGCGGGTTCACGGATTGGCGGGTTCGTGAAAAACTTCATATTCAAAACTACTCAAGTCCATCCCCACCATTCTCATGATTGTTTCAATATGCATTGAATGTTGTTTAATGCTAACAACTAATTGTGCAAGATTTGAAGAGATTTTAATTAATGGTGAAAGACTCGAGGATATTATTCATTAAATTGCATTAATTCTCCATTTTCCAAAGGATTATATTATTTTCATCTCTTCAAAAATATTTATTTCAAGTTATTATTTAGCTGAAAATAACTCCCATCATCCTAATGGCAACAACAACTAGACAAAAATGTTGTGGAGATACTTTGAATATTTTTTATCGTGAATACCATAACTTTCAGTGGTCTAGAGCATATTAATATTACTCATCTCCTCCTGCACAAAATGATGTAATATGGGCATCTGGAATTGCTCGTGCAGGGTGTGTTCCTTAGGTATTTGACTACAAAGAACTTGTTGCATGGTGTGTTGAGAAGTACATTTCGAACTAGAGAATTATTCAACATTAAAATCAGGCATGAAATAAATGTCGAAACAATGAAAAGTTATATTAAAGATTGGTTCAGAAAGGAAATTGACAAATTAACCAAAGAAGGGAAAGAAACAGTTGAGATGGTTCCTATAACCATCAATGAAGACAATAAAAGGACAAAAGAAAGAAAGTGAAGATACGAGATACCATCATATTAATTTCATGTTGATCATATATTTCTTTCTTTATCAGTTTTTCATCTAGTTACTGATGCAGTAAGAGTCGTGATCCACGACCTCACACTCTCCTGCTCACAGGATCGTTCAAATTCCCCTTTGAGCCGAATTAGCTCTTTCGATTCCCTGCTAGAATCTCTGATGAAAACCTGATCCACAGGTCCTTCTCTTCTCCCTGTCACGGCCTCTGCACGTGCCTGTGACCTTTCCCCGACTCAGTTTCGGGTTTCGAGGTTTCTTGTTTCCCGATGTCAAGAGTTCCCTTCCCTCACAGACTCTCGATATCCGATTTTCCGATGAGATCCTTTTGGCCTTAGCCCCTCCTGGCTATACCCTAGTCCATGTGACCGCTTCTCATAAGACCGCAACCTTATATCCTCCTATCGGGGTTTCAGACTTTCAAGTGCCGAAACACACTTGTCCTCAGGATCCGCGATCCTTCGATTCCTGATATGAAATCAACTTTCGTCTTCAGCACGATCAACGCTCGTGATCGTCTACTAAAATCAACAGTCCCTGATCTCCCTCGGGACTTCGGGGTTAAAAATGTCGAAAAACATTTTCCCTCGGGACTGCTGATCTCTCGAATCCCGATTCCCCGCTATGCTGGAAGCTCGCCCCTCGATGGTGCTTCCCCCCCTTGTCGGGGTTTCGGACTTCGCAATTCCAAAATGCAAGGACTTCTTGTCCACGGGATTCCCGATATCCCGACTTGTGATTTCCCGATTGACGATTCTCCTATCGAGACTTTTCCCGATAACGCTCAATTGCTACCACGCGTCCCAAGAATGGACGGTTCAGATTACTCCTCGCATTTTCGAGACTTCTGATGTCCCGACTTTCACGACCTCAGGAACTCCAATTTCCTGAGTGTCGATATACTGATGTCTAGTGTCTGGATCTCCGGAATGGACGATCACGTGACAGGTGTCCTCTCTCAGACGGACAACCCATATTTGTGTTGGGGTTTTCAAGGTGGACTTACCCGATCTCCTATCCACAGGAATGTCGATATGCCGATGACCGATATCCCGATACACCAATGCCTTTCGGGACTTTCACCTTGGATTTTCCCGATGGTTTAACCACTGTGTAACTCACGACAGATCTGATGGCTGTCGGGTTCTTCACTCTAGATCTGACGGCTCAGATCACCTCTTCTCATGCACACTCTCTGGACATGAAAACCTTCCAACGGTCCAGATCTCCTCAGCCGATCCGATGACTTTCGTTGCTCCTCCTGAGCTTCTGTGCACTTTCTTCCTACACTTGGAGGAATTTCCAGTTCTCAAAGGCCTAAACCTTTGTCCTTTTCTCTGCAAACTCCTTTACTTGAGTTCTCACTGCGCGTATGAAAACATTGTCCCTCTTGAGCTTTCCTGTAGCTTCAACCTCCAAGGAAACTCAGCTCTTTCTTTCCTGTCTCCCATAGATGGAGAATGTAACGAACTCCTGGCTCTCTGTTTTCTCAAGAAACTCCTTACTGAGTCTACAGGGTGTTCAACAACCCTGTGAAGATCCTTCAGTGGCCTCTTCCTCAAATTCCAGAACTCAAAGAGTTCTCTTCTCTTCTGTGCTTGTCTGCACACTGACTCAAATGCCCTCCCGGAAGAGTGTCTTCTCACAGAATTTCCATCAGTTCTGTCCTCTTTTTTTGCACTCCTTTCACCTTCTCAATGCCCACTTGGCAGAGCTTCATAGAATCCTCGGTGATTCTGATTCTTCTGAACTCACAACAGAGTTCTTCACCTGTGAACTCCTTGCACCTTCTCAATGCCCACCTGGTAGAGCTCCTCAGAATCCTTAGTGATTCTGGTTCTCTTTGAACTCATAGCAGAGTTCTTCCCAATGCACCACTGTGCATATGCTCAATTCCCACTTGGCAGAGCTTCACAGAATCCTCAGTGATTCTGATTCTTTTGAACTCATAGCAGAGTTCTTCACCTGTGCACTCCTTGCACCTGCTCAATGCCCACCTGGCAGAACTCCTCAGAATCCTCAGTGATTTTGTTTCTCCCTAAGAACTCACAACAGAGTTCTTCTGCAGCACTATGTTCCTATGCTCAATTCCCTCCTGGCAGAGTGTCAAGAATCCTCAGTGATTCTGACTTCTTAAGAACTCACAACAGATTTCTTCTCAATGCACCACTGTGCATATGCTCAATGCCCACTTGGCAAAGCTTCACAAAACTCCTCCGAGCTTCTATCTGCAACTGTGTCTCTCATACACAGCCTTGCCTCCAAGGTATTCAACAAACTTGAGGTCTTCCATGAGTTGATGATTTTAGCTTCTGTGCACACCTGGCACGTCTCTGTCTGACTCCGCAGAGTTTAGAAATGCATCCTCTGTGCACGGCTATCAGAACCCGCAGTGTTCTGTCACACCCTCCTGGTGTGAAGCCTCAAATACCTCTCAAGCCTAAAATCAAGAACTCCTGCAAATGCAAACCTACAACATACATCTACAACATAAAAGAACACTCACAGACATCCACATAACACAGAAATGCATGCAGGAAAAACTACTTTTGTTTATATTAAATGGAAAATGCTTGTTTATACAAGGTGTTCCCGAGCACGGCCTGTAACAAGGTCTCAGCTCTTCTCTCTTCTGCTCTCTACACGCTGACTTCTCTCTCTCCCTCGACTAACTACCAAAGAGACACCCCCAATCTCTTTTACCTAAGGGGGCTCTTAGAGCTCTTCCCTCCAATATACCTACCCTATTCAATTACATTGAATGGGCTGTCTAGTCCACTATATGGATCTAGATCTCAGCCATACAAAACATTAAAGGTTGATCTACTTATGCCTGCACAAAGGCACGGCTTCACATCTCACCAGCTTAAGTATTAAATTACATTCAACTACAAAATAAAAGATGAGGTTTGCGCCTCTCTTCATCTTGAATGCACGCGCTTGA
Source organism: Picea engelmannii (assembly GCA_009831015.1). NCBI lineage: Eukaryota > Viridiplantae > Streptophyta > Pinopsida > Pinales > Pinaceae > Picea > Picea engelmannii. Next base: position 671,849 of record ML782089.1, on the reverse strand, counting down.
CACGGCTGGCTGGCTGGCTGGCTGACGTGGAGAGATGCTCCTGCATCATACTCCTCAGCTGAAAAATTCATGAGCTCCTACTCATGAGCTTCCCATATCTCAGCTTTGGAAATCCTCCTGGATCCCAAATCATCCTCTGGAGTTTCTCATCTGCTCCCTCTCCCTGTTGCTGCTGCTGCTACTTTTGTGCTGTTGTTGCTTCTGCTGCTTCCTTCCTTCTGCTCAGCCTCTCCTTGCTGGAAATTTTAGCTGACCTCAACATCAGCCTTTTGATCTCCTCAATTGCTTCGTCCAGCTGCTCCAGTGGTTGGTCCCATTTTTTCCGTCTCCCCAGCTGCAAAAATTTTCTGCAATTGGGTAGATCATCATGATCTCCCATGCTTTCTTGTTCATCAGCTTCCAACTTTACTTGTTGGATGTGCATGCCCTGCACCTTCACCCTCTCTTCCAGGGCTTCAATTTGTTCCCACAGATCAACAAAGAAAATGTTGTTTGTCTCTTCTTCTTCTTCTTCTGCAAACTCCCATGTTGCAGTCCCTTCAACTTCCTGGATGAATGTGTCGAGACACTCCTCAGAATGCTCATTTTCCTCTCCTGCTTGGGCAACTTCCAAATTTTTCTCTATTGCCTTCATGACAGTCTCAGCTGGCTATCCTACTGTTGTTGCTGCACCTGCAACACAAATTTCTGCCTCCTCCTGGGCAAATGGTAGGAATACCTGAATTCTACCAATCATTAGAAGGTCTCTCATATCTCCCTCCTCTGTCAGTTGCATCTGCTGATCTAAATCCATATTTGAGCTCACCTGCTCTGTCAGTTCCTCTGGATGATTCCGACTCACTTCTGAGTTCATGAGACCCTCAGATAGTCTCATCTTCTCATCCCTGCCCACCTGGCAATATGGGATGTTTCCACTACCCTCCTGGCAGTCTTTGAGATCCCGCATTGATATCATATCATTGCCCACCTGGCAATGTGAAACTCCTTGGCTGTCCTCATGACAGTCTGTGATATCCCGTAGTGATCTCAACCCTTTTCCCTCCTAGAAAACTTGAATTTCTTCTCTGCCCTCCTGGCAGCGCTTGAGATCTTTAGCTGATCTCATTTCACTGAGATCTCTCCCAGTCTCTGGTTCACACACCTGCACCATCTCCTCTTCGGGTCCATTGAGGTTTTCCACATACCTCAACCATCCTCTTATCAGCCTATGTTGTCTTATGACCATTAGCTTCTTGACTGGCCATTTCATCTTCGACTCCTTCATGGGCCATTCGCGCATCCATCTCAACCTCTTATCCTGCCGCATCCGTAGTTCGAGCTTTTCTATGTCTGCCCTTATTTCATAGAGCTCTTTATCCATTTCTGCAATCTTTTCTACTTTTCTCTTCCTCCCAGCATGCCTATGGCCTTCAGTAACCATGGTGTTGTCCCTGTCTGCTTTCCTAGCAAACCTGCTACTGTCACTCCACACTAAGAGTGTTTCCAGCTTCATCCCCCAGTCCTGCTGACTGTCTTCGGGATTGTTGCCTACCTGCAAACAATCACCACAGAGTCTCCAGCAACCCTGTCTTCTTTTACTTTCTCCCTTTGCTTGAAATATACAAACATAGTTCTAGCTCTGATACCACTTGATGCAGTGCGAGTCGTGATCCACCACCTCGCGCTCTCCTTCTCACAGGATCGTTCAAATTCCCCTTTGATCCGAATTAGCTCTTTCGATTCCCTGCTAGAATCTCTGATGAAAGCCCGATCCACAGGTCCTTTTCTTCTCCCTGTCATGGCCTCTGCACGCGCCTATGACCTTTCCCCGACTTAGTTTCGGGTTTCAGGGTTTCTTGTTTCCCGATGTCAAGAGTTCCCTTCCCTCACGGACTCCTGATCTCCGATTTTCCGATGAGCTCCTTTTGGCCTTAGCCCCTCCTGGCTATACCCTAGTCCATGTGACTACTTCTCATAATACCGTAGCCTTATATCCTCCTATCAGGGTTTCAGACTTTCAAGTGTCGAAACGCACTTGTACTTAGGATCCGTGATCCTCCGATTCCCGATATGACGTCAACTTCTGTCTTCAACATTATCAACAGTCATGATCGTCTACTAAAATCAACGGTCCCTAATCTCCCTCGGGACTTCGGGGTTTCAAATGTCAATTTTTTTTTTCCCTCGGGACTGTCGATCTCTCGAATCCCGATTCTCCGCTATGCTGACAGTTGGCCCCTCGATGGTGCTTCCCCCCCTTGTCGGGGTTTCGGACTTCACAATTCTGAAATGCAAGGACTTCTTGTCCACGGGATTCTCGATATCTCGACTCACGATTTCCCAATTGACGATTCTCCTATCGGGACTTTTCCCGATATCGCTCAATTGTTGCCACATGTCCCAAGAATGGACGGTTCAGATTACTCCTCACGTTTTCGAGACTTTTGATGTCTCGACTTTCACGACCTCAGGAACTTCGATTTCCCGAGTGCCGATATACCGATGCCTAGTGTCCGGATCTCCGAAATGGACGATCATGTGACACGTTTCCTCTCTCAGAAGGACAACCCAGATTTGTGTTAGGGTTTTCAAGGTGGACTTACCTGATCTCCTGTCCACAGGAATTCCGATATGTCGATGATCGATGTCCCGATACACCAATGCCTTTCGGGAATTTCACCTTGGCTTTTCCCGATGGTTTAACCACCATGCAACTCACAACAGATCTGACGGCTGTCAGGTTCTTCACTCTAGATCTGACGGCTCAGATCACCTCTTCTCCTGTGCACTCTCTAGACATGAAAACCTTCCAATGATACAGATCTCCTCGGTTGATCCAACGGCTGTCGTTTCTCCTCCTGAGATTATGCACACTTTCTTCCTGCACTTGGAGGAATTTCCAGTTCTCAAAGGCCTCAACCTTTGTCCTCTTCTTTGCGAACTCCTTTACTTGAGTTCTCACCGCGCGTATGAAAACGTTGTCCCTCCTGAGCTTTCCTGTAGATTCGACCTCCAAGGAAACTCAACTATTTCTTTCCTTTCTCCCATAGATGGAGAATGTAATGGCCTCTTGGCTCTCTGTTTTCTCAAGAAAATCCTTACTGAGTCTGCAGGGTGTTCAGCAACCCTATGAAGATCCTTCAGTGGCCTCTTCCTCAAATTCCAGAACTCAAAGATTTCTCTTCTCTTCTATGTTTGTCTGCACACTGACTCAAATTCCCTCTTGGTAGAGTGTCTTCTCACAGAACTTCCAGCAGTTCTGTCCTCTTTTTGTGCACTCCTTGCACCTTCTCAATGCCCACTTGGCAGAGCTTCACAGAATCCTCAGTGATTCTGATTCTTCTAAACTCACAGAAGATTTCTTCACTTGTGCACTCCTTGCACCTACTCAATGCCCACCTGGCAGAGATCCTAAGAATCCTTAGTGATTCTGGTTCTCTTTGAACTCACAATAGAGTTCTTCCCAATTCACCACTATGCATATGCTCAATTCCCACTTGGCAGAGCTTCACAGAATCCTCAGTGATTCTGATTCTTCTGAACTCATACCAGAGTTCTTCACCTGTGCACTCCTTGCACCTGCTCAATGCCCACCTGGAAGAACTCCTCAGAATCCTCAGTGATTCGGTTTCTCCCTAAGAACTCATAGCAGATTTCTTCTACAACACTCTGTGCCTATGCTCAATTCCCTCCTGGCAGAGTGTCAAGAATCCTCAATGATTCTGACTTCTTAAGAACTCACAGCAGAGTTCTTCTCAATACACCACTGTGCATATGCTCAATTCCCACTTGGAAAAGCTTCACAGAACTCCTCAGATCTTCTGTCTGCAACTGTGTCTTTCATACACAGCCTTGCCTCCAAGGTATTCAACAACCTTGAGGTCTTCCCTGAGTTGATGATTTTAGCTTCTATGCACATCTGACATGTCTCTGTCTGACTCCACAGAGTTCAGAAATGCATCCTCTGTGCACAACTATTAGAACCTGCAACGTTCTGTCACACCCTCCTGGTGTGAAGCCTCAAAGACCTCTCAAGCCTAAAATCAAGAACTCCTGCAAATGCAAACCTACAACATAAAAGAACGCTCACAGACATCCACATAACACAAAAATACATGCAGGAAAAACTGCTTCTATTTATATTAAATGGAAAATTCCTGTTTATACAAGGTGTTCCCGAGCACGACCTATAACAAGGTCTCGGCTCTTCTCTCTTCTGCTCTCTACACGTATACTTCTCTCTCTCTCTCGACTAATTACCAAAGAGATACCCCCAATCTCTTTTACCTGAGGGGGCTTTTAGAGATCTTCCCTCCAATCTACCTACCCTATTCAATTACATTGAATGGGCTATCTAGTCCACTATCTGGATCTAGATCTCAGCCATACAAAACATTAAAGGCCGATCTACTTACGCCTGCACAAAGGCACGGATTCACAGCTCACCAGCTTAAGAATTAAATTACATTCAACTACAAAATAAAATATGAGGGCTGCGCCTCTCTTCATCTTGAATGCACGTGCTTGACACAACTGGCTGGTTGGCTAGCTGACGTGGAGAGATGCTCCTGCATCAGTTACTCTGCTTCTTTGACTAGAAAGGTTTAACCAAAATCTGATAACTTATCCCTGCCTTCTTTCCAGGTATTTCTACTCTGTCATTGCCCACCATCCTCCTTCTACAAATTACTGCTCCAATCCCAGTCTTGAGGACAAACATATTTAAATTTCAAGCTTTGTAACAGACTATATATTTTTCAGAAATCCCAAGAGAACTATTTTGGGATATGTTTTGATTGTAGTTTGTAACTCTGAGTTTTGAGTATAAAGTATTAGATATTTATCTATCATTATCTTTATTTGAGCTCCCCATGTTCTTACTCTATTAAATTTCTCTTATGCATGCATACCATCTTCTTTTATTTTATGTGATCAAAAATCTTTAGTTTAACTATGATGGATGTGAGGAAATTTTGTCTATATTTTTCAAGTGTATGAAGTGTGTGGTTCCTGGTCATTTCTCGAGAACTCTCTTTAAAAAACAAAACATTTTATTTCTTTTTGTTTTTTCTTGCAATCTTTATGTTTCTTTGATTATCACGACGGACTTCTGCAAAGTCATATATTATAAAAATCTAGAGTTCAAAGAAAATCTAAAAACAAAGAGGAGTACCACCTTTATAAAAACACATGGAGATTTGTATCCCCGTGAGGTTGTCATTTCAGTCCTAACAAATTCAAGCGTCAATAAAAACCTATCCTTAGCCTTTCTAAAATAAAATTTTATATCCCTGTAATTCCTGAAGATCATGTTTTGTACTCAGGTTCATCTCTTATCACTTCCCCCATCTACTTGTCTAGTCGATCTGAAATACCAAGTTCTAGTTCTCATTTCCCTTTTGAGTTTGATTATACATCCTTATCATGATATCCATCGCCTTTTCATTATCTAGAAGGTCTTCATTATTACCTTCCCAAAACAATCAAAGATCTAGTACAACAATCTTTTCAAATCTTTGATAATTTACATTACAACCCTCGTATTTTGTCTCCAAAACTATCAATAGTTGGTGTATGAGGTGGAGGCGGTGGAAAAGTGAATCCACCACCACCTTCTCCAAGGATATTTTCCAAATTTGTTGCTAGATATGATCCCTTCTCCCTTCCTGCAATTCTGCATGATTTACTTGACAACTATATGAAATGTTTACCGAAATTTGTTGATATACTTGGCATTGAACATGAAGACATTTACATGAGACTATTTGTACATACTTTTGAGGGATAGGTCAAAACTTGGTTTAGGGGTCTTCCTACAAATTCCATCGCAACATATGATGATTTAGAAGCTATTTTATTAAGACAGTGGGGTGAGAAAAACTATCACTTATATTATCTGATAGAATTTGGTTCCTTAAGGAAGAAATCCTCTGAAATTGTTTCTAAATTTATCCAAATATTTAATAAACTATATAGCAATATCCTAGTCAAAGTTAAACATTCTCTACCAGTTGCTAAAGTTACTTTCGCAAGAGAATTTGATTCCGACTTCACATTTCTTTTGAGGGAAAGAAGAGCTACACCAATAGTTGGGATGCAAGATGATGTTATTGAAATTGAATCTAATATGATGGCATCAAAAAAACTAAAAACAAAGGTTGAAGTGGGAATAAGAGAACCTAGAAGGTTTAAAGAACAAGGAGGACCCTCTAGATCTCATAGAAACACACAAGAGGAAAATATGGAAGAGATGGCTAAAATCATTAAATATTTATCAAATAAAATTTGCAGGATGGAAATTGAGAAATCCAAACCTCACCCTTATGTTAAAAATAAAAATCAATTCAAGAGAAACCTCAATACAAACCCTCAGATTCAATAGAGGAAAATTAAGAATGAGGAACAAAAGATTTAGGACCCTTTTAAAATAGAAAATTTTATATAGGGACATGATGTTCAAGAATATGACGAATTAGATGAGGATATAAAGTTTTTTAGTGATGATGATATCGAACCTCATTTAACTCAACAAGAATACGAATAATCTTTAAATCCTAGATCATTATTTGATGAACAAAATATAAATAACTTGGAGGATCCTACATCACAATATAAAGATATTGTCGATTCAATATTGGTTGAGATTCATAATAAATATGATTTGAGGCCAAGAGATAATATTTTTACTACCAATACACCAAAAAATCTCTTGGAACGAAACAAATTAAATTAAGCACTAGTCTCAAAATCACCTACTGAAGCACAAGTTGTTCAAACAAAGCAGGTTGAAACAAAAGAAAAACAAACTAAAAAGTTGAAAAAAGAAGAAGAAGTTGAAGTGTAGACCAAAGAGTTAGAAAAATCAGTTGGCATTTTCAATCTAGAGAATGAATTGAATAAGATTAAAATTATAGTCCCTTTGATTGAACTTTCTAGAAATCTGATTTATAAGAAGCAGATTTCAAAAGTAATTAATTTTCCATATGCAGAAAGTCAAGTTGATGTTATTAACCTGTAGGAGGAGCATACAACGATCATGTTTGGACCTCATATTAAAAACAAAAAAGACTCGGTGGCTCCATTTTATATCACTCTTACTGTGCATAATCATTTGTTACATAATTGTATGCTAGATTCAGGTGCTTCACATAATTTGATGTCGAAAATAATAATGGAAAAATTGGGCTTGAAAATTACGAGACCTTATCAAGATTTATAGTCTTTTGATTCTAGAAAGGTTAAGTGTCTGGGTATGATAAAACATTTAGTCGTAAATTTGGCCAAAATTCTAGTTAACATTATTCTTATGGATGTGTTAGTAGTTGATGTACCTGCAAAATATGGCATGTTTTTATCAAGATCTTGGGGTGATAAGTTAGGAGGATCGGTTCAGTTAGACATGACATATGCCACAATTCCTATTTTTGGTGGACAATTTACCATATTGTATAGAGAAACTAGACTGGCTTACACAGTAAGTGATCCTCAAAACCCAAATAATTATCCAGTCTATGTTGCTGATCACTACTTAGGAAATTGTATTTTATCTATTGACGATGATTTTGAAGTTTGTACAGAAAGCGAAAATGAAAAGAATTGAAACTCCTAAAGAAAATGTAAATATTAGAGATGGGATGTGGAAAATGTTTTTCGATGGTGCCTCTTCTTGGGAAGGAGAAGGAGTTGGAGTACTATTTGTGGCACCAAATGATGAGTATTACATTCTTTTTTCCTATAGATTGCAATTTGACATTGATTACACAAACAATGTGTGTGAATATGAAGATTTATTTTCAGGATTAGAAGTTGCTAGAAAGCTAAAAATTAAACATTTGATAGTATATTGGAATGGAGAGATTATTGTTAAATAGATAAGACAACAATATCAAGAAAATAATCCTACAATGAGATCTTATATAAATTTTGCATGGGATTTGATTGAGATCTTTTTCTTATCTTTCAATATTCATGTTATTCTTAGATTACATAATCAACAAGCAGATTCATTAGCTAAAGTAGAAAATACTGGTATTCTACCTATCGTTCCAAAGTTCAAATATCATATTGACATGCGATACAAGCCTTCAATTCCAAATAACGTTCACTATTGGAAAATGTTTGAAGATGATGAACAAATAAAGCAATTTTTGGAGATGGTGGACGAATTTTCCAAAACATATATAGATCAGGAAAATCAAAATGAGACAGTTTGGATTATGCAAGAAGGAGAAAACACAGAGAAACTAAAATATATGACATAAAATTCTCTTTCTAAAAAATAATCAGATTCCAAAAGGTCTCATTCCATTAGAAATATTGTTTTATCAAAAGGATATCCCCTTGAAATATACCTTGCATCCTCAACTGAAAGAAGTTAAATATTGTAATGTGGGTTCAAATGAAAATCCAAAACTTGTTGATTTGTCTAAATATCTTCCCGATTAACTGAAGAGAAAATTTATTGAATTACTCAAAGAATATAAAGATGTTTTTTCATGGTCCTACAAAGATTTAAAAACTTAGGATACTTCTAATATTGATCATAAGATTGCATTAAAACTAGGTGTCAAGCCTTTCAAGAAAAATCTTAGAAAGATTAATCCTATTCTCTTTCCTGTAATAGAAAGGGAGTTTAAAAAACTTCTTGATGCAAAAATTATCGTACCTCTTAGATACTATGAATGGGTAGCCAATTTGGTTCCTATCAGAAAGAAGAATGGAGAAATAAGACTATATCTTGATTTTAGAAATTTCAATCAGTCTTCATTAAAAGACAATTACCCTCTTCCAAAAATGGATCATATTCTTAAAAAGGTGGTTGGGGAAAATAGAATTTCTATGATTGACGTATTTTTGGGGGTATAATCAAATACTTTTCCATGAAAATGATAAAGAAAAAATTGTGTTTACTACTCCATGGGGAACTTTTAGGTATGAAAAAAATTCCTTTTGGTTTGATGAATGCAGGTGCAACTTTTCAAAGAGCCATGGATAAAGAATTTGTTGGTGAGAAAGATAAATTTGTTGTCATTTATCTAGATGATCTGACATTTTTTTCTAATTCTGATGCAAAACACTTGGTTTTTCTTTGAACCCCAACAAATCTCATTTTTTCACACAAGAATGGAAGTTTTTAGGACATATTGTATCAAAATATGGAATTAAGGTAGATCTAAAAAGAGTTGAAGCTATTTATCAGATCAATATACCAAGAAACAAAAAATAAATTCAATCATTTTTAGGAAAAATTATTTTCTTGAGAAGATTTATTCCAAATTTTTCTGAAATTATTAAATTAATCACATATATGTTGAAGAAGGATAATGAGGTGAAATGGAAAACGGAAGCTAAGGCATATTTCCAACGAGTAAAAAAATCTATAGGAGAAGAACTAGTGTTTGTAAGTCCTGATTATACAAAGGAGTTTTTAATATTTTCCTTTCCATCCGAATATACAATTGTAGTAGTGCTCCTATAGAAAAATGATGAAGGATTTGAACAACCTATTGCCTTTTTTAGTAAAAGAATTAGAGATGCATATTTAAAATATGATATTCTAGAGAAACATGTTTATTCTATGGTTAAGGCACTTAAGTATTTCCGGACATATGTATTACATTCAAGAATAATTGCATATGTACCCACTAGCATAGTCAAAGATATCCTAATTCAGCTTGATAGTGACAAAATAAGGGGAAAATGGTTGGAAAAAATTCAAGAATATGATTTAGAAGTAAAACCAACAAAATTTGTAAAAGGACAGGGTCTAGAAAATTTTCTTTTTGAATCAAATGTCAAATCCCTTGGAATAAATCATTTAGAGTCCAAAAATTCTCTCCCACATATTGAGGAAATCGATGATCAAATGCCAACAATTCAGATTGATGACAAATTATCCTCTTCTACTTGATATAACAATATAGTTTCATACCTCCTTACTCTTCAATGTCCTATTGATATGACTCCTACCAAGGAAAGAACATTAAAATTATAGGGGATCAAATATTTCATTATTAATCTAAGTGATACTAGAAGGATCCTTTGGGTTTCTTATTATGTTGCCTTATAGAATTTGAAACAGAAGGTGTCATTGATGAGTTTCATAAAGGAGTATGTGGAGGACACCATGCTTGAAGAGAAAGATATTATAAAATATTAAGAGCATGATATTATTGGACAATATTATTCACTGATGTAAATGCAAGGTTCAAAGCTTGCAAAACATGCCAACTTTTTGCTCGAAAGAAAAATCTCCATGCTTTACCTTTGTTATAGAAAGATTTGCCTCACCCTATGCAAATTTTTTCAAAATGTATTTTCCATTTCCCTATGCAGACTTGAAGTCCCTTTTTGTAGTTCCCAGAGATAAAAATAATATCTTTCCACGTATACATGCCCTAACTATTATAAAGAATGAATATATGTAGGTTGCACCATTATAACCTGCGTACATCGGGTTTTGTGTGCAAAATTAAAAAAATGGTGTCAGGTTTCCATGTCACTTTACGAGATCCATGATCATTGACCTTCCATATACTGGAAACATTCTGAATCATCCCTTCAGTTCCATTTGAAGGCTATAAATGGGCCATATCCAAGCTGTGGGAAAAAAGGGAGAAGAATTCAACTTTGAGAGAAAAGTTACTCTGGAGAAATTATTCACTTCATATTGAGTCTGCATCCCTTTACCCTTTTAAGTCTGAACACATTGTTCATCCCCCAAGCTCTTCCCTACTTGATTGAGAACCTCATTGTCTCTCTTATATGAGCTTGACTTTGGTGGAGGATTGAAGTGGTGGAGGCCCAGCTGGAAGGGACTTAGTTTCTCAGTTTCAAACCATACTGATATAGAAGTTTATCATTCATACACTTATGTTGATTACATTTTAATAGAAATACTCTGTTCTTGTCCAATTAATATCTTGCAAATATTTGAATAGTTATTACATGGGAATATTTGTTATGAATATTGATGGATTATGCTATGGAATGTGCTAAATTTATATATTATCACCATATTCTTACGTATCTTGGTTGTTGAGGACACGTTGCAGGTGTATTGCTTTGAGTCAAGTGCTCAACGATGGACTTCATCGAATGTCTGGACGAGGTAGGATATTTACCTTGTCTTGTTAGCATATTTTTTTATATAACATACTTGATATTAGAGTTGATTTGTGCAGTCATTTCCATCTGTTGTAGTTTACCCCATGCCATAGAGATATTTTCCTCGTACTAGAATTGGCGACCATAATGGGGAATGAATATTATTTTCGGGGTTTGGAGTGTTTTTCTCCTTTGATTGCTCTCGTTTATATTGAGTTTCTTGTTGTATGATTGCTTGACAACCTCTATTCATTTTGAGTATGATTTTCTTAGACTTATCCTTAACCTAGCAGTGTTTCAATACATATACGTGGGTTTTTTCCCGACAGTCGTGTACATACGCATGTTGTCATTATGTAGGAAGCACATATACATGGTTTTCTCCTAAACAGTCATGTACATCATTCTTGTATGCTTGGTTGTTGAGTTTGATGTTTGCTGGGTAAGTTTTGATGGTTGTTGAGTCTTCTTAGGTCTCTTTTATGACTATTAAGTTCCTACAGAGTGATAGGAAACCTTTCTTTGGTTGAATTTTTGGGCGGTGCCTTTCTCATCATCCTTTTCATTGATTTTCCTTGCATATTGGGCTAGGTTTTTTCTTCTTGATATCCTACTTAGTTTGTCTCTATTTACATTCAGTAGAATTTTTATATCAAGTTGTTGTTCAGTCCTTGCATTTTAATTCTTTTATATTGAAAATACAAAAATAATAAACTTTTTGCATTGCTGGAATTTGAGCTTTTGGGTTCTTATCTTTGATCTTAGTACATGTATGGAAAGATTTCATCTTATATTGAATTGCATAATTAAATTGAAAATTGCATTTTGAAAATCTTATCATTTATTGGGAATTGAAGTTAGGACATTGCATTTTATTCATATTCATTTATTTTACTTGCTGAGTCATAATTGTTGGATCATTTTTTCATTGATGCCAATGGTTTGATTATTTGGGAGATTGTTGGATCATATGTCATTGATGTAAATGGTTTGGTTTGATTGATGTCAAGTAATTGATTGATTGATGATTGATGAACAATGAATATGCATTGATGAGAATGATAGATGTTCAAGTGGAAACCAATTGATAAAGATGGATCAATTGATATGATGCCATTGATGAGAATGATAGATGTCCAAGTGGAAACCAATTGATAAAGATGGATCAATTGATATGATGCCCTTGATGAGAATGATACTTGTCCAAGTGAAAACCAATTGATAAAGATGGATCATTGGTATGATACCCTTGATGAGAATGATAGATGTCCAAGTGGAAACCAATTGATAAAGATGGATCATTGATATGATGCCCTTGATGAGAATGATAGATGTCCAAGTGGAAACCAATTGATAAATATGGATCATATATATGATGCATTGATGAATATGGATCAATGAGTTGTCATTGATACATGATGCATAGTTTATATATATGATGCAGTGGTGAATTGATGAAAAGATAAATCATTATTGTCTTATCATGGTTGATAAGGTGCACAAATGGATGAACTCCAAAGTGGTCCCCTTATGGTGAAATCCCTCATGGGAAGACGCTTTACGGATTGAGTTATCCCAAAAGTTTAAGTTTTAAACCTGCGAAGTAAAGAAATACATATAGATTCGTAAGCAATACATAAATTAATCAATGGCTCATACACAGAGTACACAGAGATTTTATACCGGAAACCCTCAACCGGGAAAACCTTTCTTATTTTCATTATATCGAATTTCACCATTCACCATACAATATATACAATGCTTTTAGGTATTCTGTAGATACCAAAACCCTAATCCCTTAATCTGGGATTAATTTACAAATCCGCTAAAAATAGCAAAAACCGCCCAAAAACAAAAATGGGGCGCTACCACTCGTTGTCGAACGCTGCGCGTAACCAGGGGAGAGCATACCTGCCCCCCCCTGGGACCCCCCTAGGAAAGCACCCAACGCACACGACAAAGCTGTAGGTGAAGGGATCGTCAGACACAGTTGTCGTATCTGACGCACCCACCCACACACACATGCAAAGAATATAACACATACCCAACATTCTCCCACTTGTTGTTTTCTTTGCATCCAAGGGTCCAGAGGATTATATAGTCAACAATCCAGGGTAGCAATGCCCATTGTTACTCTACACCAGGAGAACTTTTCTGTGCTCACAGACTTTGTCAATGAATCTGCAACATTCTTCAAAGTGTCAACCTTTTCCAGCAACACCTTCTTTTCCTCAACCATGTCTCTTACAAAGTGATATTGAACATCAATATGCTTTGTCTTCGAATGATAAGTTGGGTTCTTTTCTAGGAATATTGCACTCTGACTATCACATTCTAATCTCACTGCTTGTTGTACCAACCCAATACCTGAACACAATCTTTGTAACCATACTGCTTCCTTTCTTGCATGAGTGGTTGCCATGTATTCAACTTCTATAGTTGAGAGTGCCACTACAACCTGTCTTTTTCTCATCCAACTGATTGCTCCTCCAAATAGGT
>ML782089.1:611832-658215 GCA_009831015.1 Picea engelmannii | reverse complement strand
TTTGTAACCATACTGCTTCCTTTCTTGCATGAGTGGTTGCCATGTATTCAACTTCTATAGTTGAGAGTGCCACTACAACCTGTCTTTTTCTCATCCAACTGATTGCTCCTCCAAATAGGTTAAACACATACCCACTTGTAGATCTTCTATGATCCAAATCTCCAGCCCAGACTGCATCAAAAAAGCCATGTATGTCCACTACTCTGTCCAATCCTGATCTTCCTTGGTAGCACAATCCATAATTGGTGGTGCCACGAAGATACCTGAAGACCCTCTTTACTGTTGTCCAATGCTCCTTCCATGGTTTTGACATATACCTACTCAAAACTCCCACTGCATGTGCAATGTCCGGTCTAGTACAAACCATTGCATACATCAAACTGCCAAATGCACTGGCATATGGAACATGGGACATGTCCTCTTCTTCTTCCTGTGTCTTGGGACACTGATCTGCAAATAACTTTACATCTATAGGAATAGGAACCTTGACCAGTTTACTTCCATGCATATTAAACCTCTGCAATATCGTTTCAACATATTTTCTTTGATTCAACCAGAGTTTCCTGTTTGCACGATCTCTTTTAATCTCCATTCCCAGAATGAAGTTAGCAGCATCGAGATCCTTCATGTCAAATTTGGAGGATAGTTGTTATTTCACCTCCTTGATAACATCCATGTTATTTCCTATCAACAACATGTCATCAAAATACAACACTACATAAATGAAGTGATTACCAACCTCCTTGGAATATACACAGTGATCAACCCTGCTTCTTACAAATCCCAATCCAAGGATGTATGTGTCAAACTTTTGGTACCACATCCTAGGTGATTGCTTCAGACTATATAGTGACTTCTTTAGCTTATATACTAGTTCTTTCTTTCCCTTCACTACAAAGCCTTCTGGCTACTTCATGTAGATTTCTTCTTACAGATCCCCATGTAGGAATTTTGTCTTCACATCCATTTGTTCCACCTCAAGATCAAAAGCAACAGCAATAGATAAAAGAAATCTAATAGAAGTTAACTTAGAAACATGAGAGAAAATCTCACCAAAGTCAATTCCCTCTGCCTGGGAATAACCTTTTGCTACTAACCGAGCTTTGTATTTCTCCACTTTACCTTGTGCATTAAACTTGTTTGTGAACAACCATTTGCTACCAACCGATTTTCTTCCAGCTGGAAGATCAACTATATCCCATGCCTCATTCTTATCCAAGGCATCCATTTCTTCAACCATGGCCTTCTTCCAGAGTTTACTATCCTATGAATTCACTACTTCCCTGACAGTTCTGGGATCATCATCAGTAATAGATAAAGAAAAATTGGAATGAAAATCAGGTGGACTATACCTTTCCGGTTGCCTTCTATCTCTCATTGATCTCCTTGATACTGGGGTATGAGTTTCTTCTTCTTCTTCTTCTTCTTCTTTTGCTTCCTCTTCTTCAAATGATTCAGATTTTGCATCATCCAACTCAAGCTCTATTTTCTCAGGTTCATCTTGCATTGGTGGGAATTCTTGTTTGGACACATCTTTTACCTCTCTGAAAACAACATCTCGACTGTAAGCAGTTTTCTTGGTTTCTGTGTTCCAAAGCTTATAACCTTTCACACTATCTTTATAACCAATAAAGATACACTTTTCATTTTTATTATCCATTTTACTCCTATTTTCCTTTGGAACATGTACATAGGCATCACAACCAAACACTCTAAGATGTTGAAGAGAGGGTTTCTTTCCAGACCATACCTCGTGTGGATTTGTATCATCCAACACTGATGAAGGTGATCAATTGACCAGGTAACATGTTGTACTCACTGCCTCTGCCCAGAATTCTTGTCCTAACTCGGCACCACTGAGCATGCTCCTTGCTTTTTCCATCAGTGTCTTGTTCATCCTTTCTGCAACTCCATTTTTTTGAGGAGTGTATGGAGTAGTCTTATGCCTTGCTATACCACACCTCTTACAGAATTTTTCAAATTCATTTCTACAGAATTCTCCACCATTATCTGTTCTCAATACCTTTATTTTCTTCTCTGTCTAATTTTCTACCAGAGCCTTAAACTCTTTAAATTTATCAAATACCTCAGATTTCTTCCTAAGAAAATAAATCCATGTGTTCCTTGAAAAATCATCTATGAATGAAACATAATACATAGATTTACCTAGGGATGGAACAAGAATAGGTCCAAACACATCACTATGTATCAACTCTAAGATCCCCTTTTCTCTTGTAGCACCAGATGGGAATCTTACTCGATTATGTTTACCATATATGCAATTTTCACAGAAATCAAAATCCAGAGTGAAATTAGATATACCTTCAATCATACATTTATCGTGTAGTGTTCGAAGCCCCTTTTCTCCAATATGCCCCAGTCTTTGATGCCACAACATGGTCTTCTTTTCTGGGACAATATTGGTCTTGTCTCCTTCATTTTTCTGCTCAAGGACAACAGAACTATTACACCCATTAATATAAGTTCTTCCCAACAACTTGTACAGAGTTCCACAACAAACTCCCCTCATCAACACCATTGCTCCTCGTACCACCTTGCAATTGTTCTTTTCAAATACAGTTTTCACTTCTGCATCACTCAACTTTCTTACAGATATTAGACTCCTAGCTAGTTTTGGAATGTGTAGAACCCCAGGAAGATTTCTAATCCTTCCATCGTTTAGCAACAACTTAACCCTTCCACATCCCAAGATTTTTCTGTTGATTCATCTCCTAGGAATACATCACCACCATCATATTTTTCATATTCAGAGAACCACTCCCTGTGAGGATTCATATGGTATGATGCACCTGAGTCGATCAACCATACACCATGGTCTGCATGTGTACTTGTAGATGCTAGGTAAACATCACCTCCTTCTTCAGTGGAGGTTTTCACCTCCGTGGAAGAGGTACTATCAGATCCCTTTGGTTTTTCAACCTTCTTAGACTTGCAATCTTTCTTATAATGCCATGTTTTACCACACTTCCAACATTTCCTCAAAGGTTTTCTTGGAGACTTAGATCTACCTGTAGATTTAGATCTCCATCACGAAGGATTACCAGGGTTCCTGTCTTGGGTACGCCCTCTTACAAATAAAGCATATGTGCTGTGACCATCCATGCTTTTTCGCCTCATCTCTTTAGATAACAAGTATGCAACTACATCCTCATACTTCAATGTAGATTGAGTGGTACTACCTATTGCTACAACCAGATTATCCCAAGAGTCTGGCAAAGAACATAACAAAGTAATACACTTATCTGCTTCTGCAATCGTAATATTAACAAATCCAAGTTGACTTACTAGAGTATTAAAGGCATTTAGATGTTCTATCACAAAATCTCCATCTTCCATCCTAATATGATACAACTTCTTTCGAAGAAACAACTTGTTTACCAGGGACTTTGATTGATACAAATTCCCTAACTCATCCCATAGTTCCTTGGCTGTAGATTCTCCCGAGACATTCAACAACATCGAATCTTCCAGGCAGAGTCGAATAGTACTCCTTTCTCTTCTGTCCAACTTGTCCCAATATTCCTTCGACATACCAATAACTAGTGTACTAGTAGTTTGTGTACTGGTAGGTTGTGTACCAGTAGCCTGTATGCTTGTAGATGGTGTACCAGTAGGCTGTGTACCGGGATCCACATCAATCCATTATTCTTTGTCTACAAGAAGGTCCTCCATCTTGAGCTTCCATAGCTCAAAGTTTTTATCGTTGAACTTCTCTATCTCGATTCTAGATGATCTCACCATTCCTCTTTCTTTACTTCAATCTCCACTGCAAAATCTCCCACTAAACCCAGGTTTATCACAGACCCAAGATAAACTTGATCTATCAAGACCGAGCCAAACCCTCAGCAACAAAGGCGTCCCTCTGAAGCCAAAAACGAGCTCTGATACCACATGTAAGTTTTAAACCTGTGAAGTAAAGCAATGCATATATATTGTTAAGCAATACAGAAATTAATGAATGGCTCATACATAGAGTACACAGAGATTTTATACCGGAAACCCTCAATGAAGCCTTCAACCTGATCATCAAGATTCTCTAGTCCATGACCAACGAGTCGTCGAAGACCTCTGGGTAGTGAAGTCATACACTCATATTACACTCCTACTCGTGTTTTGAAGATTTTGAAGTTGTTTCTCGAGCTCTGAAGACCTCATCTCCAACCATCAGGCCTTATCAACTTCTAGAATATTTATACCATACATGTATATCTTTTGATTTTGAGATGTAGATCTGCTGTGTATTTCTCGTGGCTACACTTTATATAGTTATATGACATGGATCTACAGTGTATTTGATTGGTAGCCATGATTTTATTTCATCCCAAGCATGGGTATTCCCACCTCGGTGAGACAATTGTTATTTTGCATATGGCACCTCCCGAATTTTGGTCCCTAGGCTCACCAGTTTGGTACGTTGATAAATATTGATAATGTATTTTGGCCATCAGATGCTCTTCTGACCTCACACATTAGGGGGCATCTGTTATAACCCTAATTTTCACCAAACATGCTTACCTGGCATCAGGCCATCCCATATTCCTTCTTTTCCAAGCCACTACTGAACAACTCTTCTAAAAAACTCCATTTTTAAAGGCCCACACACCCTGCTCCACTACAATCCATGTGTATCTACAATGTCCATGCTAGCTGACCCACTACAACCCACGTGGACCTT
Source organism: Picea engelmannii (assembly GCA_009831015.1). Classification (NCBI taxonomy): domain Eukaryota; kingdom Viridiplantae; phylum Streptophyta; class Pinopsida; order Pinales; family Pinaceae; genus Picea; species Picea engelmannii. The sequence continues at coordinate 653,519 of ML782089.1, read as the reverse complement.
CAGAAGAAAAAAAAAAGGAAAGTTTCTGACGGAACACATAGCTTTGGGAAAATTAACTAAACCTTTTGGCCATGCATGGCCGTTCATTCAACCAAATACTTAGCTCCTTCTAGCCTATAAAATAAGGGGTAGGGGTCCCATTTGAAAGGAGGAAAAACATAGTAAAGAAACTCTACCCGAATTTGTATTCCCCTTTGCCCAAGATTCTGCAACCATTTTGTGATTTCAACGAAGAAGAGAAGCAAGTGTGTTAGCAGTTGGTGCACAGTAAAAGAGGAGCCCAAGACCAGATTCATGGAGCAGTAGTCAACTTCATCATTGTAAGTTTCTTTAGTGAAGTTAATAATAAATAAGTACTTTTCTCGTCCCACCATATGAGGTTTTCATTGTTTATTGCGTACATGTTGATTAAATCTCTAGCCCATTAATCTGTAGATCAAATACATGTGGAGTTCTTTGTTTGTCTTTTGTGAATGCAGGTCAACCTTGGGAGGATATTTGCAGTCAAAGAGCAACTAAGCGTGAAGAGGGATCGATATCAAAACGTCGGAAATAAGGTATTTTCACTTGATCTTCTTAACTGTGTATTTGGTTAAGAATAATGAGGATTAGGTCTGGGATGATGGTAAAAAGTAGGAATCTTTAGGTCTTTTCTACATGCATGATTAAAAACCTAAGTGCTAGTCCATAGGGGGATTTCCCACTCACAATAGTTGTGTTCTAATCGACCTCAAGAATCCAACACAACTGATGACATTGAAAAAGGTTGAGCGTAGCTCCCGGAATCGGCCTCCAAATTTTGCTTCCTCAATGGCTTCCCTGCATAAAAATGGCTTCAAGATTCATAAAATCATCATCATTCTTCCAATATGAACCTCCTAGTCTATAAAAACCCTCTTATATATAGGATTTGAGTTGGTGACCCTATCCCAACTTCCTTCCAAGATATGTCCTCAAATCGGGCACTAGATCCCCCAAAAATGGACACAATCCTCCAAAATCAGGCTAAAAATCATTAAAAATCATAATATATAGTTATAAAACCCAAATTGGGAAAATATCAGGGTGAAACCCCTTTCTCTCGGGCTCCTGGTCATATGGAGTGCGCCATATGGCCAAGGGCTAGGAGTTGTCCCTCATCCTCTAATCAAGCCCAAACCTTTGGTCACATGGGAGCCATATGTCATGGCCCCAACTCTCCACATGCCCTCCTGTTGCACTCAGCTCTTGGTTCCTAGCTCTTGGTCATGAGATGAGTGCCAAGTGTTATGCATTGGCCCCTTGTCAAATAGGGCTAGCCCTAAACCCACGCCCCCATTCAATTTAAAACAAAATTCCTCCTTTTGTTTGAACAAGAACCAACCACGACCTAGTGGTCAGCGCATTTGGTGTAGTCCATTTCCCATGTAGAGGTCAGGCGTTTGAGCCCGACGGAGTCATAACTGAATTTTTTGCCTAGCCAACATTGGAAAAAACTGGGGTGCCATGTGGTGTCCTCTAATTGGGCCATGTGTTAACCTGTAATTGTCCCATAGGGTACAATCAACATCCAGCTAGAAACTCAGTCGGCATGCATGGTCAGTTGCCACATCACCTGCCGCATCACTGTTTGTAAGTTTTAAACCTACGAAGTAAAGCAATGCATATATATTCTTAAGCAATACATAAATTAATCAATGGCTCATACACTGAGTACAAAGAGATTTTATACCAGAAACCGTCAACTGGGAAAACCTTTATTATTTTCATTATATCAAATTTCACTATTCGCCATACAATATATACAATGTTTTTAGGTATTCCGTAGATACCAAAACCCTAATCCCTTAATCCGGGATTAATTTACAAATCCGCTAAAAATAGCAAAAACCTCCCCAAAACAAATTTCGGGGTGTTGCCCCGAACGTTGTGCTTAAACAGGAGGGGGCATACCTGCCCCCCCTAGGACCCCCTTAGGAAAGCGCCCGACGCACACGACAGATCTCTAGGTGAAGGGATCGTCAGATGCAGTTGTCGTATCTAACACACCCACACACACACATGCAAAGAATATAACACATACCCAACAAGAAGAACAGTTGGAGGACCCATGCTTGCATGTGGATTAATGAGATGAAGATCAATGAAGTTGTTGGTGAAACTTTACTATATGGATAGTGCTTTACATGCCATTTCCATTGGTATGTGGAATGTCACATAACTCCTCACGGTTTGAGAGTTATGGCTCTACGAAGTTGAAGGACCCCCATATGATGGCTTGAAGCCCCAAAAGGTCAAATAAGTCAAAGTGCTTGAAAAGAAGAAATCATTATTCAAATGATAAAGTAAAGTGAAAAAATCAAGAAAGATGATTTAAATGATAAAATGGAGTGACAAAATCAAGAAGGAATATTTAAATGATAAAGTATTGGAGAAATTTCTATTCATGGAAAGTGGTTAACCCTAAAATAAGGAAAATAGGTTAAGTGACTTAGAAATAGGTTAAGTAACCTAAAATGGGTTAAGAGACCTAGAAGATGAAAGTATAAATAAGAAGCTAGGATCTCTTGTAAAATGTACATTTAGTGAGAATCCTTTTATGGATCAATGGAGAGCTTCTTGTGAATATCTTATGGAGTATTGATGGAGAGATTCTTGTGAGAGCATCCTATTGGTGTGGATCTCTTGAGCATGATTGAAGATCTATTCTGAGGAAGAGAGCGAGAGGAGGATCTCATGGACGCATCAAAGTTTCGACAATGTTGGAGATCTTGACGGAAAAAGTCTCGGATTCACAGAAAACCCTATTTTCTGATGTCCACGTGGGTTGTCTGTGTATAGGGTGTGTGTACACGCAGGATGGATGTGTATAGGGTGAGTGTACATGTGGGTTGGCTATGTATAGGGATCATGGAGTGGATAAAATACTGGAGATTTTTTTTTTGAGCTGGTGCCAAGCTCTTGGATGATGAGGCAGGTTCTGGAACTGCATTCTATGGCCTCAGATCTATCACTGAGACACTGGTATGGTTACATTATTGTCTTGATGGATACTATTGTTTGATGTGTTGTGAATTCTTAGGGAATTCTTGGTATGGATTCTATGATGTGGTTCAGTTTGATTGATTTGGTTGATGGAGTGAGCAACACTCTTGTGATTCAGTAGTGGCATGATTGTTATGGTATATTATTTATTTATACATCATTGAGATAGCATTCATATTGATTTGTTGTGGAGTATGAGCAATCTATTGGAGAGCTTGGATGTGTTGTGACTGGCTGTGGGTCAATTTGGACAGTGGAAGAAATAAGAGAAGGTGATTGCAGGTTGCAGAGGATCTGAGCATGTGAAGAAAAGCAAAACCCTAGTTTCTTAGAAGCATACGCTTGTTGCATTATACATTGGCCACGTTCACACACGGGCTGTAGTGAGCCAGGCACATGCACACGCGGGCTTCACTACTGACAGGTCGCGTACATGTTGACAGATTGATATCTGTTGAGGATTTTTGCCTCATCTTAGTTGGTGCTGTGAATGTAAGTTGAGTCTTGCATATAGAGTTGGTTCTCTTGTAGAGTTGTACTCTATTCAGTTGTTGCTGATAAACCCCAAGGATTGTAGTCCGTAATAAAAAATAAAATTGTACATACATCTTGTGTTCTTTGTTTTCATTGTGGTGATGACTTGTTGATGATATATTGATTATATATGTTGTTGATATGTGCCTACATCTAACTGGTTATAAATGACAACAATGGGTAATGAATAAATGTTGAATGCTAATTGATGAGTTTTTGTGCAAGAGGGAAGTTTTGGGAAAAAGAGCCTCACACTCATTCACCCCCCCTCTAAGTGTGGTAGGTGTGTCCAACAATAACATCACTAGTTTCACTACCTCACCTTTTTGAGTAAGGCCACTAAAAGCAATGCTAATAAATTTAAAATTGATTAGGAATGATTTTATTTTTTAGGGTGCACAAACTAGCTTAGGATTTAGAGCCTTGGAATAGGATTTTGTGAGTAAACTTCTCTAAGGATATTGAATCAACATGTGTGTCTGACTAAGGGAGTGGTTTTTATCACTGAAATTTCATCCACAAACAGTTACAGGAATCCAGCATCTTCAAATAGCTATGAGTCCACCCATGGACCAAAATTACCAAAAAAACATTTCCAAAAGGTCCAAAACTATACAACCAGTTATAAAATAAAGATGCGCTGTGACTACATAGGGCACACGCACACATGTGCCATCTAGAAATGTAGAAAAATCGTACATGCACACGATGCCTGACTGTGGGCGCTAAAAGCCGTGCACACCTGAGAATGGCGCATTTATGATGTTGGTCGGCCTCCCACCCACTTTTGGTTCAACGTCCAAGTCGATTTGACACCCAAATCTCAGATGGATCCGGCTGGGTGGCTGGTCAAAGACCTAAAGGTGCCCTAAATAGCCCCTTTTCACACTAAAAGCTGATTGCACAATAACTCAAAGCGGTGTTATACAACAAGGCCATGGGTGCACTACATTTTCAAGGAATTCATTTGCAAGGTTATGATGTTTCTATTCTCTTGGGGAATCCTCTTTTCTCATCAAGAGCATACTAGCACCATTCCATTTGGGCAATCCACATCACCTTTTGAGTGGGTTAGCTTGGGATTCTTTCACCATTTCTTTCAAGTTTCAAAGTTGTAAGAAGAGCTCAATTGTGGGGGTCCAAGAGCCTTCCCTTGGAGGAAGAAGGGACCCAAAGTCCTCTTTCTTCTAGGTGTTTTCTTTTCACTAATACAATCCTTTCCATTAGTGACATGAGTCTTGTTTGTTTCTTGTTCTTATGTCCTTATTCTCAATAGGTTAGTTGTTCTTTCCTTTCTTAGTTTAATTCTTAGCTTAGTCTTTTATTTTTACTTTTCTAACCCTTTCCTTAACTGTTGTCTTGCTTAGCTAACCCAACTAATCTTGTAAGCACCTCTATTTTTCTCATTCAGGTGACAAAAGAGGCGCAACAGATTGGCGACTCCACTGGGGATTGGTATCAATTTCCTACCCCATTTGGGTCATTCTATCTCTTCTTTAGGTTTATTTAACCTGCAGGTACCATAACCGGCCCAAGACGACCTGCAAAACATCCAATTCAAAGCCGAGTTGAGAGAATTCCATCTGGAATTTTTTTCATGGTTGTGTGATAGGTGTGCGCGGGTTTATTGGCCCACAGTCGCGCATCATGCGCACGTGTGCCAAAATTACTATGTTATTCAACGCCTTCCGCGCACCTACGCCCAAAAGTCTTTTTCGGTTCACGCTTTGGCGCTCAGTGCACCTCTGTCTACTCTGAGACCCGCGCACCTGTGCATAAAAATACACATTGTAAGCCTTTTCATGATTTGTGGAAGGCCCCTAGCCCTCTTAAAAATGATTCCATGCATGTTGTAATATGCACCACACTTAGTTCCCTCTCCATATAAAGGGATTAGTCAAAACAAATAGGTACTTAGGGGGTTTAAAACCATTATTTCCTCTTTTGTTTTCATTTTTCGACATGGATGCTTTCTTTGACTAAGAGTATAAGTTGGAATCATTTGTAATCACATAAAACTTACATTGGGACCAGAAATTGGAGAGGACAACAGCCCCCTCGAGACTCCTCTTAGTTTATTTTTCAAACACATCTCAAGATTGTAACGGGCCCATACATGCCCACATGCTACAAAGATAGGATAGTGTTGAAATTTAATTTCGTAGATCAAATCACTAGGGAAGTTTAAAGGTTTTGTAATGGGCCCATACATGCCCACATGGTCACAATCTAGGATAGTTTCAAAGCTTTCTTAGATCAAATCACAATAGGGAGTTAAAGGAATAGTAAATGACCCACATGTCCACATGTTAGCTTCCTAGGGACTTTTTGAATTTTGCAAGGTTGTACCAAAGACATTTAGTTAATTAGGTAATCAAAGACTTGTAAGGACCAAGCGAAGTCCACATGCAGCAAGGTGACACCTAATTTATTAAGAATTGGCACACGTTCACTCATTCACACACAAAAGTCACCTCTCACTCACATAGGTTTCATCTCGAAACGTGGAGGTTGAAGTAAGTTTCCTCCAAAGGGATTCTGAAACACCCCATCTTTTTCTTGATGGAACTATCCACTCCCACTTAATTTCAACGAGATTGGCTCATACCCCCAGTCTCTCAAAACAACCACATCTAATTTTTTTCTAAAAACTCACTATTTTTTCCTCCACAGGAGGTGCCAAAAGAAATCTTTTAGTCTAGGTAGGATTTTGGGGATAGGCATCCAAATAACTCCCCGTTATCTGGTTCTCACATTTTCAAAATGATAGAAGTTTTCAAATAGGGAACTTTAAATTCTCCAAGTCAAGTGTTCCTAACACCATAAGGCAGGGAGATACCCATGAAGGGCTGAAGGCTGAGATCTGGTTGTTCTATGCATCCCCCCTTGAGGCACCCACCTCTTGGATGGGATCTAGCCCATGACCCATTTCTTAGGCCGAAAATCTAAATGTCACACTTTGACCGAGGTACCTAGTGACCAAATTTTAGGACATCTACCCAGGAGGAAATTGTGGGCTGCAATTGCACCTTGATTGGATTTTGTGTGGCTATTGGGAAATATCGCCAGTTCTTTCGGGATATGCCCCCTCTACCCCTCATTATAACTGATTGCTTCATCCCTCACTAGTTTCTCTTCCAGTGACTTTAGACCCCACTATTGAGTACTATTGGAAGGTCCAATGCTATTTGAGAAGAAGGAGGTTACATTTTTTAGAACATGAGCATTTGTTTTCTTTGATCCCCCACACGGAAAAAACCCACCTATGCACATATATGTTTTTTTAATCAAAACACTTTATGTATGATGCACTTCTGATTACATTTGATTTAGATATATATCATGTAAAGTTCAAGAATTGCAACAAAGGATCTTGTTTATTTATTACTCGCACCACCATTCGCACACATCCACTCAACTAGTCGAACATCATAGGGTACCCACAGAACCCTCGTCATTCTAGATGCTTGCTAAACCTCCCTCCTATTCTAGGGGGATTTCTTAGTCTTGCCAACTCATCATCTCCACCTTCTCACACTCCGATGAGTGCCACTGTCTTAGGATCAACTTTGCTTGTTTCCACCTTACTTGGGTTCAATTCCCAATGTCCATCATCCACTCGCTCTCCTTTACACGGAAGCAAGGGGCCAACTTCCTCTCAAGGGGGAAGTACAAACCCACCTAGTCCCCCCCAAGGATCAGGTTCACAAACCACTCACACCATGGCTGGAACTAATCCTCCACCACCACTCCAGATGCCATACTTGGCCTCTCTCAACATACCAGATATAAGAAAACTCAGAAATGATTCTATATTGCATGACCCCACATGGCCTGCAATGCCTACCAAACTACCTTCAGATATCCCCAAGTTTGAAGGAAAGGCAGGAGATGAACCTACCAACCATGTCATGACTTTCCACTTATGGTGCTCTTCCAACAACATTATGGATGATTCCATCCAACTATGATTATTTCAATGCACACTCACTGGCCCATCAACCAAATGGTACGTAGACGAAAAATTGGGGTCCCATGCGACTTTCGAGTCCTTGGCCAAAGCATTTTTGACCTTCTTCCAATTACCAATCTTCCATGACAATGGTCTTGAACTACTCTCTCATTTTAAACAAACCTTAGCGACACATATCGCTGATCACATTCACGAGTGGCGTCGATGACGTAGTTTGTGCAAAGCAGAAACCACCAAACAACAATGTCTTGATTAGTTTCTCAGATCACTTGTCTCTCTCCTCGGTAAAGATGTAGCTTCCATCTTCCCTCAATCAAAAGAAGAAGCCATCAGTAATGCTCAACAATATGATCTCATCTATTCACAATCAGGGTACTTGTACACAGTACTTCTTGATCTCCCAAAACCCATGCCATTTGTCCAAGATAAATCTGAGATGTCTCACTCAACAGACGAATTGATTGGTAACACCACACACCACAATCCACAACCCCAACAACCACCAATGTATGGCACACCTCAATATCCATCGGCGTATGGAGGAACCCCTTATTATCCTCCACCCCCTTATCAACAACCATTCCCTGTTGCCCTTCCTCCACCTATCAGTGGGCCACCGCCGACACCCATAATACGCCCACCCATCCAAACAACTTTTGGTACTCCCTCTACTTCAACTTATACTCTAAGTACTAGCGAAAGGGCCACACCTTCCTATGTACCTTACAGACCATTATCACAAAATAATCCATACTTTCCATTTCCTGGCCCTCCACAACCCATAGCTCCACCACAAGGACACCCTCACACTGGGGTAAATTTTGTTCAACCCTCTCCCATTCAACAATATCAAAATTTTGAACAACTGAATACAACAAATCCAACCCATCAGTCGAATAATGCCAAAAAGAAAGGAAAAAAACTAGAACAATAACAACCCAGGTCAAGACGGAAATCACCCCCAACATAACCAACCTACTGGGGGAAACCAGAACCAAGGGACGTAGAACCCCCAGGGGGGAAACAACAACAGGCATCAAGGGAAAAATAACTATAACCTTCGAACCAACTTCCCCTGTGCCCTTTGCGGCGAGTTCAGTCATTATACTCATCATTGCCCCCAAATCTTTGATTTTAAATGGATGAAAGACTCAGTAAATGGACAACATCCTCCAACACCGCCTGCCCCTCAGCAGGCCCCACAACAATACGTACAACAACCACCCTCAACCATGCTGAAGAACCCCATTCCACACCAAGGAGTGATGAACACCCAACAGGACATGCAGCCTACCCCACCACAGTTGGGACAATATCTCAACCCAAGAAATCCCGCAAATCGTACTATCCTCCTCACTAGTGAGGAAGAAGTCCTTCTACAAACATGTATTCGTCAATACCGTGCACCCACTGAGTCTCCTCCCATTCTCCCATAAATAATCCCAGCACCAACAGGAACCCCGTTGATGATTCCTTGCCCTAACACAGAAATAACTCTTCGCATCCCTCGCATCCCATTGCGCAAGAATGTCCACAACCCATTGGCTAGGGAAACTCATAATTACAATTTGGTCAATGACTTAGCACAGTCCCCGACTACAATGTCAGTCTTAGAAGTACTTCAAACTTGTCCCACTCAGCGGAAATCATTACTTTCTGCCTTGGGGGCAGTCGACCCTGCGGATACTCAACTCATCACATTTGATCTCGACAGCGGAGAGCCTTGTCTCCCCACTCTCATCGCTTTTCAAATCCCAGTGAAAATTCGGAACATTATAGTTCATCGGTGCATCATTGATGAAGGTGCGTCCACATGCATCATGTCTAAGTTGGTATGGCAGAAACTTGGTTCGCCCGAACTCATACCATCTTCCATTACCTTAAGAGATTATGACGGATGACCATCTTCTCCCAAAGGGCTCTTCCAAAATGTCCTTGTCGAACTCGGGGGCAAGACCATTTTCATCGACATTGAAGTTATCGACGCCCCACTTGATTACAATATCTTGTTTGGTTGTAGATACATGTATGCTATGAAGGTCATTGCCTCTACCGTCTTTCGAACCATGATGTTCCCCCATAACGGGAAAATCATTACCATTGATCAAGTTTCACATTATGAGCCTAACCCTTCTTCCAACATCGATAACATTCTCCCTTTCATCCATACTAATCATGAGGCATACCCACTCATCAAAATGGGGCCCAAAATTTTCAAAGACCCATCCTTGTTAGGAACTTACCATGGTGCACCATCACTCATTCATCCTTCCAATCAGGTATGTGTTGTCTCATCCAAAAGAACTGACATTGACGATACCCTTCCTCCCAGTGAGGATTCTCTCATATCTAACGTCCCACTAGTCGCAGAGCCCCTCCCTCACGATCCTCTTGTCAACTCGTCGACTCCACTAGTTCACGATTTCACCACCCTCGACTACCCATGGGATGCGCTACACCACAGAGTGCTCCTCCTTTCACAGGAAGCCTTCACACCTCCTAACCAACACCCCATATACGTAGTTGAAACCAAGGATTTTATCCCATCGGGGCATATCGACTGGTTCAACAACCCCATCCCTGCCCCAGATGCTTTTGAAGAAGGCAATATGGCCAACATTTCCCCCACCATCAAAATCGATATTTCCATAAAAAATGGAGTCATCGAGGAAATCCCCATTGGCGTCGCATATACTCCTCAAGAAATCACCGCCTACAAATCCCTCTTCCAAGAATACTGAGATATTTTTTCCTAGTCATACACCGAGATGTCTGGCCTTGATCCCTCTATTGTCAAACATCACATAGACACCTGGCCTGATATCACACCTTTTCGCCAAAAACAATGACCGCTACACCCATCCAAAGCAATGGCTATCAAAGTCGAGATTGACAAATTATGCGTTGTTGGGTTAATCTACCCCATTGCCTATACCTCATGGGTTTCCAACCCTGTACCTGTTAAGAAAAAATAGGGCACTATCTGTGTATGCACGGACTTTCGCGATCTCAATCATGCCTATCCCAAAGACAACTTTCCAACTCCTTTCATCGATCAAATTAGCAATGACTGCATAGGCCATGAGGCTTTATCCTTCATAGATGGTTTCTCTGGCTATAACCAAATCCAAATCCACCCAGCTGATCAATACAAAACCGCATTCACCACCCCTTGGGGTACTTTTTCATATCGTGTCATGCCTTTTGGCCTAAAAAACACTGGAGCAACTTTCCAATGGGCTATGACATACATGTTTCATGATCTGGCTCATATCATCCTCGCATACTTGGACGACCTCATAGCTCGATCCAAAAAATGCACTCGGCATATTGTTGACTTACAAATCATCTTCCAAAGGTGTCGTCAGTACAACATCTTCTTGAACCCCTCTAAGTGTTTGTTCTACGTCACTACCGGGCACCTCCTAGGGTTCATCGTTTCCCAAAACGGTATTACCGTGGATACCCTCAAAGTCCAGGCCATCACAAAAAATCCACCCCCCCCGAAATTTACGCCAACTCCAGAGCCTACAAGGAAAAGATAACTTTTTAAGGTGATTTGTCCCAGACTATGCTACTCGAGCACACAGTTTCCTTCACTTACTATGCCACGACATCCCATTCCACTAGGATGAACATGCCCAAAAATATTTCGACGATCTTAAAATGGCACTCTCCAACGCCCCTTTAATTAGTTCACCCGACTATAATCGCGACTATATCCTCTACATATTAACGTCATCCGTCTCAGTAGCAGGAGTTCTCATTCAAATAGGAGATTATGATCATGAGCATGTCATTTACTACATTAGTAAAAACCTCTCAGGGCCACCTTTGAAGCATAATCATGAAGAAAAACTAGCCCTTGCAGTCATTCTCGCAGTCCAGAAACTGCGCCATTACATTTTTCTTCGCACAACCAAATTCATAGCAGATTCCAACCCCATGCAATACTTGCTCAGTTGTCGACAAATTAATGGTAAATTTGCTCGATGGATCATTATCCTTTAGGAGTACGATTTCAAATTTTCAAAACCTAAGAGCAAGAAATCTCTCGTCCTCGTCGAACTCATCACATCCTTCCCCTCTGATACTACCATTACCCCCATCAATACTGACTTCCCCAATGAACATCTCTTTTACATCACTTCGGATGATCCTTGGTACGGTGACCTCCTCGTCTACCTCCGAACCCAAAATTTCGGTAACCACCTCTCACAAGATGATCATCACCATATCTTCCATCAAGCCCCCCGCTATCTCCTCATCTGAGATATCTTATATCGGCGAGGGGTCGACACCATACTTCATCAATGCTTGACTATTGATGAGGCCTATAGAGTCTTGAACAATTTCCATAGTGGCGCATGCGGGGGCCATCTTTCAGGGATGTCCACCACTCAGAAAAGCATCTGTGCAGGTTACTTTTGGCCTACATTGTTTCACGATTGCATTTATTCCATGAAGTGATGTGATAAATGTCATCTTTATGCCAACAAAGCATGAGCACAACCTTCTCTTCTACACTCAGTCATTACTGCAGGCCCCTTTTGTAAATGGGGCATCGACTTCATGACTTGCAACCCTCCATCCAGTAATGGAAACAAATACATCATTGTCACAGTCAATTACTTTACAAAGTGGGTTGAAGCCATGCCTACCTTAAACAACACCGCTGACACTACGACGCGTTTTTTCTTTAATCACGTCATATCCTTCTTTGGAATACCACTCCAACTAGTCTCTGATCACGGGAAACATTTCGAGAATGAGATTTTTGTCGAACTCTCATCCCAGTTAGGATTCTCCCATGATTTTGCCTCACCATTTTACCCTCAGTCCAATGGACAGATTGAAGTAGTTAACAAGGTCCTCAATACCATGTTACAACACACAGTTAACAAACATAAGACCAACTGACAGCATATGTTATTTTCTGTACTATGGGCTTACCGTACGGCCGTGAAAACGGCCACCAGTTTCACACCATTTCATCTAGTCCATGGGGTCGAGGCCAGTCTTCCTATCAAGTGTGAAATCCCCACCTTACGCACCACAATTGAGCTATTACCTGACATTACTCCAATGGAGCATTGTTTTCTGAACTTAGAGTCCCTGGATGAAGATCATCGATCTTCATTACAGAACAATGAGGCAACCAAAAAATCGTCAAAATCCACCTTTGATCGCCATGTCAACCTCTACTCATTTCATGATGGTGACCTTGTCCTTGCTTACGATATCTCTCACAATACCCTCGGTCATGGAAAATTCGAGTCATTGTGGCTGATCTGTCGGATCTCAACTTAGGTGCAATTAAAAAGTTTAAAGGATGCGTTTATTAGTTTGCTTAATACATGAAATAGAATTAACAATCAATTGAATGCTTAAATATGAAATGAAAACAAGCTGAAACATAGAAAGAGAAACAGAAAATGAGAGTCACAAACAAAAAAGTTGATAACGGAGTTCACCCCCTTCACTGGGTTACGTCTCTGGGTCCCTCTCCAATGGGTACCGATCCATTATTGTCTTCAAAATGGTGCATATGGTTCTGGAATCTCTGCAAATCAACTTCAACAACTGTAGAATAGAATGTTGGGCAAAGCCTTCAAGACTCCTCTCTTTAAAATTACAAATTGGACTTCAAAGGACAAAGAAGCCAAATTATAACAAAGTATAGTTGACTTTGCATACAAACAACATCTGGATAAATTACAGTAAAACTCTCATGTTGCGTACTGGCTGAAACTCCTATTTATAAAGCTACAGGTTGCACGTTCAAATCCGATTTTGTTGCATTTGTTCTATCCCTGCAAGATTTCAAATACAACAGAATGATGCTCTACATTCTAAACAAGGCTGAATCTCCTGGAAATGTGGCTAGAATCGTGTTGATAAGGCATTCAGTGGGAGGATAGATCACGGGTTTGACTCGAATGCCACTCGTTTTTAGCATAAACCATATATATTATGGTTATTATGACCATATGTTACTTGTTTTACCCGCCAAAATGTTACAATAAAGATGTACGCATCACATGTTATCCACTTGCCATCCCGCCACACGTTTCAACTAACCATATGTTATAAATGGAACCACATCGTATGAATATCCGCCAGAACATTACACATCACCAAACGTTGCAATATGTTATCCAAATGTTATACCAAATATTGCAATGGATCAAATGTTATAACCGCCAGACTTTGCAATGAGTTGTACCAAATGTGATATCGGCCAACTTAGAGCTGTTCCAAATGCCAAAACTGAACCATATGTGAACCAAAACTTGGTGTTTGCAAATCCCGCCAAGTACGTTGCAACTGATCCATTACTATATATGTTATATATTATGGTTATAACACAATATATCATATCATATGATATTCCTCATGTGCTGGAACCGTTGAATGTTTAGCGCCACATTTGACGTTACCAACTAACTGTGCACCAAATGTTGCAAACCACCAACTGTTAACCACTTGACTGTGCACCATGTCACATAACCGTATGATGTTACCATTAACCGCGCACCCATTCCACAAATGTTAAGGGATGGACCGTTGAACCGTGCATCGTTTAGCATGGAACATATGTTAAGGCTAGTTTTGCACCATGTGACAAAACATCTCATGCGCATAGCATTTAATTTGTTTTATATGTTTTTGTAACCATATACATAGAATAACTATGCTAAATACCATTTATGCATTAACCTTTTTAAATGTGGTAAAATCATGATATTACCAAACCTGGCATTGTATCGCCACTCCACTTGTTGCCTGATTTTGGATCAGTATAACTTTGAAGACGAATGCCCCCCTGGATCATTCCTCCCCATTGGAGAGATTTTGGACCTCCAAAAGCTTGGATCACCCTGCAGGTAAGTGAGGGTACAACTTCCTCACCTTCCCAATCTCCATACATCCTTTCTTGCTCAGAATATGCATATTAGTCTCCTTGTCCATGACCAAAGGAGGCTTATACCATTTAAAATTCTTTGCATATACAACTGTATTCATTTGCATAAATGGAGATAATCTCAAACAGAAAGAATTTTTACACTTCTTTTCAAATATCTCAAAATGATCATAAACAAAATTGAGCTTTTTACCTTTCAATCTTCCCTTGGTGATCTGCAACCAAACTTGCTTTTCAACCTCAAACAAATGATGATTTTCATGCCTGGCTTTGCAAATTGTCTGACTCTTATCCTATTGTTCTTGCACTATCTGTTGCACTGTTTTCTTTGCATCATGATGTCCACCTCTCACATCTTTTGTGCCGAAAGAAAATTCCACATGTGACTTCAACAGATAACAAAAACAAGTCTCAAAAGGAGATTTAATGCACTGCATGTGCTTCAACTGTTCACCCCAAACCTTAGGATGTTCATCATAATAATTTTGGAGAAATTGGATGACTGTTATACTTACTACCCATGTTTTCCCAATAACATATGGATAATACATTGTGCTCTTTTCAAAATTAGTGCCCCTAAGACTCCATAAAACTGACCAAAATTTCCCCAATATTCGGAAGTGTCGAACATGTACAATAGTCATAGGAAGCCCAACATGAACCCCAATATACTGAAAGCATAAAATAATTGGTAGTCCCCCATCAAAGTCCCTTACAAAAGTTTTACAAGGACGAGATGAAGCACGAATAGGTGTGTACAATCCCAACCCTTTATCAATAGTATTGCACATCACACAATTCCTTACATAATCATGAAAAATCTTTTGAATAACCATCCGATTCATGCCAAGATTTGGAAGAGGCATGCTTTGTTGCAACTACACTTCATGTTGTACATATCTAGTAAGTGATAGTCCTTCAGGTCCCTATAACAAAGCACCATACTCGGGAACACTTTTAATTAATTCAATTCCATGTTCCATATTACCACTTTCCAATGATTTACATTTAACCACCATTAATGCAAACTTCCTACTAGCATTCACTATCATTTTCATTTGACTTGTAGTGACTAATGCTAGATTTGTTTTCATACGATGTGCATGAACAATGTATTCCACACCATCTTTAAAAAGATGATATTTGTTCTGCTCTCTATAAAAGACTACTTTCCGGTCATACAAATATGGACTCCCAAGTACAATTCCACAAATATCTAGTGGCACTACATCCAGTTCTACCTCATCCATAAACTTATCAGTGATTGCAAATTTCAAAACACATTTCTTTGTAACTTGCAATTGTGTATCATTAGTAACCCAACCAAGAGGATAGGGTTTTTCATGAGGACTAGTAACTAGATTAAGTTTCTTAACCACTTCTTCTGATATCAAATTGACTTGAGAACCACTATCAAACAATGTGTCAACTTTTGTATGATTTGTAATGACACAAACATGAAACAATTCACTTCTTCTTTTATCACTTTGCATAGAAGTAGATAGCAGATTTGTACTTGTACTTTCACATGAATTAGAACTTGAACTTGCATCAATGGAAAGAGATATACCTTTATTTTTACCTTGAATCCCAATTGTTGTGATCTTAGTCTCATCACTTGAATCAGATCCCAAGTCTTGAATCACTGCTGCAGTAGCTACTTGATTATCTTTGTCTTCGTTTTTATTTCTTCCCATCCACTTTGGATTTAATTCTGGATGAAGTTTCCAACACTTAGAAACATCGTGCCCTTTCTGACAATGTGAGCATGTGGAGTTTTCACCCTCTTTCTTGATGGTAGGTGATTTCTTTCCCTTTTCTTTTCTTTTATCTTTGTTTTCAAATTTAGATGATTTCTTCATAAAAGAATCATTATCATGCTTACCCCTAGCTTCCAAATGTGTAGCTTGAACACATACATCATCCAAATTACTGGGGTTAAACATCAACAAAGTATGTCGCAAATAAGAATGCATGCCACCAATATACTTAAGAAGAGTTTCTTACGTATCCAATGCAATATTCAATGCAATAGCCATTTTCCTGAATTCATGAGTATATTCTTGTATGCTTTTTCCTTTAGCTTGTCTAAAAGTTTTCCAGCTCATTATTAATTGTTGCATGTGACCTAAAGGATAAAATTTATTTCTTAATACTTCAATGAATTCATTCCAAACTGAAATTATTTTACCATGCTTTCGAAGATATTGTTGAATCTTTCTCTCCCACCAAGTAAGAGCCATCCAACTCATTCACAAAGTGGCCAACTGAATCCGGGAAGGGTCATAATTAATGCCCTACACCCTGCAGTATACTTCAAGTTGCTTGATCCAATTGTCTAACTTTTCAGCATCTAAATCTCCATTATAAATTGGTAGTTCAAACTTTGCATCCAATTTGAAATATGGAATATTAGAATTTGCATTATTTGAATAAGTATGAGAAGAAGAGAAAGTTTGATGAGTTTCAGGAGGATCACCATCACCTCCTACTCCTTTACCCTTTTCTTCCTTCTTCACTTCTGCATCTTTGGATGAAGATTATTCTTCTTTCTTCTTCCTTTCTGCTCACTCATCGAGAAGAAGTTCCATCATGGATTTCATGCTGATAAAAGCCTCCAAAAACTCAATTTCGGAAACAACAGGCTTTTCCCGTTCTGTATGTCCTTCTTCTTCCCCTCGTGGAGAAGACATGGTTGTTTTCGAAAATGTCCTCCTCGAGCCAATCTTAGGATTCCCTTCTACCAATTATCCTTCACCAAGCTTCAACTTGAACATGGTAAGCATTCACAAACTTGCACAAGAAATTAACCTACTCTGATACCATAACATGATCTGTCGGATCTCAACTTAGGTGAAATTAAAAAGTTTAAAGGACGCGTTTATTAGTTTGCTTAATACATGAAATAACATTAACAATCAATTGAATGCTTAAATCTGAAATGACAAAAAACTAAAACATAGAAAGAGAAACAAAAAATGAGAGTAACAAACAAAAACGTTGATAATGGAGTTCACCCCCTTCACTGGGCTACGTCTCCAAGTCCCTCTCCAATGGGTACCGATCCAATTATGGCTTCAAAATGGTACATATGGTTCTGGAATCTCTGTAAATCAACTTCAGCAACTGTAGAACATAATGTTGGACAAAGCCTTCAAGACTCCTCTCTTTAAAATTACAAATTGGACTTCAAAGGACAAAGAAGCCAAATTATAACAAAGTACAGTCGACATTGCATACAAACAACATCTGGATAAATTACAGTAAAACTCTCATGTTGCATACTGGCTGAAACTCCTGTTTATAAAGCTACAGGTCGCACGTTCAAACCCGATTTTGTTGCATTTGTTGTATCCCTGCAAGATTTCAAATACAACAGAATGATGCTCTGCGTTCTAAACAAGGCTGAATCTCCTGGAAATGTGGCTAGAATCATGCTAATAAGGCGTTCAGTGGGAGGATAGATCACAGGTTCGACTCGACTGCCACTCATTTTTAGCATAAACCATATATATTATGGTTATTATAACCATATGTTACTTGTTTTACCCGCCAAAATGTTACAATAAAGTTGTACGCATCACATGTTATCCACTTGCCATCCCACCACACGTTTCAACTAACCATATGTTATAAATGGAACCACATCGTATGAATATCTACCAGAATGTTACACATCACCAAACGTTGCAGTATGTTATCCAAATGTTATACCAAATATTGCAACGGATCAAATGTTATAACCGCCAGACTTTGCAATGAGCAGTACCAAATGTGATATCTGCCAACTCAGAGTTGTTCCAAATGCCAAAACTGAACCATATGTGAACCAAAACTTGGTGTTTGCAAATCCCGCCAAGTACGTTGCAACTGATCCATTACTATATATGTTATATATTATGGTTATAACACGATATATCATATCATATGATATTCCTCATGTGCTGGAACCGTTGAATGTTTAGCGCCACATTTGACGTTACCAACTAACTGTGCACCAAACGTTGCAAACCACCAGCTGTTAACCACTTGACTGTGCACCATGTCACATAACCGTATGATGTTACCACTAACCGCACACCCATTCCACAAATGTTAAGGGATGGACAGTTGAACCGTGCACCGTTTAGCATGGAACATATCTTAAGGCTAGTTTCGCACCATGTGACAAAACATCTCATGCGCATAGAATTTAATTTGTTTTATATGTTTTTGTAACCATATGCATAGAATAACTATGGTAAAGACCATGTATGCATTAACCTTTTTAAATTTGGTAAAATCATGATATTACCAAACCTGGCATTGTATCGCCACTCCACTTTTTTCCATTGTACCATTTTTTTCTCTTGATTTTGGATCAGTATAACTTTGAAGACGAATGACCCCCTGGATCAGTGGAATGGCCCTTACATTATCCAACATTGCTTCACCAAAGGTGAATACATACTGGCTTCCCCTAAGGGCCTCTCTCTCAAAGAACCCATCAACGGGTTGTACTTAAAGAAAATTTATGCCTGAGCGTACACATTCTACATTAGGTTATTTTCTTTTATAGTGTTTTTAATCTTTTTTCCATACCTCACACCTAAAATATCATTTGTGTTATTAACATATGCCTCCTCCATCGGCCTACCACATCAGTTACATCGACGGTGCCAACCGTTGGACACAGAATCTCACTTCGACTGCTTGGGCCCTCTATTCCCCCTCACATGAACTACTCCACTCCAGTGGCATATGTTTGGGTTCAACAACCAAAAACCAAGCTGAGTACACTTTCATCATTGGTCTCCTCACTGATGCCAACCATCATCGTATTTTTCACCTTAGCATCTTACTTGATTCCCAACTGGTCATCCTCTAGCTCAACAATGTGTACCGTGTCCGCGATCATTGCCTCTTTCACAAATACCTGCAAGTTAGAATTTTATCTCGACATTTTGATTTCCTTACATTTACACATATTCCAAGACAATTTAATCAAATCACCGATAACCTGGCTAACATTGTACTAGATTGGCATATATCACATCAAGACACCTTTACACACACATAAAGCATCAAAAGTCTGTCACGACATATAGATTAGACATCATACACAACATTAAAAAATTCTCACACACATGTGAACATCACAAAGACCCCAAAATATATATCCATATATATATATATATATATATATATATATATATATATATATATATATATCGGTCAAAAGTGCCATCAAAATGTTTACATACAAATAGAGTATAGCTTATACAAAATCTATAAGCCAGTGAACCACCTCAGTACAAAATTGGTGTCACCACACAAAATGGGCTCACTAGCCTATATGATATACAAAAATACACACAGAAACACACATGGTGCCTCTAGAGCACCACCACCTGGCCCTCCCTCAAGAGGTGGTGCCCCAACTGCTATCGGTCCCTCCGGACCTGGAGGTAACTGCCATGTCATCATAGCACTTTCTACTACTGCTCACTGAACCACATCAATGGCACCCCCACACACTACTCTAAGATGCCCTCATCCTCGATACATGACCACATGCCCTCAGACACTCCTTGTAGCATCACCTCCAAGCGGCGACGAATATCCTCAAAATCTCCCCCGACCTCGATCGGAGGAGCATGTGATGGCCCTGCACCAGGGTCATCGAAATGAAATCTCCTATATTCTCTCTCATCACCCGTAGGTATCGCCTAAACATCCTCACGTCATTGTCTCTCTCCTACCCGCAACTCTCCCCGCAGCGGCCTCACCAGCCCCTGACGAGTCGACGCTCTAACCAACTCAACCTCACACCCGCGAGGTCCCACATCTATACATACAAAAAAACAAAGGATAGCATCAACATCCATATATACATAATAAATATGTTATACTATCTAAATATCAAAACATAAAAAAAAAATCACATCATACCTTGATGGTCGAACACCTCTCCTGAAGGTAACACCATATCTGGATCACCTCGAAAGTCCACCCCACAGTGCGTATACAACAGTATGATCTGCGGCATCTGCCGCCACACCTGTGTAGCCTCGGTAGTGAAAAAATGGCCACCCTCCCCACCACTGTGGAAAATCAAAATCCTCGACCAACACATCAGTCGCGGCTCTCGTGCACTATGTGCGCCCAATAACACTCTAGGGAGCAACATCAACACCCTCTCCAAAAACCATGCAACCAAGATGGACCCAAAGGAAAAATCCCCTGAATCTAGAATTCGACACCTGTCGAGATGCCCTACCATCTTGGCATGCAACATCAAGCCTGAGGAAAAATGATCTCCTGTTAGTTCCCTCCCCATAATCCTCAACTGACCACCACTGATCCGCTGAGTCGCGAGGGACCCATAAACCCTCACAACCATCGCTGCTACACAACGATGAACCAACGCTTCCATAGCCCATATACTCACCATGAATCCTGACATAAAATCCTCCCTCGAACAATACCTCTGGCCTAAGGTAGCCAACAACCCATCCCCGGGTAATACGGGATCCGCCGATAAGGGCGTTCCCTGAAAAGGGAGCCCAGCCAGAAAATACACATCCTCCACTGTAGTGAAGGCCAACTACTCACCCCACACCATAAAACAATGCAGATACAGACTCCACATCTAGATCAAGAACTGTAGGAGGTACTCCTGGGCCCGTATCAAGGGGCACTCAAAGAACTTCAGCAGCCCACAAGCTGCCAAAGTGTCACGAACCGTCGGCCCCTCAATGGCCACAACCTCCCTGAGCTGTGACCAATCCCTCTCTCTCTAGTGAACCAACATCGTCCAAAATGATCACCTGCAATCACATAATCCAGTTCTCAATCAACCATCTCAAACATAAACACATTAAAATCTCCTAAAAAAGATAAGTTTCACACCCGTCAGCTTTTCCCCCCAGGTGCGGTTTTTTAACTCCACAGGCGAGCATACATGCGCGCCTGTTCACCCCACAAGTGCGCACACATGCGCACATGTTCATCCCACAGTAGTGCATGTGTGCACACCTGTCGGCCATATAGAGGCACCTTCATGCGCCCCTGTCATGTACATAGGCGCGCATCATAGCACGTCTGTCCACTACACAGTTGTGCACCCATGCGCAACTGTTTAGATTACAAGCACGCATACCATGCGCGCCTGTGTCCCTCATTAGGGTTCCCCTGCACGCGAATATCTAGATAACAAGTGCACACTCATGCATGCATATTTCCCTCTCGCCTGCGCACTGGGGACCCACACCCACAAAACTCCCTGTACATCCCTCCGTACAGGCCCTGCCCACAAATAGAAAACCTAATTCTATGCAGGACGATAAGACCACTAACCTAAAGCTCGTTGGTCCTGAATCAACTGCCTCATTCTCCCAAAATATCCAAATCTCCTCTAAATATCTCTTGTCCAATCACTCTGACAACAAGTACAAATGAGGTGGCAATGTGGGCCCTACAACTATATATAGTCCTTTTTGCCAAACTTCTAGACCCCATTCTGGGAGCTCCGGGTGTCTGTTTTTCGATCTGTCTTCAGCCACGAGATTAACACCCCGTCCTCTACATTAAGATAGTCTCTGGGCCATTTTTCATCCTTATCCCTTGGGGGGGCATTTGTCCATACACTGTCCAGGTACGCATGCTCATGTTCAAAATTATCAAATAAATGATTGTATGTCCGGTTCTCTTCAGAGATTGTTCACGTCAGGTATTTCGTTTTCATGTGTGCAGGTACTTGGTCATCATACACCAGTGAACCCCCTTCAGGTATATAATCAACACTGACATGTAATCATTCTATGTGAATCTCAATTGCATATCCAGTCACACCCTCTGCCTTTAGGGTCCCCATATCTGGCTCTGCAGTATCGCCACCTCCACTGCATTTTGGGTACTTTCACCTGGTAGCACTCTCTCCCACATGAGTTTTCCCATTTATAGCCCCCTTGGCACTTTGACACTCATTTTGTTTTCAACCTTTAGGAATGGGAGTCCCGGTAGTCTTACATCATGTCGCGAATCAGCCACATATTCCTTCTCCTCATTTTGCTAGCCTACCCAATGGACTCCCAGGGCACTTCCTCACGGATTATTTTGACTGCACTCTCACAGCATCATTTACCATCCATTTCACCCATCATCAGTTTGCCCATCCTCAGATTTCCCTCCATACATTTCCCTACTACAGAAACCAACCTATGGGGCCCCAACCCTCCACTTGTTTTTTCCACCAACTTGTGACATCCTCAGGCCAAGCCATCCTACACTGGGGCACCTATTTTTGTATATGCATTATTATCCCCACTGATTTTTTAATTCTTTTTGTAATTAAGTCATTGTTTCCAGCATCGTACATAGCTTTTTTTCATCACCTATAGCGACCTTCTTGGAAAACGCAACCCATGTCACCCTTGGTTGGGGCACTCCTTATCATCTACTCATGTTGACATCGTCCATAAACTCTGAGTATCCTACATGCCACCTACCTCTACTATCTGAGTTTGTTCACTTTGTCCTGCCTCTGGAACAACTTATCCCACGTCTCGTTGTCCCCCTGACACTTGACCTCATTAAATGGTTGCCGCCACTTATACTTCACATATATCCCCAACCAAGGGTAGTCTTGAGTCTCCATGCACCTCAACTTCATCCATGTACCTCCTCAGTCCCTGACCTCACCCAGTAGATTTCACGAAGCCCTTTGCTTCTTGGAGTCGCGTCTCCCTTTTTTATCGACATCAGCACAATTTCCAGAAGGGAGATAGTATCTTGACTCTCATTACCTTTCCAATGAGAAGTCTTGGACAGTACAAGGAGACCCATAATTTCCCCCTGTTTTCGTTGACCCCCATAACATTCAACTTCAACACTTTCTCATGTTACGGTGGGTCTTACTTTGCGACTATTGCAGTTGTTTCTTATATTTGCTAAAGACCTATGAACTTGGTTGGGCTATCAATGCCCACAGAATCCGTGATACTTCTTACAGGTGTCATTACCTACTTTTCAGAGTATGTTTCTCATCATAATTGTCCTCTTCCTTTATCAAAACTTCCCTCGAGGGCACTACAGTTGTCTACATCAAGACACAATTTCAGTTACTGTACAACACCCTTTTTTGAGTTACATGACACGAGCATGGGGCATGCCCACCTCATTTTTACATAATTTATTTTTCACACCTTGTGGAAGGTTGGGTCCTACAAGTTCCCTTCTCCCTCCAACGGGTCACTCTTGATACTCTCACTATCACTCTTTCTTACAACGATACTCTCAGTAGAAGAAACATTGATGAATTTCTACTATCCATATGATCCTAACCTCATTGATCAGGGGGAATCTGTTATCACTAAAATTTCGTTCGCAAATGGTTACAGGAATCCAACATCTTCAAATAGCTATGAGTCCACCCATGGACCAAAATTACCAAAAAATAATTTCCAAAAGGCCTAAAACTATACAACCAGTTATAAAATCAAGATGCACTATGACGTAGGGGCACGCCAACCAGGCACCTCTGCTTTCATAGGATCTTCTTCTTCACGCCCAAAGAACTCCAAGGTCCTTCTATTTCCCTATCGAGAAATCTGCACCCACAAAAATCTTTCCCCGAGGTCCCCCCTTTTCCACTGGGAGATCAGCCAAATCTCGCGATTTCGCGAGTTCGTGACTCAAAGTCTCCAACTCCTCCTTTCTTTTCTTAGTTCCTATCACAACTCTCACCTTCGGGAGTTTGTGAATCGAACTCTTGTGCCTCCCATTGCGATCCTCCGAGACATGATAGGTCAACTCCAGGTTGACTCCTCCCTCGATGGATCTGACTACTCGCAACCTCACAACCTCGCAGGTTAAGCCGTCGAACTTTCACCCTCCTATTCTGTGAATCCCCAAGATGCGATAATTCAACGAAATGTTGACTTCTATCTCCAGGCAACACGTGTCCACCCGTCGGACACATGGTCCCACCTTATGCTCTATCATGTTTCCACACGAACCTTGGCTCCTCGGCACTTCACGAATCGTGAATCCTAACGCCAATACTTCGGGACTTCTAGCGGTGAGGTCTCGAGGGCTTCGTGCCACCTGTATTCCACTTTTCGACTCTGCTATGGCCCACACTATTCTCCAGCTGTCAGGATATTGCTTTCTCGCAATCTCGTGATCCCCATGACCAAATTCTCGGGTCTTATTTCACTAGATTTCGATGCACGATCCCACATGCATATCCAACGGTCCTCCTTCGATCCGGATCCAACAACTATCCTCTTATCACTCCTCTAACCTTCGCGACTTGGAGTACCAAATGCTTGGGCCTTTACCTTGCGAACTTCTGAGTTTGCGAGATCCCTCGATATCTGACACACGTCCTCTTCAATGGACGGCTACAATCCTCTCACTCCTTCACCGCTTCGCGTCCTCACGCCTCCCGACTTTGAACACCCAATACTTGGGATTTCACCCTGCGAACTTTTGAGTTCGCGAGGTCTCTCGATATCTGTTGCCTGTCCTCCTCAGATGGATGGCCCCTATCCTTCTCGCCACTTCGCCACTCGTGAAGCTGAAGGACTTCCCTTTTGGTCCTCCAATGTCCGAGTCTCTGAGATGAGAGAATCTCCCTACACGCGTCCTCCACAACGAACGACTCTGATCTTGTAGGGGTATCGCGTCTCGTGATATCGTTGCTCCTGCTGCACAACTTTGGGGTTTCAACTCACGAGTCCCCGATACACGATACCACGTGTAGATCCTATGACTCCGGTGACTTGGAACCGATGACCCTGCCTCTCCTGAGCTTCAAACTCTTCCGAATCTTCTCGCCGTAACCCCCTTGCACCTCCGCAAGATTTGACGATCCTCGGAATTTCGCGAAATCTCTTCAGAAGATTTCGACTGTCCGTTCTTCCTTGTGTAATCCACGAAATGAAAAAGAGTATCTCTCCACGATATTCCTTCGCCTTTTCACCAACCTGCGATGTTTCTTCCTGACTTCAAGTCACACTTATCTACGCTAATCTTCAGCGACTCAGAGCCCTATCCTTCCTGAGCTCTTCTAAATTACTTCAACCTCAATGAGGTTCTTTGCACACACTCCTTGCGGAAATCCTATGAACACTTCAATTGTTCGAGCTTCCTTGACCCTGCGTATGCCCGTAGCAGCAGTCCTTCAATACTTCACTCAGTGTCATGACTGAGACTCTCCTTAGCCTGCACACTCCTTGCACGGCTTGTATAACCCAATCTCACTCCTGGGGGTATGGGAACAAGAGTTAACTCTCTGAGCCTTCTGTCGACGCACTCCTTGCAGGAATCCTTGCTCAAGTAGAGAAACAATTGAAACTCATTCCACTTCCTCTCAGATTTCGATCTTAACACACGAAATCATACACACAGCATGATAACAAATTCACAATAGGAAGTGATATTCATAAGCAGAGCATTCAACACACATACACAGAGAATAACACAACAACCATGAATCTGAATCACTTCTTCTATTAATTCAAGATCTGTACATGGGTGTTTTCTACAACTCTCTTCTATTCTCCTATGCTCTAGGTTCTTCTCACTCTTGTTGCTAATGTTACAATGGTACAAATGAGGGTGTCTATATCCCGTTTCCCTCCTTCTTCTAGAACTGTCTAATCTAAATATTCAATTCTATCTACCTACATCTACTACTATAAATGACTCTGTCTATCTCAGACAAGAGAGTATGGCTCGAGGTATGATTACATTTTTACCAAGGTGCCTAAATTAAATGATATCATTTATGTTCAACGCATCAAATTCAAGGGAAATTTTAAAAATTCAAAAACTTGCGTTGGACGTCTTCCGGCTATCTTCTGCTTCCACGTTAGTTTTGCTTGTCGTGAGGGATGCTTCTGCATCATACTCCCTTGCTTGAAAATTTGCATGGGATCCTGTCCATGAGCTCCTGCACGATATGTCCATGCTTCTGCATCTCTACTTCAGTCTGCCAGCTGGAATCTTCCACTGGATGACCCTTCCACTTAACCAAATATTCAAAATATTCTTTCCTCCTGGTTTTCTTACCCACTCTTCTATTTAGTATCTGCTCCATCTATGGCTTCTATGCAACTGGCATCTGTTTCTACCACTGGACCTCTGGTTGATCATCACCTTCTACTCCTGCTTCATCATCTCTATATGGATATAAATCCAAAACATTAAATATCGGAGATATTCCGATCCCATCTGGTAACTCGATTTCATAAGAATTCTGTCCCATTTTCTTCAAGACCTTGCATGGCCCAATTTTCTTCATCTTCATCTTGTTGTAGGTTCCTCTCGGGAACCTTTCCTTCCTCAAATGTGCCAGAACCAGATCACCAACTTCGAACTGAAGTTGTCTCCGATGTTGATCTGCTCTGCGCTTGTACTCCTGACTTGACTTCAACAATCGCTCCTTCACCTGGCTGTGAAGTTCCTTCATCGCTTTAGCGAATTCTCCTACACTAGCGTTGCTAGTGTCAGCTTGTTCTGAATCTCTCAGTTCAGAAACTCCTCTTGGTTGCATTCCATATACAATCTGAAATGGACTTTTCC
The DNA here is from genome assembly GCA_009831015.1 of Picea engelmannii. Taxonomy (NCBI): domain Eukaryota; kingdom Viridiplantae; phylum Streptophyta; class Pinopsida; order Pinales; family Pinaceae; genus Picea; species Picea engelmannii. The sequence continues at coordinate 626,493 of ML782089.1, read as the reverse complement.
CTGTGCTCCTATTTACTGAGTCATTGTAAGCAAACTCTGCTTGCGGTAATATGCTATCCCAGCTGCTATGGTGCTATGTCACCAAGCTCCTCAACAAATCTCCAAGACTTATGTTGACCACTTCTGTTTGTCCATCCGTCTGAGGATGATAAGAAGAACTAAACATCAAATTAGTTCCTAGCTTCTTCCATAATGTTCTCCAGAAATGCCCTATGAATTTTGTGTCTCTGTCCGAAACTATGCTTTTCGACAATCCATGGAGCTGGACAATCTCTTTGAAAAACAAATTTGCGTTGTGAGTCGCATCGCTGGTCTTCTGGAATGGAATGAAGTGTGCCATATTATAAAACCTGTCAACTACCACAAGGATTGAATCAACACCCCTTTGTGTCCTCGACAATCCCAATATAAAATCCATGCTAATTTCATCCCACGGCTTGTCTGGTATGGGCAATGGATGATAAAATCCTGCATTCTGCTTTCTGCCCTTTGAATGCTGGCAAATCCTGCATTTGTCAACAAACTTCTTGACTTCTGACTGCATCCCTGGCCAAAAGTACGACTCGCTCAGCTTTGCAAATGTCTTGTCATGACCAAAATTTCCTGCTAATCCACCACTGTGCTTCTCTTTCAACAAGTTCTCCCTCATGGAGCAATTTGGAATACACAATTGATTGCCTTTGAACAACAATCTGTCCTAGACCACATACTCTATCCACTGGCTTCTGTCTCTGAGAACTGGATTCTCAACTGCTTCATAAGCTTCCTTAAAGTCTGAATCATATGCATACATGTCCTTAAGATCATCAAAGCCTAACGTCCTGAATTTGAACTCCTGCAACAACAAACACTTCCTGCTCAAAGCATCAACAACTTTGTTAGCAGTACCAAAAATATGCTTTATCACAAAGGTAAAATTCTGCATGTATTCTACCCATTTAACATGCCTCTGATTCAACTTTTCATGTTGAGTCACAAATTGTAATGCATGGTTATCACTATATAAAACAAATTCCTTCGGAATCAAATAATGTCTCCATTTCTTCAATGCCTGTATGATGGCATATAACTCTTTATCATATGTGGAATATTTCTCTTTTGCCTCATTCAGCTTCTCGCTAAAATATGCAATCGGCCTATCCTCCTGACTCAAGACCGCTCCAATTGCAAATCCGCTTGCATCACATTTTACCTAAAATGTTTTCTGAAAATATGGCAACACCAAAACCGGTTTCTCTGTAATATTTCGTTTCAATAAATTGAAACTCTTATCAGCTTCTTCAGTCCAGTGAAAAGATTTATGTCTTTTTTTTACTATGTCCATCATTGCTGCACTAATTCCACTAAAATTCCTGATGAATTTTCGGTAGAAACTAGCCAGTCCATGAAAACTCCTCACTTCAAAAACGTTCCTTGGTGATGGCCAATTCTTGATTACCTCCACCTTATCTGGATCCATCCTTAATTCATTTGCAGATATAACAAACCCAAAATAAATGAGTTCTTTCTTCATGAATGAGGACTTCTTCATGTTTATCACCAGCTTCTCTTGTTGTAGCTTCCTCATCACAATAGCTAAATGCTTCAGATGTTCAGCCTTCATCTTGCTGAAAATCAATATGTCATCCAGATACACGATGACAAATTTCCCGATGAAATCCTTCAGGACTTCATTCATCAACCTCATAAAGGTACTCGATGCATTTGTCAAAACAAACGGCATGACAAGCCATTCATACAAACCTTTGTTTTTCTTGAATGATGTTTTCCATTCGTCACCTTCTCTCATACGAATCTGATGATATCCACTCTTCAAATCTATCTTTGAAAAACAATTTGCTCCACTTAAGCAATCCATCAGATCATCCATTCTCGGCAATGGGAATCTATACCTAATAGTTATCTTATTAATGGCTCTTGAATCAGTGCACATCCTCCAGCCTCCGTATTTCTTCGGACTGAGTACTGTTGGAACACCACATGGACTCAAGCTTTCCCTGACCAAGCCTTTGTCCAACAACTCCTGGACCTATCTTTTAACCTCTTCATTCTCCTGTGGCGTCAATCTATACGCGGATTTGTTTGGAAAACTAGCTCCTGCTATGAGGTCTATATGGTGAATCACGCTCCTCATCGGTGGTAATGAACGAGGTAATTCGTCCACTACAATATCAGCGAACTCTTCCAGTAGTTCCTGAACTTCTCCTAGCAAATCATCCACCCTTGTACTAGTCAGAACAATTTTCGGTTTTCTGACCACAAAGAATTGTGGATCCTCTTTCTTCTTAACTTCTGTAAGAAGTTCCTTCCCACTCATGAGAAGTACTATGTTGCTTACTTCCGGTTTCACCTCTTTATCTTCAATCGGATACAACATATGAGTTCTCCCATTCCTCTCCAGGGTATATGTATTCATCCTCCCATCATGAATTACATTCCTATCATATTGCCATGGTCTTCCCAGCAATAAATGACAGACATCCATAGGAATAACATCACATAAAATCTTATCGTTATATCCTCCTATATTAATGTCAACTAAGCACTGTTTAGTGACATTTACCTGATGTCCCTTCTATAGCCATGAAACTTTGTATGGACTCGGGTGATCAGTTGTCTCCAGCTCCAACTTTTCTACCATCTCGGTTGAAACGCGATTATCTATGCTACCACTGTCCATGATGACCTTGCACACTCTATCCTTGGTCTTGCAAGCAGTCCTAAAAAGACTGTTCCTCTGTGATGAATTCTCCATCTCCTTCTCTGGCGTCAAAAGAACTTTTCGCATCACCAGCGATCTTCCGCCTTCAGCGTACTCTGCCTCAACATCTCGCCTCTGTGCCTCGGCGATGTGACTCTCTCTAGGTTCTTTCTTTTTCTCTATACACTCGAATGACTTGTGTCCATTCTTTCCACACATGAAGCATGTAATTACTCCACCTCTTCCTCTTACTCTACCTCTGGTACGAGGAAACCTATTATTATCAGCATATCCTCCTCTTTGCTCAGTATGCTATTCTCTTTGCTCAACATATTTCCCTCTCTGTGAACTTCCTTCTCTCTCTGTCTGAGTCTGAGGTTTCTTCCAGTCATCCTTGGGCTTCTGGTATTTATCTTGGGCAACCAATTTGCCTTTGGGTTGTCTCCTGCCTCTTCCCCTCTGACTTTGTTTACGGCTCAACTTCTTCTCATCTTTCAAATCCAATTGGTAAGCATCCTCCACAGTTCGGATGGTTGCCAAATTTAGTTCATCCTGAATTTCATACCTCAGGCCATTCATATACCTGGCCACCTTTTTGTCATTGCTTTCGCGATGACCTTCTCTGATATTCAACCTATAAAATTCCTCAGTATACTCCTTCACTGTCATCAGCTTCTGTCTTAGGTTCTGCATCGTCCTGAACAGAGAAATTTGATAGTCCCTGGGAATGAATTTCACCTTCATATTTGCAATCATCCTGTCCCAGCTCTTAATTTTATGTTTTCCTTGGCAACGCCTGTCAGCTTGTAGTTCGTCCCACCACAAGGCTGCATGTCCTTTTAATCTCATGACAGCATGTATGACCTTCTTTTCTTCTTTGATATCTTCATAATCGAAATAAGTATCAAGAGCTCTAATCCAATCTAGCAGCTCTTCTGCATCCAGACTCCCTTCATAAGATGGAATGTCCATCTTTGTTTTCGAACTCATCCGAGCGATAGCCTTAATTAAACGCTCATTGGCTGCATCTTCTGCTGGGATTTATTCTCTTCCGCGTCCAACATCCTCTTCATCTTCGGATTCACTGGTATCCCCTACATCAACTTTGCGCCTTTGTGATGTCTCCATGTCCTCCATTCTAGCACAAAGATTTTGTATTTCTCTCTCCATGTCTGGATTCTGCACGTGCCTACCTCTTTCTCTGGACAATTCCCTTTCCTCCTTTGGATCAGGTGATTGTCTACCCCTTCTCCTTGGCGGCATGGTGAATTATCCTTTTCCTTTGCTACAGAAAGCAAAGAAGTTGTTCTAATCTCTGATACCACTTGGCGTGTGTATCAGACTGCTCTCTTATCTCCTCCTGCCTCTCTTGCCTGAAATATACAGACAAGCAATAAGCTCTGATAGCACTTGACGCAGGGGCACGCCAACCAGGCACCTCTACTTTCACAGGATCTTCTTATTCATGCCCGAATAACTCCAAGGTCCTTCTATTTCCCTATCGAGAAATATGCACCCACAGAAATCTTTCCCCGAGGTCCCCCCTTTTCCACCGGGAGATCAGCCAAATCTCGCGATTTCGCGAGTTCGTGACTCAAAGTCTCCAACTCCTCCTTTCTTTTCTTAGCGCCTCTTGCAACTCGCACCTTCGAGAGCTTGTGAGTCGAACTCTTGTGCCTCCCATTGCGATCCTCCGAGACATGATAGGTCAACTCCGGGTTGAATCCTCCCTCGACGGATCTCACTACTCACAACCTCGCAACCTCATGGGTTGAGTCGTTTAACTTTCACCCTCCTATTCTGCGAATCCCCGAGATGCGAGAATTCAACGGAATGTTGACTTCTATCTCCAGGCAGCACGTTTCCACCCGTCGGCCACGCGGTCCCACCTTATGCTCTGCCACGCGTCCACATGAACCTCGACTCCTCAGCACTTCGCGACTCGCGAATCCTAACGTCAATACTTCGGGACTTCTAGTGGCGAGGTCCCGAGGGCTTCGTGCCACCTGTATTTCACTCGCCGACTCTGCTATGGCCCACACTATCCTCCAGCTATCGAGATATCGCTTTCTCGCAATCTCGTGATCCTCGTGACCAAATTATCGGGTCTTATTTTGTGATATTTTGATGCACGATCCCACGTGCGGATCCAACGGTCCTCCTTCGATCCGGATCCAAGAGTTGTCCTCTTCTCTCTCCTCACACCTTCGCAAATTGGAGTACCAAATGCTTGGGCCTTTACCCTGCGAACTTTCGATTTCGCGAGATCCCTCGATCTCTGACATGCGTCCTCTTCAATGGACGACTACAATCCTCTCGCGCCTCGCGACTTTGAACACCCAATACTTGGGCTTTCACCCTGCGAACTTCCGAGTTCGCGAGGTCTCTCGATCTCTGCTGCCTGTCCTCCTCAGATGGACGGCTCCTAGCCTTCTCGCCACTTCGCCACTCGTGAAGCTGAAGGACTTCCCTTTCGGTCCTCCAATGTCCGAGTCTCCGAGATGAGAGAATCTCCCTACACGCGTCCTCCACAACAAATGGCTTTGATCTTGTAGGGTTATCGCGTCTCGTGATATCGCTGCTCCTGCTGCACAACTTTGGGGTTTCAACTCATGAGTCCCCGATACACGATACCACGTGTAGATCCTACGACTCCGGTGACTTGGAACCGACGACCCTGCCTCTCCTGAGCTTCAAACTCTTTGGAATATTCTTGTTGTAACCCCCTCACACCTCCGCAAGATCTGACGATCCTCAGAACTTTGCAAAATCTCTTCAGAAAATTTCGACCATCCGTTATTCCTTGTGTAATCCACGAAATGAAAAAGAGTATCTCTCCACGAGATTCCTTCACCTTTTATCCAACCTGCGAAGTTTCTTCCTGACTTCAAGTCACATTTATCTACGCTGATCTTCAGTGACTCAGAGGCCTATCCTTCCTGAGCTCTTCTAAATTACTTCAACCTCAACGAGGTTCTTTGCGTGCACTCCTTGCGGCAAGCCTACGAACACTTCAACTGTTAGAGCTTCCTTGACCCTGCGTATGCCCGTAGCAGAATTCCTTCAATAATTCACTCAGTGTCACGACTGAGACTCTCCTTAGCCCGCGCACTCCTTGCATGGCTTGTATAACCCAATCTCACTCCTGGGGGTATGGGAACAAGAGTTAACTCTCTGAGCCTTCTGTCGACGCACTCCTTGCGGACAACTTCAACTGCACTCCTTGCAGGAATCCTTGCTCAAGTAGAGAAACAATTGAAACTCATTCCACTTCCTCTCAGATTTTGATCTTAACACATGAAATCATACACATAGCATGATAACAAATGCACAACAGGAAGTGATATTCATAAGCAGAGCATTCAACACACATACACAGAGAATAACACAACAACCATGAATCTGAATCACTTCTTCTTTTAATTCAAGATCTGTACATGGGTGTTTTCTACAACTCTCTGCTATTCTCCTATGCTCTAGGTTCTTCCCACTCCTATTGTTAATGTTACAATGGTACAAATTAGGGTGTCTATATCTCGTTTCCCTCCTTCTAGAACTTTCTAATCTAAATATTCAATTCTATCTACCTGCATCTACTACTATTAATGCCTCTGTCTATCTCAGACGAGAGCGTATGGATCGAGGTCTGATTACATTTTTACCAAGGCGCCTAAATTAAATGATATCATTTATGTTTAGTGCATCAACTTGAAGGGAAATTTTAAAAATTCAAAAACTTGCGTTGGACGTCTTCCAGATGTCTTCTGCTTCCATGTTGGTTTTGCTTGTCGTGAGGGATGCTCCTGCATCACACTATGACTACACAGGGCGCACGTGCACATGCACCATCCAGAAATGTAGGAAAATTGCACATGTGCATGATGCACGACTGTGGATGCTAAAAGTCACGCACACCTGAGAATGGCGCATTTATGATGTTGGTCGGCCTCCCACCCACTTCTAGTTCAACTTCCAACTCGATTTGACACCCAAATCTCGGCTGGATCTGGCTGGGTGGCTGGTCAAATACCTAAAGGTTCCCTAAACAACCTCTTTTCACACTAAAAGTTGGTTGCACAATACCTCAAAGTGGTGCTATAAAACAAGGCCATGGGTGCACTACATTTTCAAGGAATTAATTTGCAATGTTATGTTGCTTCTATTCTCTTAGGGAATCCTCTTTTCTCATCAAGAGCATACTAGCACCATTCCATTTGGGCAATCCACATCACCTTTTGAGTGGGTTAGCTTGGGATTCTTTCACCATTTCTTTCAAGTTTCAAAGTTGTAAGAAGAGCTCAATTGTGGAGGTCCAAGAGCCCTCCCTTGGAGGAAGAAGGGACCCAAAGTCCTCTTTCTTCTTGGTGTTTTCTTTTCACTAATACAATCCTTTCCATTGGTGACACGAGTCTTGTTTGTTTCTTGTTCTTACGTCCTTATGCTCAATAGTTTAGTTGTTCTTTCCTTTCTTAGTTTAATTCTTAGCTTAGTCTTTTATGTTTATTTTTCTAACCCTTTCCTTCACTGTTGTCTTGCTTAGCTAACCCAACTAAGATTGTAAACACCTCTATTTTGCTCATTCAGGTGACAAAATAGGTGCAACAGTGGTGAAATCCATTGTATAATTGGTGACGTCAAGAGGATCTACTTACACCAAAGTTAAGAATGAGGTCGCATGAAGTTGGTTGAGCGGATATCCACCCAATACCTTTTTAGTGTTAGATATATTTCTGGGGATCTATTCGTATATGGGGATCTTGATAGTACCTTTACCTCTATGAGAGGCAGTGCTTTCGAGGTTTTGGGATTTATTACTCTTCCCATATGGTGGACCCGAATTACGATTGTTCACCTTCACATCAATTATATCATGGTTTCTTAGTTGCTTGACATAGGTACCACATAGGTTAATTGTAGGGGTTATTTTGCAAGTACCCTCGGTCAGATAAGGGTCAGACAACACACAAACTTTATGGAGGATTACCTCTTCGGGGCCCATGAGGGCCCTTATAATTTATTCTGATACCTCTGATATTTTGCAGAGAGTCTCGGGCCCCTCTTGGGCGAGGCATACCTACTTTAGGGAGGGAGGTCCCTTTCAACCACTTTATCCTATTTGTGTGCATATTGGTATTTATTTATTTATTTTGGTGTGCTCTTTGATCATTAGTTGACCTTAGGATTTTGTATTGTGTCATGAGTTTTCATTATTATGAATAGTGGAGTCCCTTTGACTCCCTCATTCGGCGCTTCCTCCCCCATGGCATCCACTCATTTCATGGGGACGAATCCATATTTGTTTCATAATTGTATACAGAATCATGACACTCAGTCAATAACTTGGGTCTCTAATCATCTTCCTCTTGATATGCCAAATGTGCCTTCTCCCTTTCCATCCTCTCCCTCACCTGCTTATATGAATCCTAGTTTTGGATCTGGGAGCATGATGACTCCTTTTTCTACATCTTTGTTTGACAGGAGTCATATCCCTCAACCAACTCTCACGGTGGGAGGTTGGAATCTCCCTTCTTATGGATCCAATCCTAGCTTCACTTTTCCAGGAGAAAATGCTCAAATGGGTAGTTATTCTTCTTATTACACCACATACGTATATCCTTCGTCTGTTATGCCAGTAACCAGTTCCTACTAGCATGTTTCCCATGACAGACCTCCATATATCCTCTAGTATTTCATACGGAGGGAGTCTGTTTTATAGTATGGGATAACCCCTTCATGAAATCCCTTCGTCTAGGGGAAACACATATCCTCACCTGAATAACCCTTGTCACTCTTTTTTCTCTTCGCAAACATATACTTCGGTGATAATTCCTTTGAAAACCTCTATGAATCAATTTGGACGATACTACCTTGTCGATAAAGGACAGGGTGTAGACCATTGTCCTTCCTAGCCTGCAATTTCTCAAAACCAGTCTTTCTTGGGACCTTGGTCTCAAATGTTGCAACCAACTGTTTCCACCAATCTAGCCACTACAAGTCATGTTGGGGGCACAACTCTAGTCACCATGGGTCAGACTGACATCACTTCTCCAACCACGGTAAGCCATGTTGGAGAATCATCTCCAACCTCTGTACATCATGTGGGGGATGAACCAATATCCTTTTCTAGTCACGTTGAGAGCATGTCACCAACCATTGTGAGTGATGCTGGGGGAATTCATACGATTGAGAAGCCTCAACATATAGGACATAATCCCAAGTTCCTTTGTAGGATTTGCAAAGGAGGTCATTTAACTTGCTTATGCCCTATTATTGTTGTAGTAGAAGAAGTGCAGTCCTTTTATGATAACCCTTCGTGTTCAGAGTCATCTTTGGTTTCCAAACATTTTGTTTCTTATTTGATTGACACAACAGTCATGTTGATGCAATATTCACTCAACACCACTCTTGTTTTGAGGAGTGAGGCTTCTTTTGACCATGCCATTAACATTTCTAGTCCTATACCTTCTAAATAAGAGAGCATTCTACTCCCCCTGAGTACGCTCCCTCCAAGTCTTAGAGAGGTTCCCTTTGAGTGGGATGGTCTGGTGGGGTATCAAATTACTTCTTCTATTCCCTTTCAAATAAGAGACGTTCTCCAATATCTCATTGAGAAGGTAACCTCCGCAATTATTTTATCCCCCTCTACTTGGAAATCTCTGGGCTTTCCCAAGCTTGTGTCAGTTGTTCGTAAACTGTTGACTTTTCACAATAGTCATGCATGGGATCCATGACCTCCCCCATGACATGTCGCTTAGAACCCAACGAGTCTAATTTAAGATCTTTTTTGACTCTCTCAAAAAGAGAAAATATTTCCGAGTGAACTTGTCTCTTTCACACTCGTAAATTGGATTTGAAAGGACATCTATTTGATGTAAGTTTACCCCTTTTTCAAACCAAGTAGACTAAATTTACGAAAAAGGACATTTTTTGGAGTTAAGTTGTAATTGCATCTCATTCTCTTGCTTCCAGTATTGTGCCTATTTCTAGTTCTCTCTTTCACATTATAAGCTTATCACCTCAACAGTTTGCATCATCAGCCAAGCAGAGCCTTATTTATATCCTTTGCAGCTTGACACCCTATACCCAAGAGGAAACAATCCCATGAGTGTCCATATCCTTCATGCACCTCCTTTCATTGAGCATAGGTATGTTCTACTGATGGAACTAATTTCTTACTAGCGACATGTGTTTCCTCTTTTGTATCATATCAATCATTTGACTATGAAAAAACAAAAAAAGATAGGCAGGAAAAGAGTATCATCTTATATTGGCAGTAGTCATGTCTCCTTTGAATAGAGCACAAAATTTTGAGTCCACTTATCATCAAAAGTTTGGGTTTAGCATGACATCAGGAAGCTGAGCTCGTTATTTAGAGATTACTCCCCCTATTAGTTACTCTTACACTCCCTATGGAGAGTTTGATTGGTGCCTCCTGCATCAAAAAGTTTCATCATTGAGTCTATGTTTCCAGATTCTTCCATATGTCTCATGATCTTGTTCAAAGGATGTCTATCAAGCCTGTGTCGGCCATTCCTCAGAACTCTTGAGTTTGCATGTCGGTCGTACCCCCAATGTGTCTTAGATTTACATGAAGTTGTAGTCCTATCATGCACCCTGGTCATACTTTCATCATTGGTAGGTAACCTTGAACCCAAAAGTCGACATTTCATCATTGGTCGTTGACTGGGGGGTTTCCCTTGTGTTCAGTGAAAAGAAATATATTCACACATTGGGATTCGTTCAGTGTCTTGGATTGGTGGTTTCCTCATATTTGTCATCAATTTTCCTTATTGGCTACTATTCAGAGGGTCTTTTCGTGTACCGCTTGCATCTGGTGCACATGAAAGATGCACAAGGTTGTTGGTTCATAAACATGTTCTTCGTATGAATTCCTCCAAATCATAAATCTCCTTCTTTGTACCTCGTGTTGAATGATGAGATATGCCTTAATTCTCTCCTTTCAATGGGTATCCTTCCATCGACTTCAGCCCATCTATTTTGGAAATGAGGCCTAGAGTCCTATGAGTATGTAGAGGCTTGCAGTCATTAGTGGCAAGTTCTCCCGCCATTGACAGTTGGGAATACATCAGTGTCTCATGATCGATGGATTCTTCAAGTGTTCTACCTCGACACCTTTGTTCACACTTGTAATAATGTACACGTTGCCTTGATACCTACTTTCATCATCAGTAGGTTGTCTCGCGTTTGTTAACAATATACCTTAATGACCAGTAATTAAACAAAGTCTCATTGTGTTTGAACTCAACTCCTTTATTCACATGATGTAGACTTGCACCTTTGGGGTATCATGTAGAATACTTGAAGACATCAATTCATAGTCACAACTTTCCTGAGTTGTTTCTATATTTCATTGGACCAATACCTATGTGACTTCAGTGATCATGGGAGATCAGATTGTACTCCATCGTATACAAATATCTTTAGATTGATTTTGAGACTGGTTTTACTAGGCCTTGTTCATGTCTATGACAACCTTTGGCATGTAGCCACCTTTGTATTACCTATTCATGGCCATGAACATATGTTTGGTATATTTTCACATGGATTTGCAATGTAATTCAAATTGGCAGCCATGTGCGCAAAGTTAGTACAGATTGTAATATTATCATGAGCAACTAGTTCATCTAGCTACGTTTCCATTACTCCACTTCTGGGTATTATAATGTATTTCGTCCATCACATATACTCCTATGACCTCACAAATTAGGGGGCATCTATTATAGAAATATTTTCCTCACCCTATGCAAATTTTCTTAGAAGGCCTTTTCCATTTCCCTATGTAGACTTGAAGTCCTTTTTTGCAGTTCCCAGAGCCAAAAATAATATCTTTCCACATATATGCACCCTAATTATTATATAACATCTGTATATGAAGGTTGCACCATTACAACCTGCATACATCAGGTTTTGTACCAAAAAATAAAAAATGGTGTCGGGTTTCCATGTCTCGTCATGAGATCCATGATCCTTGACCTTCTATTTACTGGAAACATTCTGGCTCATCCCTTCAGTTCCATTTGAAGGATATAAATGGGCCATATCCAATCTGTGGAAAAAAATGGAGAATAATTCAACTTTGAGAGCAAAGTTACTCTAGAGAAATTATTAACTTAATATTGAGTTTGCATCCCTTTATCCTTTTAAGTCTGAAGACATTGTTCATCCCACAAGTTCTTCCCTAATTGATTGAGAACCTCATTGTCTCTCTTATATGATCTTGCCTTTGGTGGAGGATTGAAGTGGTAGAGGCGGGGTTAGTTTATCGTTTCCGAACCATGTTGACATGGAAGTTTGTCATTCATACACTTCTGTTGATTACATTTTAATATAAATACTCTTTTCTCATCCAATTAATGTCTTGCAAATATTTGAATTGTTATTCCATGGGCATATTTGTTATGACTATTGATGGATTATGCTATTGAATGTGCTAACTTTATATATTATCACCATATTCTTGTTGGAAAAAGTTTAACAAGTATCGTATGCTTGTCATTGATGGAAAGTACAACAGTGGAGATGGAAAGATAAGAAGGATAAAATCCCTTGGGGATTCGGATGTGAAAGCTCAGGAGGAACAACATTGAGGAAAACGTGTGCAGCAAAGCTCAAGATATAGGAGTTTGCAGAGGAGAAGGAAGATAGATATCCAGTGACCGTTGGATCCCATTCAAATTTCTCTAAAGGTCGACAACCGTCAGATCTGCAGAAGCTGCGAGGGAGATAAGCCATCGGGAGATCGGAGTTCTCAAGGTCGTGAGAACCAGGACATTTAAAGACTCGATATCTGACATAATCGGGACCGTCCATCTGGGAAGGACGCGTGGCAGAGATCGGAGAGATCCCTCAAACTCGGGGGTTCGCAGGATAAAGGCCCAAGTATTGGGTGTTCAAAGTCGCGAGGCGCGAGGACGCAAGGCGGTGAAGTGGCGAGAGATTTATAGCCGTCCATCTGGGGGGACAGGTGGCGAGAGATCGAGATATCTCGTGAACTCGGGAGTTCGCAGGTTGAGAGTCCAAACATTGGGTACTCCAAGTTGCGAGGTCGTGAGGTAGCGAGAGAAGGACAACCATCGGATCCAGATCATAGGAGGACCGTTGGATCTGCGTAGGGGATCACACGTGGCGAGAGATCGTCATCTCGCTGACTGAAAATTCAAAGGAACAGCGAAATGCGAGATCGCGATTTAATCAAGGACCGTTGGATCAAGAGGATGCGTGGCGAAAGATCAGAGAACCATAAATCTCCATCTCGGAGCCTCTCTTATCGCGACTTGGAGTGACGAGAACCTCCATCATAGGAATCGCGAGATGCGAGATTGCGAGAAGATCAGGACTGTCGGATTACCAAGAAGTGATCTGGACTGTTGATTCTCTGCATGGAGTATCGGGGATCGAGAAATTGAAATGCCAAAATCTCTTGACATCAAGAACTCCAAAATCGTGATATGCGATTTCACGATTTGATCACAGCCATTGGATAAGAAGTGATATGGACCGTTGATATAACCTCTTATCGGAGTTTCGGGGATCGGGATTTATAAGTGACAAAAAATCTGATCACCAAGAGTGCCGAAATCGTGATGTGGGAAATCCCGATTGGATCTGAACCGTTGGATCTAGTATTGATCGGAGGGTCACTGTTCTCTCTCACAGTTAACTACTGAGTTTGGATTCTGTTAGCAAAACGGACTCATGATGACAAATCGGTTAGCGTTTCAGTTGCCAGGATAGGTGTTCTTGTTTTGGCTGAGGGAAGGTGAAGTCGAACCGTCGGGGAGGTATGCATAAAAGAATATGAGATAGATTGTGCAATGTTGGTTGTTGAGTATGTGAAAAAGAATGAAACTGTAAGAAAAATAGATGAGAGAATGTGCAGAAGGAGATTGATCATAAGAGAAGAATGACAAAAAGAGAAGAAGTATAGCAGAATGACAGAAAGAGAAAATGCAGAGAAGAATAACTGAACAAGTTGAAGCAGAGCATAAGGAGAGCACAAAAGTTGATGGAGAGCATACCTGCTGAACAGACAGAGGAAGAGAAGAACAGCAGAACAGTGAACAGAAGACCAGATTTACAGAACAAAGAAAAATTGGTAAGAACTGATTTATCTGTAAAGTTGTAGCTTCAAGTGGGTGCTTGAACACAGGAAGTTGTAGCTTCCATCTGGTTGCAGCCAGAGAAACCAGGGTGGCAGGGTGGTGCTAGGGAGAACAAGTGTTCTCTGTTATACAGGTTGGAGCCTGTGTAACTGGAAGTTGGTACTTCCATCCAGTTGGTGCTGGAACTTTCAGGAAGTTGGTGCTTCCATCCAGTTGGTGCTGGAACTTTCAAGAAGTTGGTGCTTCCATCCAGTTGGTGTTGGAATATTCAAGGAGTTGGTGCTTCCTTCTAGTGAGTGCTAGAGAAACTACAGAGTTGGTGCTCTCAAACAAGCTGCAGCTTGTAAAACAGAGGTAGCAGCCTCACATTGAGTTGGTGCTCAATTGTAGATGATGTACAGAACTGAAAAAACTGCCTATCATTTCGAAGAAGAAGAGGTTTTATCCCTTTATGGGTTTCCTCGTAAAAATCTATCTCTGTGTATACTTTATGTGTGACTGATGTTATTTATTTTTACTTTCCATATACAGTGTATTGTTGATGATCACTTGAAGAAATATTAATAAGGTTTTAAAAGGAATAAAATTGTTTAAGCTCATAAACAACTGATTCACCCCCCCCTTCAGTTGTTTTTAGTATTTCCAACAATTGGTATCAGAGCGGGTTCCTTTTATTTAAAGGTATATCTGTAATCTTAAACATGTCAAGTCATGAAGGGACTTCAGCCTCTAAGCCCCCTCTATTTGATGGAACAAATTTTGCCTTCTGGAAGATTAGAATGAGAACATACTTAATGGCCTTGGGTGTTGATGTCTGGGATGTAGTAGAGACTGGAT